>CM045886.1:62336910-62381910 GCA_025169545.1 Anguilla japonica
CATTGTGTCCACTTATACATCCACATACTGAAGCAAATTCAGGCTGAGCACTTTGTTCAAGGGTACCATAAGCAGTGTGCTTGGGAATCAAACCAGCAACCTCTGGGTTCCGAGCCCAGTCCCCTATGCTGCAGTGCCACCTCTTCCTGCTGGATGAGAGTGGAAGGTGTGTGGGAGAGGAGGAGAGTGCAGGTTTCGGCTCCTGAGGTGTGGTTTATCTGCAGGATCGCACAGGTGTAAAACTGCACAGCACACATTGCATTCCAACTGGCCTGTGAACTGGACTTCATGTGTTCACAGCTATGAATAACTGTTACATAATGAGTATTGTACCTTATTGGACCTGTGTTTTGTAGTTGTTCCAGTGACCTTCGGTATGCACTTAATGGACATCGCTTTGGATTAAAGTGTCTGCCAAATAAATGTAATGTAATGTAAGGCCTGGCCCATGCTTGTGGCCGAGCGTGCCTCCAGTTTGACTCACTGAGCTGACTTCCACCCTCTCTCCAAACGCACATCACTAGCTTCTGCTGGTTCCTGTCATGAAATGAAGCTCTCTCTGGGCACAGCAACACAAACACATACATACAGTGTCGCATACAAAATCTCTCTATCTCTCGCTCTCACGCAAGCGTGCACACACACACACACACATAAAACACACTCATATACACACAAAGACAACAACACACACAAGCGTACACACACACACACACATGCAGAGGGAGAGAGAGAGAGAAACATGAACATCTATTTCGCTGATTGCACCTGGACTGGGTTAACTCCCAACACGTAGTAAATGCTTTTCCTTTACATGTCTTATGCAGGGCCTTCCTCTAAGAAAACTTTCATTTTATTTTCAGGTCTTGCTAACTTATGCCTTGCACTTATAAATTAAATGTTTCTCTCAGACAATTTATGTGATTAAAGGTGTTTAAGACTGAACCTGGAGGTTGTATTGTCTACTTAACTGCTCAATGTGCTCAGAAAATTCATAAAGGGAAATTAAAACTTAATTATTTCTGTTCTTTTTAGAAAATAGGGGAATCATAACAGAAATTTATATATATATATATATATATACAAAACGACAATGAATAAGTTCGTCATACTGCAGTAATGAGAAGTGTTCTTTGAGAGGAAATTTGATTTAATTATCGGTTATTTTGGCAGCTATTACTGACACAAAGGCTAAATAAATACATTTTAAAATTCTCCAAATCCCTCGCGTGGCGCTTATGATGAGGCCAGAATCAGCGCACGCATATTTTACTTTTATTACTTAATTGCATTTATTTCTTTCCGTTTCCCAAACACAAACACCGCGCTTAGAACGGGCACTCGCGCAGTAGTGGTTATACAACCGTTCACTCATACGGAGGCGGTTTTTACTAGTTAACGCGCGTGGGAGTAGGCAGTGTAAACAGAAGCCCCAGACCATAGACCTCCCCCGCACCACGCGCGGAGCCAAGGCAACGTCGAAGCACCTTTGAGCTTTCCGGGAAAAGAGGGGAACAAGGGACCGTAATACACCCGCGCCTCCGCGTGGGTGAGCGTGAACATATTTTCCGCCGCAATTAAAATCAAAACAAAAAAATAAAAAAGATAAATAATGTATTGTATTGTAAAATTTAGATTTTAATTAGGAGGTTGTTTTATCTTTTCGTTTCCAAAACTTTCAGTCGTTTTAAAGGGAAACAGAAAATATTGAAATAAAAATGAAACTTTTGAAACTTTATTCTTCTATCGAACACGGGCCGTCGTTCCCCTCTGTTAGCACGAGCTCGCCGTTTCCGTAGCGTCTCTCAAAAAAAGTGGCGTTCGCCCAAATGCATGAGTTTTACGAAATGACACGGTTTTACTTCAAGAAAGGACTCACATAATTCTTTCAAAGTGGCGTGGTGTCTTGTCTTCTCTCCCCAATGCCGCAGTTGTTTCTGAATTTCCAGACAGGCTTCCACTCTACAGAATGGCCACTGTCCAGGAGACGGAAGTGTGGAGTTGTGGTTAGAACGAACGCCCAGCAGTAGGCCAGGGACCGCACGAGCGTGCTACCTCACTCCGTCACTGGCGCTCCGCTAGGCTGTACAAATGGATTACTGACTATTTTCACCAATCTTTTTCATCATCATCATCATAATAATAATAATAATAATAATAATAATAATAATAATAATAATAATAATAATAATAATAATAATAATAATAATAATAAATTGTATTTATAAAATGATTTCTCCACACTCAAAGAGCTGTACAACATGGTTAAACGTTTTTTGTGTGGGGGAGGTCAATGCAAAAAAAAATTTGTCCCTGATTCCTCATACTGGTACCCCGAGTCATCCCTGCAGAACAGAGATCTAAGCTCTCAGGTGACCCACCAGGTTAAATAAAGCTGAATAATAGGCTTAATCCCCTGCATTTAAAGCTTAATCCGCTGAATGAAGAAACAGAGCCCTGTATGTCATCCAATGGGGAGCAGGCTAGGATAACCGTTAGGGAACCAGGCTTGTGAATGACACACCTGGCTTATTCCAATCATTAATTTATCTCCCCTTGCCTCATTTCCTGGCATCCTTTCCAAGTACGGAAGCCCACCTTGGTCAAAATACTTGATACTTGATACGTAGCCACACCCACCTCCACTATCAGCTCTGGACAGTGCAGTCAACAATGCGGTCTCCTGTAGGAACTGTAGGATGTTCCTTTCCTTGAAACAGACATCTGATGAAAAACATGTTTTCAATGTACAAAAATGCCAAGTTACCCACTCATACAATGCAATGTCTATAAGTCATAAATTCGAACCTAGGCCTGCCATTACAAGCATTGATGTCAAAATCGCGCCAAGTTACATGAAGCAATATTGGCTATCTTAGCTCACACAAATTTAACAAGCTGTCTTCCAAAGCAATGCTACCCAATGTTTCCTAAATTGTTTCAACAAACTTCATGTGCCAAAAAAAGTGCAAAACACACTCGGTGCTGTGCAGGTATGGGGCGTGCCACCCCGCTGGGCACACCTGCCATCCCAATCCAACAAAGACCCTGCCCCCTACGTGGTCATTACTGTCCCCCATCCTGCGTTTAAGAAGCAGAGCGGCTGGCTGTAATCTCAGAGCTGAGTGTGTGTGGAGACTGTGAAGCACTGATCCACGGCCTTCTCCCTGTTCTAGAGGTCTGTGCTGGACGTGCTAATTTTTCGCCGCTGGGCAGTGACTCTCTTTTTTACCCGTGCGCCCTGGTTCGGGGCGAGACCTTAGAGATGTGTCACCCCCAATATTTTTGTGCGAATTAACTGCTGGACCAGCTGGCGCGCTTGTGAGACTTGACATCTGGCTACGCGAGACTACGTGCTCCAGAGCCGTGTGACTCCCCCAAAGTTTAAATGAAAAACCGTGCCTATCCTTTAAAGCAGTGAAAAGCAGTTAACTACACAGTTCAGCTCACATCAGCACGTTTCTTGGGTCTGCATTCGTTATTTATTGATTAGTGTTACTTACTCATATGTGCTAAATATTGTTTGTTTGAATTCAAACGAATGCAAAAAGCAACAGAACCAGGGCTAGGGATGGCTAGCATGTTCTCGCACGGAGCAGCAAGCCGGATCGAGCCTTTTCCACGTTCCTGTCAAAAAACGGCTTCACTTCCCAAGGCGACGTGTTCTTCTCTCCGCCTTGAACTTCGACCCGGCGGGCCGCGGGAGGCGAGGTATTCGGGCCTCGCCGGCGTGCCTCCCCCCCGCCCCCGTCATCGCCCGCTTTCGCATTCAGAGCCGCCGGCGCCGCGGATGGACGGCGGCGCTGTCAAAGCGGTCGGGTCGATCCGCCCGCCTCCGATCTCCGACCTCGCGAAAGGGCACGCAGAGTCTCGCGCGCGGGCGAGCCAGCGTCGGCCGCCGAACGGGTTTTTCGCTCGAAGGCTGCGAGGAGATGCGCGTGTGTTTTTTTTGTCCGTCAGAGCGCCGAACTTCCGGGCGTCTCGGTAGGAACCGGATCGCGAGCCTCGCGGCCGCGCATCCTCTGCATCCGGTACCGCCGCCGCGGAGCAGAGAGAGGGAAAAAAAATTAATCTGCCCGACAACAAGCACCAAACCCACGCAGAGCTCGGCCTTGACCTCGCCGCTGTGTGCGTTCGCGCTGGAGCGTGGGAGGCTCGGCGGCGGCGAGGCAGCGGTGGAGCGCTGATGAAAGAGCGCCTGTCGGCCTATCGCGTGTGAAGGATCGCCCGCACGCCGTTCTGTCTCTCCGCTCTGATTGGCTGTGGCCTACTTACACGGGGCGCCGTTCGTAAAAATGCTGTGCACTCCGTAACCCTGCTCAATTTTAGCATCCCCGAGTGTATATTAAAAAAAAATGCACTGCAATTTTCAAATGTCACTTTTTTAAACATTTAAGAGAGAGATTTGCCTAAAACTTTGTAATTACTTTACAAAAAAAAGCATGTTATTTTTATCAGAAGAGTGTGACTACTGGGGCCTAAATCACACCACGCATGGTAACATTGTAAAAGTTTGCAGAATGATGAATTTTTAAATCTGATACATTTTATGCTCAATAAGTCTATCTCCAGCAAAGACAACACCTTTTTCTACACAGAGCAAACAGGTTTTAACCATGAAACAAGCTTGGATCATTCACTGTGTTAAGAATCCTCGTTCAATTCTCAGCATAAGAAGGGAGACACGGGAAACATTAAATTACAGCCAAAAAATTGTATTCATTAAATAAGCAAGTACCCCAATAATGATCCACAATTAGAGATGGTGTATGTGTATAGGCGATGTGTAGGGTGAGTGTAGGCGTGTGGTGTGGAAGATATGCCTGTAGGTATTGTAAGTGGGGAAAAGAAAAAGGGTGTTTGTTCTTCTATGGTGAGGGGAAAAAGGAGAAGAGCCCAAAAAAACAAAAAAAAAAAAACATCGGGGCCTATAAACTCAAGCCGCCCGGTGCTCCAATTCTACCAATTACGTTCCTCCCCTTTACCAGCCGTCCGCATACCTAATCGCTGCTTCCACTTTGAACTATTCAATTTTTCCACTTTGCCAGCAATGCCACCTACTGTCCACTAGGTGGCAATGTGCACCAGCGGTTACGTTTTGTCAAAGCATACAGGAAAGGAATACGGAAAGACGGCATGTATGCAATCTGAATAAAAAAGCAGAACAAAGCAGAGGGGAGAAAGCAAAAAATTTACTTTCAGCAGCAACAAATAACTCGTCAGGCAGTCTGTAACCCTGTCAAGAAAACCAGGCTGTTGAGGAAGCCCTCGGACTTCAGCCAAACCCTCAGGGTGGAATGGACACGTTGGACACTAGAAACATGGATAATTGGACCTTTGTAGAAGGCTTTTTAGAGCGTCTCATTAAAATGTATCACCCCTGGCAGGAAGTGTCCGGGCTCTATGAAAGCGTCAGGGCAGCGGGGGTGAAGAGGGGCCGGACAGAGGGGTGCGAAGAGGGGTGTTTCAGAACGGGACGCTCCTGTCACTGACAGGCCGTCTCCCTCTGTCTTCATCCGTCTTAGCGCGCACAGATGGGCTCGAAATCAGTGGCGTAGGTTTCGTTTGAACTTGGGGGGGGGGGGGACATTAAGCGGGGGGGGGGGGGGGTTTGGGGTCTGGAAATTTTGAGCATCAAACACTTCATTTCCTGCATTCTGGTGAATTTTTATGCACCGATTTGTGCCTTTTCTGCATCAATTTTTTGTGTAAATGCATCTTTAATGTTTTTGTGGGAAGGGGGGGGGGGCAAATGCACGTGTTCTAATTATTGAGGGGGACGTATCCCCTGCGTCCCCCCCGAAATCTACGCCTATGGCTCGAATTAAGCCACATCCCGTGGCTACGGAAGACCAGTGGGTGCCGGGCTGCTTGTCATTCGCAAAACTCAAAACTTTTAAACTGCGAGGTATCATTGTGGGCAACGTAGCTCACGAGGTAAGAGCGGTTGTCTGGCAGTCCGAGGGTTGCCGGTTTGATCCCCCACCGCTGGGAGTGTCAAAGTGTCCCTGAGCAAGATGCCTAACCACTAATTGCTCCCAACAAGCTTGCATGGCAGCCTTTCACCGGTGGTGTGCGAGTGTGAATGGGTGAATGAGAGGCATCAATTGTAAAGCGCTATATAAATGCAGTCCATTTACCATCAAACTTTCAGGCATCAGAACTCAGGACATAGGCATTCTCTGGACTCACTCTGGCTTTTCTCTGACAAAGCCGAAAGGGGAACGGACAGTATCTATGCCTTCAAAGCACAGCTCGAGGCTTAGTTCTCTCTCTTTTGTGGTTGGTTTTGTCATCTATAATTTTTAAATCAAAGGCAAAAAAAGCATTAAAATGTATGGTGTTACAAAGCACAAAACACAGCCCTGAATAAATGTACAGCGAAAATGGTGCAGGCAGAGGTTTAGCTGCTGGTGGAATAAAGCAGAAATCAATCTGTAATACATACAGTGTGCAATTAATTTAATGGAAATATATTTCAATATATATTTCAACACATAAATGTGAAACACTGCCATGGTTTGAATGCAGTGTAAAGACAGGAGTTAAGTTTGGTGACTGTCATTAGCTCATGAATGTCCCTGCAACCCAGGCAGTTTCCTTCAGAGGAGGTTCAACAGATTAGTTAAGATGGAATCATCTCAAAAGGACACAGGCTGTTCTGACCTTTCCTCAGATAAATGTATCTAGATGCAAAATGCACAAACAGACCCACGCATACAAATACACACACACACACACAGACACACACACACACACACATATGAACAGACACACAGACACACACACGCACACACAGACACACACAGACACACACATACACACATACACACACACAAATACACACACACACACACACACACACACACATATGCACAGACACACACACACACACACGCACACACAGACACACACACAAACACACACAGACACACATACACACATACGCACACACACACACACACACACACACACGTTCTCAGGCTTCATCCTCGGCAAGCGCCACGCTCTCCCGGCGTTGCCCAAACGTTGTCAGGGCGTTGCGGGCGGGCTGCGGGGTAAGCGCCTCGCCGATTGATCCTCTCTGGAGCGCGCGCGGCCGGCAGAGGGGAAAGGGGGCTTGCATTTCGCCGTTGCGCTTCCCGTTAATTCCGTCTAATTACCCGGCCCATTCATTCACGCAGCTGTGCGCTTTGATGCGGGAGATAAATGCCCTTGCTGAAGGGCACTGCCCCTGTGCCGCCCGCCTGAATGAGAGCGCCAAGCCGCAGCCTCCACGACAGCAAAGTCACCCACTGGGCTTTTCGTAATAATAATAATAATAATAATAATAATAAGAAGAAGAAAAACAAGATGATGATTAATAATAATAAGAAGAAGAACTTTTGATCATTTTACAGTAAAGATGATGTTGATGATGATTAAAAAAAAAAAAAAATTAAGTATGAATATTTTCCTTGGGTAACAAAAATATGTCGCAGTGAAAATATTTTCGAATGTCCCACGCAGTGCAGGTTTCGGCATAGTAGAATGTATGGCTTTTGAGATTAAGACCAGAGACCCATGTCCCCGTCGGAGGACAGAAATTAATTGCTGCATCTTAGTAGAACTGGCATTCTTGATTTTCTGTGATTTTTTGACAAAAACATTGAGTGATTTGGAAAATAGACAACTGCTGGTTTATTAAGCATGAAATATATTAGTTAGCATTGAATAATGTATAAATGTATTTTCCACTTTAGTCTCATTGAGACCCACTGTATCTGAAACTAGCCAAGAGTTTGTACTATTAAGCAAAAATTACCGAGTTTTGCCATGTATTGAAAATATATTTGGGGAGGCTCCATATATTCAAGTGTACTATTCAGGGCATTACAATATATTGCAAGTATGTATTTGTATACTTCAATTGCGTACGTGAGTGCTCAAGGAATCCATTAACAACATTAGTGATTACAAGCATGAGCCAGTCCAGGAATCAGTAACAGCTATGAATTCTCAGGTCCGGGATAAAACATATTGGAAGGGCTCCCCCAAAAACTAGTTACGCCCCATATTCTGGGCCCCCCTGGAACAAAGTGTCCCACCTGACCCCCCCTCATCTGGAACTAATACATTTCCACTGAACAGTTCCCATGCAACAGCATTTCACACTCAACCCTTTCATCCATGCACTTTTTCAAATCCAACTTCAGTGTTAAAAAATACTCTACCCCCCCAACCCCCTTCACCCCGAACCCCCCCCCCCCCCCCAAATGAGAGCTAATTAGCATATAAATGGCAGGCCTTGAGACAGATTAATCAGCTCCCTGTTCTACAGGCACCCTGTGAAATAATGACTGTAATCGAGCACCTACACTTCCCCTTCACAGGAAATAAGGCTTCAAGCACGCCACGGCACTGTGTGTGTGTGTGTGTGTGTGTGTGTGTGTGCATGTGTGTGTGTGAACTTGTAATACTATCTTTGTGAGAACCAAATGTCCTCACAAGGATAGAAAGATGAGGAAATATTAGGCAACGTGGGGACCTTTTGCTGGTCCCTACAAGTTCAAGAGGCTGTTTTAGGGTTAGGACTTAGGGTTAGGGTTACAATTAGGTTAAGGTTAGGGTTAAGGTTAGGCATGTAGTGGTTAGGGTTAGGGTTAGGGTTAGAGGTTATGGAATGAATGTATTCAATGGGAAGTCCTCACAAGTATAGAAGTACGGGACTGTGTGTGTGTGTGTGTGTGTCTTATGGTGGAACTTAAACACATTTTCAACAACCTTGAGCGGCCAACTAGTAGAATCAGGCAAGCCAAGTTAATGCTGAAATGAAATTCTACAGTCCAGTAGATCTCCAGGAATAGGACTGGGCAGCCGTGGGCTAGACACAGGACCAACACTTCCACCTCTGTCCTTTTTTACAGAATTCTCACTCCCATTGGAAACAAAATCAAAGTCATAAGAATGAGGAGAGAGGGAGAACTGAGACCCTGCGATTCATTAGATTTTTGAGAGCAGAACTGAGCACAGACTACAAACTTGGCTTCCTTGAATGATATAAGGTATCCACATTTGAGGATACACTGCAATTAGGGTGTGAAAGACACAACGGCGATGCTTTTTCTTACAGTGGGTTGGGAGGAAAATTAATCTCCCTCTTCCTCTCTCTTTCTCTCTGTGGTTGTCTCTCATCACTTGACCCATCTTTCTCAGAAATGCATTCCAGTTTTCTTTGTTGGCAGGAAATTCAGATTCAGTTCTACCAAAGCAGTTAATGGAAAGGTTCTACATGAGAAAGACTGCCGCACAATACAGAACAAGAACTTCCCTCCACTTTCTCTGTTGCTTTCTTTCTTGGTTCTTTCTTTGGTTCCTTTCTCTATCCACTTCTCATTCATTCTTTTAACACTCTCTCTCTCACACTCGCTCACCCTCTCTCTCTCTCTCTCACTCTCACCATCTCTCTCTCTCTCTCTCTCAGCCCTGTGAAATCACCTGTCAGTAAATACACATGTGCGGAGCTAGCTCGGTCAGCAGGTGAAGCGAACACAGGTGAACACAGGTGAGGCTCCCATCACTGAGCATTCAGATGGGCACTTACGTGCAGGAGAGGGGGGGTTCTCCCTCATAGTGACGGTATCCATAGTGACCGTAGTTCCTGGGAACCCCCCTTGAGTGCTATTTCAGGAGCACATCAGGGGACCTAGATGATTACAGTGTCCTGAGGGTGTGGGGGAAGGCCTGTGCCTCGCTTTTCCTCACCCCCTCACCATCATCATCATCATCATCATCATCATGGTCATCATCTTTTTCTACCAAAAATGGTTTTATTATACCTTACTAAATCAAGATCATGACTGCACTACATTTCTCTGACAATGGATCGCACATTAAAGACTGATATGGTTATTGCAAATGGACAGCCATATAAATAGATTAATTAATCAATGTCATTTGCAATGCTTATCAACATTTTTACATCAAGTTACAATTTACAGTTTAGTCGACTAACAGTTGACTTTTTTTGTTGCTAAATTGACGTATAAAAGAGTGTTTAACATGATAAACACACACTACAAGAGCTAGAAAGAGAGAGTGTGAGAGAGAGAGATAGTGTGTGTGTGTGTGTGTGTGTGTGTGTGTGTGTGTGTGTTTGTGTGTGTGCTTGTGGACATGTTTGCGTGTGCATGTGTGTCTGTGCTTGTGTATGTGCGTGTGTGTGTGTTACATCATTGCAACACAACTGCCCCAAGGCCAGTGCATTAACTGCAGTTTATGGATTACAGAGTGCCATGTCAATCAAGCGGAAATTGGAGTGCAGCATCCTGTCAACAATCATTGAGTCACTCAGTCGGAATGAGGAAAGCCTGTTAGAGAAAGGCATTCACTAATGCCAATAAAAATCAGCTTGACTAACATCCTAAACCAGGGCGCCAGCTTGTGTTAAGAAAATATATTTCTGCCTTATCCATTTCAAGGACCTAACAAATCGCAGATGTTTTTTTTCATTTTTCATGCAGGTAAAGGACACCACACAGGTAGATTAGTTGCTGTCACAAAGAAAAGAAAAAAAGTCTAGGGTAAATGTCATGGTTGGCGACAGACCCTGCTGTAACTCTGCGCTTTCCGACTTACGATTGGTTACAAAAGGGTGCCATGATTTTGAAGGACCTGATGACCACACAAGATCTATTTGAGGCTCCCAGAAGAGCCTGCACATGTGAGGATGACTGTTTTCCAGAGAGAAGCATGTTTCACTGGAACTGGAAGCACGACTGGTCTTCCTTGTCTTTTTTTTTTTTACACCATACAGGCCATACACAGTACTACATGAGAGCCAGTGACTCTGTTACACAGTACAGACCACACACAGTACTACAGGAGAGTCAGTGACTCTTTTACACCCTACAGGTCACACACAGTTCTACAGAAGAGCCAGTGACTATTTTATAAACTATAAATATTGATTGTAAATACTGATTAAAACAATATAAATTGATGGAACTGCCAATATTCAATACTGCTCCATATGTTTGCTCTCTTTGTTGTTTAATAATTCAAAATGTTCTTTGCCCGGCAGACACATGCCGAACACGCGATGAACACGATTGTTTTTTACAGCGCAGAAGTAACTTACTTTCGCCCACGTTCTCTGAAGGCGGTGGAGTTTCCTTCGAAGTACGCGCCTTCGCACCGCTGTCCTGCGAGTTCAGCACCTCGGACAGCGACTGTCTCGTGCCCTGTCCGTCCCTCTGGTCAGAGGATCGAATACTTTTTTTCCCGAAGGCGCTTCGCTCCATCTCTTCTTCTGGCTCAGAACCCACTCGAACGACGGTGGTCCTTGTTTTTGTCAGAGCAGATGTCACTGAACCCATCTCGGTTTGCCCATCCGTCTTCAAAGAGTGTGCCGCTTTCTACCAAATAATAATAATAATAATAATATAATAATAATAATAATAATAATAATAATAATAATAATAATAATAATAATAAAGAATTTAAGTTTTCGGGTCAAATCCTCTCGATTGTCATTGGACTTTGTCAAACGCGTGTACTAAAGCAATTTAAATGTTAATCTTTCCAGATGAATTCTGGGTTAAAGTCAAAGCTACAAACAGAACAAAAATGCATCCGTTTATATTATATTATATTTCCAAGCAACTATTTACAGATATTTAAAGTCTATATATTTTCATCAGATTTTGAGAAACGATGTTTCATTCACAGCAAGCATACATTCCTTTTCACATACGATTATAAACTCGACTCAAAGTTGGTTTACTCGGCGGAAATACTATTTTCAGACACAAACCACCACCGTTCCGTGCTGTGCTCGAGGGAGGCACGCGGCAATTCACTTTTCCAGTTGCCTTAAACAACTCCCAGAGGCGAATAAATTGACGTAAACAGACGCGTGTAATTGGTCTGGCAAGTTTGCCTTTTAAAAGCGGAAGGGTCGAGGAAGTTATGCGCCCTTGATTCAGAGACTCTCTTGTCGTAATTTGCCAGAGATAGCATGGGTATATTTACATTTAAAAAAATAATATATAAAAAAAAACGATCACTTAAAAAAAAATTTTTTTTGTAAATATGCTTACCTTCCTTCACGTACGGGAGTGACAGTCCTAACGTGGAAATCACATTGGCACGGTTATTATCACCTCTGGAGTCTCGCAGAAGCGGACTGAACAGAACCACAGAGAACCGCTGTAAATCTCAGCGCTCGCTACTGAGCCCGTGGAACGAACCCATGACCTCGAATCAGCGTGCGCACGTGCAGGAAGAAACGGGTGGTGACGCTGCCAGACTTGCTGCCCGACTTGCTATACCCGCCGTGATTCCCCGGGCGCGCGCGCTGTTAAGCCAACAGAGGCTCGGTAATGCGTGAAGTGGATTGGATTATGCATGAATTGATGTTTGCTGTAGTAAAACTTTATTTGGAGTCCGTTCTTATAAGAGCTTTTTTGAAACTAGTTATAACCCTTTCGTTAATATAATCCTTTCGTTAAGCACATTTAAACTTTATGACAAATAACTATTATACGGTTATGAAGCATGTAATGACAATCATTTTTGTTTTTGTAATGTAAAATATCACGTTTTATAAAAAACCATTTGTGGCGTTATAAACCCCATTTGTGGGGTTAAAATATGTATATTTTCTTATGACATTTTCATGATGCATTATGAAGATAATATGAATACTGCATGAGGCCCACGTCAAGGAATGAGGTTTCTCTATACATGCCACTCTAAAGTAAGTAAGTAAGTAAGTAAGTAATAATAATAATAATAATAATAATAATAATAATAATAATAATAATATAATAATAATAATAATAATAAATAATAATTTGAAGTGCAATAATGAAGTAAAGTGTAAAGTAGGAAAGTCATTTATTCTTTAATTATACACTACTCATTCAGGAGTAACCAGGGCATTTTACAGCCCCAAGATGGCAGAAAAAGACATGAAATATAAAAAGTTAAATTATCGCTGCCCTGGATGTGTCTCATTGTGCAGCCTGTAGTAGAGCACTGTGCACGTGCTTACGCAAGCCGTGATGTCAGCGGCTCAAATCCAGCTGCACGGTCTTCGTCACATGTCCCTCCCCCTCCCCTGCTCCTTATTATTCCTGCCTCTCTACGCTGCCCAGCCCCATAAAGCTGAATAAAAAAGCTTTTAAAAATATATTTTTTGACAAAAATATATATTGACCTCTGACCTCTGACCTCTGGCGTGCTGTGCCAAGAGCAGCTCACACACGGACTCACCGAACGGGAGATTCAGGCCGTGTCCAAGCCTAATCCTGGTTAAAAATATCATTGTGGCATCTTGGTTCACCCTCTAAAGCTCTCCAGCAGTTCTGAGAGCTAATTTTATCTGTGCGGCAGTAAGGGTCCTCTAACTGAACTCAACCAAAGCTTGAGTGTGTACAGTGCATCACCATTGTTATTGGCAACTCTGGAAAATTAGCAGCAAAAAGAAAGGCTATTAAAAATGTCTTTGTCGTTTATCAGCCTCGTTTACCATGACCTTACACTCAAAATATGAGAAAAACCTTCTAAATTAAATAATTTTGCATGGAAAGACCTGCTTTTCCTCACATCACTGGCATCAAATTAACCAATGTAATTTTTGTATTTTTCTGAGCATAGAAGACATTTGATAAACAACAAACTGAATTTAATCCCGCACTTTTTGTTCATATTAATTGGAGTTTGCCAATGATTCAGCTGAGCGCTGTTGCCCTGAAAAGTCCAGAGTAAGACAGTGGACTGGGAGAACATGGCCGCCACTCCCAACGGTGAGAGCTGAACTGAAAGCTGTAAGGTGAACGCGGGCCCCTGGGTCTGTTGCTATGACAGGACAGTTATGCCACATCACTGCATCACAAATTATATATGCTGGGGCGCACAGGGGTGTAAATACATCCGAAGCAACCAGTGGTTTTGCTGTGACTGGTTGATCATAGTTTAGTCATATAACACATTACGCCACCAGGGGGCAGTCTGATCGAATCACAAGTGAACGATCGACCACACTGGAGCAGAGAGCAAGAGGCCTGTCTCCTTTGTTTTGGGAAAGCCTCAAATCCAGACCAGGACAGAAGAAAATACCCTTCTATATCTGAGTTAAAACCAAACCGAGAAAGAGGTCCCAGACCAAAATACTCTCCCACAAACTCTCGTGAATAAGGGCTTAAGGAGGTGATTACTTCAGAGGGTTAAAGCCTTTAAATGGTGTTTCCAGAGCCTGTTTTTACACTATGGCAGCACCAGGGGGCGGTGTAAGGCTTTCGCCGGTGAAGTAGTCCCACCAGTGTTAATTCATCCCAGGATTGAACTGAAAACAACCACAAACAAGAGGGCTGTCATCTAACTGTGTAATGTTTCAGACTTGTTTTGTGGAACCTGACACCTTAATACCCAATAAGTGGCATGGAGGTGGAGCCTTTAGTTAGTTCTCTGACCAATGGAGGTAGTGGGGGCAAGATTCCTACCCATTGAGGAGTTTTATAAAATATTCTTATTTTTTTGTGGCCCAGTTTTCCTTCAGCTTCTCTATAAAGTGTCTTTGTGACAGTCCTCTGTAAAAAGAAAAAAGCACTGTACAAATGAATTAGATTTGATTTGACTTGATTTGATACAAGTGGCGGGGGTTGGGGCCTGTGCTGAGTTGTGTGTGTGTGTGTCTGTATGTGTGTGGGGGGGGGGGGGGGGGGGGGGGGGGGGGTTGCATGGGGTTATTTTTCTGAGAGAGAGGCTTTACAGGCCATTTTCACTAGTAACCAAGGCCCTGTCTCCTCATATTTCCCTCAGCGAGGGAGGAGAACTGGATGTGAGATAGGAATGGATGTGAGACTCTTTAGTTAGTTTGTTATTTGATTTAATAGGGACCTTCCATGGCCTGATAATTGCACTAAAAATATCAAAGTAGTCAACTTTTTGCAATGGTAGTCGTTGGGCAGGAACACATTAAAATCATTATTGACACAAGACATGCATTAATTAGGTCAATGTAATTACCTAGGCCAACATACTATGCACGACAAAAAGACAAGATACTTCACAACAAGACAGGGCTCAGTGTGAGATAAATGTAAGACAGGGCTGGGTGTGAGACTGATGTGAGACAGGGCTGGATGTGAGACAGATGTGAGAGGGCTGGGTGTGAGATAGATGTGAGACAGGGTCGGATGTAAAACTATCCCTGTAATTCGGTTTGGCACCGGGTCACATCTCCCTCCATCACACTCTGCGCTGTCAGAGGAGAAGCCGTGTCATTTCCTGTTGCTCACAGAAGAGAAGACAGCCACATAAGTGTAACTGCAGTGGCCGGAGTGTGAGAGGATAAGGCCTAATAAGCCTTAAGGCTTTATAAGCATCGCTCTGGGAATTCGCTGTCAGTCAAACTTGAACCATGTAGGTTCCCCCGCTGAAAACACACGCATTCGCAGCCAAAGATCTTTAATTTCCTCCAGATGATGGAATGCTGAATGTCTGGACTCCCTGATAACAGGGTAAGAGGGATAATAAATAGCACACCAGCATCATGCTGGCAAAAACATAATATCGTGGTTTTTAAAATTTGGAAACAGCTTCAGGGTCCCGGTCATGGGCAGAGGTTGCAGGTCTGTGTTCCCGGGGTTTAAACTGGGGATTTAGAGTCTTGCTAAATTTTCTGTTGCAGTTGGGTCTTAAGCATGAGATCTCAAAGCACTAACAATGAAATAAATCAAACCATCTTCAAATAGAAATACAGCACGAAAGAAACAAAGAAACAAGCGTTTTCTTTTCTCAAAAGGTTTATTGACGTACGGAAGCAGTGACAGTTTTTCTTATTGCGTACACGTTGCTCGGAGACAACGACAGAGAAAAAAAAAAAAAAAAGAAAAACAAAATGGTGTTTCACCCCAAACGATTTGGTCTATTTAAAACAAAGTTTTTTTTTTTTTTTTTACTGTGTTGCTCAAAGTATTATGTTACTGTCTGAGTGTAAACTAAAGACTGTGCAGTAAACAGTGACATTCAGAAGAACAATCTTCATTCCTACAGCCTGTCTCTATTCTCCCCCTAACACACTACCAGCTGATCCTATATATTACGGAAAAAAGGCACTTTTAAAGCTTTTGTTTCTTGGTTTGTACTTGTGTAGTATTTTTCATATGTATTTCTGTCACATGAAACAGAATGACTCCCCCCCTCTCCCTATCACCCTTCCTCTTATGATCTCTCTCTCTCTCTCTCTGTCTCTGTCTCTGTCTCTCCCTCCTGCTCTCTTCCTCTCCCTCTCTCCAACCTCTCCTCCGCGTCAGTGCCAGGTCTGTCATGTTTCCGGCGCCCAATCGGGCGATGGTTTATTCCAGGTCGTCATGGTGCTGGGTGGACTCGTTGATCACCTGATGTAGGAAGGGGGTTGGTGGAGGGGGTCGGGGTTGGGGAAGAGGGAGTAAGAGGGGTCAAACGGTGAGCGAGAACGAGAGAGGACCGGATTCAGACCCACGCCATGCATCCATGGAGGAAGACTAGGGCCTACGCTCATCCAGGCAAACAGTGTAAAATCAGATAATCCGTTTCAAGTGGCGTTAACCCAACGTGTGAAGCGGAATATTTAATGTGAGATTAACTAATGTGTAAAGTGAAATATCTAATATGAGATTAACTAATGTGTAAAGGGTAAACTCTCAGATTATCTAATGCGCAAAGTTATAAGTCAGACTTCCAGTTTAAAATTAGCACTGTGAGAAAAATGTACTTATAATTAAACAAATATAAATGTGATGTCATTCGCTCAGGGGAAGTGATGTCATTCGCCCAGGGGAAGCGCACTCACATGGCCATCTCTGGTCTCGATGGTCTTGATCACCACCTTCTTGGACATGCTGTCCATTATGGGTCTGGACTCCAGCATGGACTCTATGGTGGAGAGAGGGGTGAAGAAGTCAGGAACGTCAGACTGGGGGGGGGGGGGGGGGGAGCGGGGGACCTTACTACCCAACCCAGCTTCCAGTGCCGGAAACTTCCGCGGGTGCCCGAGCTGGAGCCGGGGTGACTTTAATAACCATGCCTCAGCCATACCCTGATTTTCCCTTTTGAGTGCAGGCCTTCAGGGTCATAGGCACCTCCACCCTTTTGAGAAGCTTGATTATTATTAATGTTCTAAATATCAGTGCACCGCTGACCAACAGTTTTTATGATTTGCTATTGCTCCTTGTTCAATCAATCTGACTTATTCAGAGATCAGAGAACAATTTTATTACATTTTTTTCCCCAAAAGTGTTTTATATTCGATTTATTCCAACTTTCATTGTGAATTAAAAGACAAAATAAAAGATTGGTTTAGTCAGTCAATGGCTCAATTCAAGACCCGCATTTTGTTCACGTTTGTTTTGGTGAACCCTGGACTCCTCAGATTTGGAGATCCTCAGATTTCTATGTCACAGATCAAGTCCAGTCAAAGTTAGAGATGAACGTAGTTTGAATCCAGGCCTGTGTGTGCTGGAATTCCAGAGTTAGGACGGTGTTTTTTTTTTTTTTAATAAAAGGATCTAAAGTTTCTCACCTCTCAGGTTAAAGGAGGAAAAATTGGGCAGTGGAGTAGAAATCCTAGGAGAAGAGAGGCAACAGAAAGAGAGAAGGGAACATTACACATTTATTCCTGTTCACAAGAACAGCAGTGCAAACACCCTAATCTCCCCTAACAAGCGCCTATAATGGGCTTATCGTCTTTCCAGGAGTGACCAAGCAGTGCAGAGACAACCAGTTCTATTTCTGTGTTTCCTCACACACACCCACACGCACACACACACACACACACACACACACGCATTCAAACACACACACGACAAGCACAATACACATAATATCAGTTAAGTTTTTTGTGGCCGTTACACTCTTCTGTGCACTAAATTCTCAGTCACATAATCCCTGAAGCAATTGGAGAGCCACTCCCCCAGACATAGTAGCTATATTAGTGCTACCTACAGAGAGGGAGGGAGAGAGAGAAAGAGAGAGCAATAGAGAGGGAGGGAGGGAGGGAGGGAGAGAGAGAGAGACAGAGAGAGCAATAGAGAGGGAGGGAGGGAGGGAGGGAGAGAGAGAGAGACAGAGAGAGCAGAAAGAGAGAGCAATAGAGAGGGAGGGAGAGAGAGCAGAAGAGAGAGAGAGAGAGAGCAAGAGAGAGGGAGGGAGAGAGAGAGAGAGCAGAGAGAGAGAGAGAGAGAGAGACCGTACGCCTGACCTGCTTTCCTCCCCCTCCAGCAGCTTCCTGTAAGTGGCGATCTCGATGTCCAGCGCCATCTTGACGTTGAGCAGGTCCTGGTACTCCCGCAGGTGCTTGGCCATCTCGTCCTTCATGTTGCGGATGTCGTCCTCCAGCCGGTTGATGGTGTCCTGGTAGTTGGAGGCCTCCAGGGCAAAGTTCTCCTCCATCTCCCTCATCTGGCGCTCCATGGACTCGTTCTGCAGGACAGGGGAGAGAGAGGCACCAGCGTCACAGCCTGAGACACACACACACACACACACACACGTATGCACACGCATACATACACACACACACACACACACACACACACACACACACACACACACACACACACACGTATGCACACGCATACATACGCGCACACACAAACACACTCACACACGTATGCACACGCATACATACACGCACACACTCACACACACACACACACACACACGTATGCACACGCATACATACATACACACACACACAAACACACTCACACACGTATGCACACTCATACATACACGCACACACTCACACACACACACACACACACACACACGTATGCACACGCATACATACACACACACACACACACACACACACACGTATGCACACGCATACACACACACACACACACACACACACACATGCGCACGCATACATACACACACACACACACACACACACATGCGCACGCATACATACACGCACACACACACACACACACACACACGTATGCACACGCATACATACACGCACACACTCACACACACATGCACACACACACACGTATGCACACGCATACATACACGCACACACAAACACACTCACACACACATGCACATACACACACACACACGGCTATAGAGTGAGTGACAACGCTGCCATTGTAGGGGAGACAGCCACAGAAAGTCCCCCCCCCCAGCTGCCACTCCATTCAGTAAAAATAAAAAAACGGGGGGGGGGGGGGGGGGGGGTACAGTGCACACCCCCTCATACAAAGCCAGCCAGACAGCCAGCGCAGTGTGATTTGGCAGACCTCCCTCCCCTGGCCCCCCACTGTGGAGATGGCCTCATTCCGCTCTCTCTCTCTCCGTCTCTCTCTCTCTCCCCCCCTCTCTAACTGTCTCTCTCTCTCTCACTTTCTCTCTCTCTCAAGCACAGAGTCCTGCTCCTACTCAGGCTGTGTTTTAGGGGATCACAGGCATAACGGCGGAGTAAGGCGGGAGTAACCCAGGGTTACGGAGTGGGAAGCCCAGCTCAGAAACACGCAGAGCGCCGCTGAGTCAAATTAAGGCCTCATTTCGAGCAGCGAAACCGCTACGGGGCGTAATGAGGGAGTCACTGTGGGGGTCACAGAGCGGGTGACTGGGGGAATAAGGAATGAGTGAGGCTTGGGCAAATAAGGGTGGAGGTAACGCAAAAGTAACAGGTGAGTAAGGGGAGTAACGGCACACGTAAAGGAGGTGTAACGAGTGAGTCAGGAGAGTAACAGCACACGTAAAGGAGGTGTAACGAGTGAGTCAGGAGAGTAACAGCACACGTAAAGGAGGTGTAACGAGTGAGTCAGGAGAGTAACGGCACACGTAAAGGAGGTGTAACTAGTGAGTCAGGAGAGTAACGGCACATGTAAAGGAGGTGTAACTAGTGAGTCAGGAGAGTAACAGCACACATAAAGGAGGTGTAACCGGTGAGTAAGGGGGGAGTCACAGCACGCGTAAAGGAGGTGTAACTGATGAGTGCAGGGAAGCAACAGCACGCGTAAAGGAGGTGTAACCGGTGAGTAAGGGGGGAGTCACAGCACGCATAAAGGAGGCGTAACCGGTGAGTAAACGGGGAGTTCCAGAGCCACTTACGGTTCCCTTGAGGGCGTCCACCTCGCAGGTGAGGGCCTGCACCTGGCGGCGGTACTCGCTGCCCTCCTGCTTGGCCTGACGGAGGGCATCGTTGTTCCGGGCGGCAGCCTCGGAGAGATCAGCGAACTGCACAGAGAGAGGGGGAGGGTGGAGAGGGAGGGAGGGAGAGAGGGAGAGGGAGAGAGGGAGAGAGGGAGGAGAGGCGTTAAGGAGATTCTGCACTCCCCCAGACTGGGGCAGATTAACGGCGATAAGGAGCAGTGCTCTAATGGCACATTTTAACCTCACTGCTAAGGCACGACTGTGGGCGGTAACTCAGACAAACAGACTGCCGATGAGGGTAATTTTAGAAGTGGTGTGTGTTTGAGAGAGAGAGAAAAAGAGAGAGAGACATAGTGAAAGAGAGAGAGAGAGAGGCAGAGAGAGGAAAGAGAGATCAGAGAGACAGAGAGAGAGATAGAGAGAGAGACAGAGAGTAAAAAAAAAAAAAGTGGAAAAAGCCGTTTAAGCTCAGAAAATAACGAGTTCTTCTTTGGGGGGAGGGGCAGGTAAAAGAGTTGTGAGGCAGAACTTCAGGGGCACTCAGCAGTGAAGTGAGGAGACGGAGAGAGAGAGAGAGGAGGAGGGCGAAGCCCACCTTGGACTTGTACCAGTCCTCGGACTCCTGGACGTTCTTGGCGGCCAGGTTCTCGTACTGCAGGCGCACGTCCCGCAGGGCTGCGGTCAGGTCCGGTTTGGCCACGTCCATGTCGATCTGCACGTGCTGGTCCTGCAGCTGCGCCTGCAGCTCTGCGATCTCCTGCATAGCACAGGCAAGGACAGAGACGGGTCAGCTCACGTGTGTGTGTGTGTGTGTGTGTGAGTGAGTGCGTGTGCGTGTGTGTGTGTGTGTGTGTGTTCCTGTTGCAGGCTGACATCACTTCCTGTTGCAGGCTGCTCACCTCGTCATGCAGTTTCTTGAGGAAGACGATTTCCTCCTGCAGGGATTCCACCTTCCGCTCCAGGTCCACACGGGCCAGGGAAGCGTTGTCCACATCCTGAGGGACATGGGGAACAGGAACACAGGGAGGGGGGGATGGAGGGGGGGGCAGGGCCCAGTCAACACAGCTTCTACCTGAGTCCTGATCAAAGACCAAAGACACACACACAATCTTTTCCCCACACGCACATAAACGCACGCACACACACACACACACGCACACAGCCTCCCCATTTTGTTTGCAATCCTGAGCACAGTCGGCAGTTGCAGATTTCCGCCAGCTTCCACTGGCACCGTCCATTTGTGAAACAGCTTGCTTTGTCATCCCCCCCACCCCCCAGCCCCACCCCGCCCAGAGTAGCACAATGCCCGCGCAGAAGCCGATTTGGGTCCGTAATTCCGCGGGACAAAGACGCCTATTCAGTCCCGCTGGTGGGCCTGACTGACTGAAAGCCTGGTGCCGGGAACTCTGCTGAAGAGGATCTAGGCTGAGCGCACCCCCCCCCCCCCCCCAACCCCCGCCCTGCTGGTACCCCCACGCCTCCTCCACCCCATCCCCCCGGCCCCACAAAAAAAATATTTAAATATAAATTCAGCAATGTTCAAAACATAATGCTCCCCACACCTGTGCCCACTGGGTAGGACAGATACTGCTGACAGGTTTAAAGAGGGAGGAAGAGTGAAAAATGCCACTTAAGCGTGGAAAATAGAGCTCTTGAAAATTTTTTTTGAGGAAAGAGGGGAAGGGAACGCTACTTCCTGCACACTGAAGATTATGGCCACCTGGCCATTTTAGCTCTGGGGGGGGGAGGGAGGGGGGGGGCTAATCTTACTAAAGGCCATGTCTGAATTAAAAATGTCTTTTTTTCTTTCTCAAAAAAAAAAAAAAAAAAGTGTGTTTCTTGTGGTTTTTGAAGGAAGCCAATTAATGCTCTGTGCTCTGACCGAAGCTGTCACTGCTCAGAATGATGATGTTGGTGTGGACGGTTCGATGTTCTTCTGAAACTACAGGATTTGGATTTAAACCCAGGACAAAGAAGATAGCTGTGTTTTTTTATTTTATTTTTTTTTTATTTATTATTTTGGTTCACGTGTTATAAATCCAACATTACAGTCCCATGACTTTCTCAAATTAGGTCATGAGGTCAAAGAGGACATTTTTATCGGCCAATTATATTGATCATATGGCAGCTACCATAGGAAACTTCATAAATGCCAACATGGAGAATTATGGGAAGTCGTGAAAGAAAAACAGTTTCTCTCCATACATGAGAAGCAGAATTGAGGGGCCACCAAGAAAAGTGGGGCTCCTTTCCTGTGGGCGCAGTGCTCCTGCCACTTGTAAAGGGCTCAGACGGACCAACCAACCAGAAGCCAGAACAACACAATGTCCCCGGCTGTCAGTCAAAGCCAAATAACAGACTACTCCACACCTACCGTCGGACTGGGCAGAACAAAGGACAATGTCTCCCTCACAAAACGGCCTTTGGGACAAACACAAATCCAGCCGAATGGTCTGCTAAATTGGATTAATCCTACAGAAATTTGGACCATCCGACCGGACGTTGTTGTTTTCTGTTTTTTTTTTTTTTTTGAGGCTACAATGCTTAATCTAATGGCTTTGCCGAACAGAGAGAATAGCTTACTGGCCCATAGTTTAACTGCAGAGGCCCACTGCACTAAGCTCCGCCCACCATGCACCTGCCCCTGCCATGCCCCCCCCCCCCCCCCACTCCCCACACACACCTGGCCCCCACCAAAATTGAAAAAAACATGCAAGGTAAATGCAAGGGGAGGGTTTGGAAAACTGGCCTGCCAATCAAACACAGTGACTGCGATGACATCAGTGCACAGCACTGACCTGGATATTGCACGGGTCAGGGATTGTGATGTCATAATAGAGGTATACAGCAACCAAGATGATTGGCAGAAAGAAGCGACTGTTATTGTCAGTGGTGATATTTAGAGACAGTGGGGGGGGGGGGGGGGGGGGATTTCTGCATTCTAATGGTTCTATTAAAGTTGCCAGGGGATATATAAATTGGCACAGAGTAACAAATTTATGTGATGTAATAATTTATGCAGGAGAACTTATACAGGGCCACCAAAACCCTATGTCTGGATCTGCAACAATAGTTTTGTTTTCTCTGACGTACTGTAAATGCACATTTATGATGACATTGAACATCAGTTGTTTTTTTAAAATTTTTTTTGAAAGCAGCTCCTTATCTCACCTGTCGGAAGCTCTGCAGGTTATTTTCGGCCTCCTCCCGCTGAAGCATCTCGTCTTGGAGTCTGCAACACAAGCGAAGAAGCATTGAGTCATTTGCCACGCCCACCTTCGAACTCCTGCAGGAGGTGTCAGTGACCGCAGCGACGTGCATTTCCCCCTCTCAGCCTAATCGTGACGTGGATTTCCTTAATTTGCAAATCTAATCTCTACTCAGACGCTAAGCAAACCGGTTACATGTAACATGACGCCAGCGACAAGTGCAATCAAAAACCGCCGAATTAATTGTGGAGGACTGGACATAGCCTGCTCTTCGCTCTTGTCAATATTTAAGACACAATTTGGTAGCTGTGCGCTTAAAAATCTCAAAGAAGCAAGTAATATAAATTTTCATAATCGCAGTAATTGAATGTTATAGTCAGGACCGCAATGGTCGTATGTGCCCGGCACAGGTAGCTATTATTTTACGCAATGTGTGTGTGTGTGTGTGTGTGTGGGTGGGTGTGGGAGGGTGTGTGTGCGTGCGACCAATCCGAAGAAAGGAATAATATTTTAGGGTAAAGTTTCTCCAAACACTTTTCATAGGTAAATCATAATAAATCAATAAATTAGAATGGTCCAATGCCAGCGCCTTTGAATATCCACGCGCACACCATCCGTGTCACACTCGACGAAACAACTGGAGAACGAATGATGAAAGAATGAAATTAAAGAACTTGTGAATAAGCATAATGACAACTACATCACAACTCTTGTGGCGTGCACAGACAAGAGATTCTTACAAATGCACGTCGGCCACATATTATACTTTTAAAATACTTTTAAGCCACCCAGTGGAAATATCCCAAGTGCAGAACAGAATAAACTTAAAACTCTGGGTAAAGCGCTCTACAAGTAAATCGGTTTATCCCGTTGACAAATTGTGCGTCACGCTATGCGCCTCGACTATTCTTGAACGCGCACACTTAGGCTACTGTCGCAAAACGCATTTTTATTTAATTAATTACTTTTAGTGATAAATGGCACGGTTACACTTATAAACATTTTTAAATGATTTTCAAAATTCCTTCTTACTTCTCCCTTAGTCGCTCGATGTCCTCCGCCATGTTGTCGCGGTCCACCTCCACTCTGGCTTTCTCGTTGGTGAGCTGGTCCACCTGGCGCCTCAGCTCGCGCATCTCCTCCTCGTACAGGTCCCCGATGCGCGTGGTGCCCTTCCCCTTCAGCTGCTCGAGCTCCGCGACCAGAATCTTGTTCTGCTGCTCCAGAAAGCGTACCTTCTCGATGTAGCTGGCGAACCTGTCGTTCAGATGCTGCATCTCTGCCTTCTCGTTGGTGCGGTTAGCCTTGAATTCGGTGTTGATGGCATCGGACAGGGCGAAATTCAGAGTCTCGGAGGTGAGCCTGGTAATCGGGGCGCTGCTTCGGACCCTGGAAGTTTTGGTCGCATAGATGGTGGGTGCGGATGAGACACTATAACTGACACGCGAGCGGACCGGGACGGAGTACTGGCGGCTTGAATAGCTGGACCGAGACATCATGGGTTTCTCCGCGCCAAACAACCTCTTGTAAGAAGATTGCGTTCTCGTGGCCATTTTTGTAATCCTTTGGCTTTAAAAAATATCTTACTAATATTCTTTAGTAGGGTTTAACGAGTTTTCCTCCTACTGGACTTCCACGCAAGCACACCAAAAAACTTCACGCAAAACTGCCCCGAACGAGGACGAGCTGCAGAGAGAGGCTTGAATTTATAGTCCACTCCTTATGCAAATGAGGTAACGGTACAGGCAGCTTGAGTGACGCGGCGCATAGCCCGTAAAACAGCTCCTCGCGAAATCTGGGGACCCGGGGTACTTCAGATTCCAGCCCAGTGCCCCTTTGTTCACGCGGCTCCGCGAGTGTTATCCCTTTAGGCGAAACGAGTGGAACTTCTTTTTAGTGAGACTGGAATCCGGAGAAAACTTATGAAGTTCTGAAAGCTATAGCGCTCAACTTTTCCCTCGTGTGCTAACCTATTCAACAACGTAAGGGTGAAATTTGTAGCCTATTGTAGTCTAATAAATATTTGCGTTTAAAAATATGTATTCATTGATTTTTACATTACATTGCATTACATTGCAGGCATTTAGCAGACGCTCTTATCCAGAGCAACTTACACAACTTTTTACATAGCATTTTACATTGTATCCATTTATACAGCTGGATATATACTGAAGCAATTTCGGTTAAGTACCTTGCTCAAGGGTACAACGGCAGTCCCTACCCGGGAATCGAACCTGCGACCTTTCGGTTACAAGTCCAGTTCCTTACCCACTGTGCTACACTCCGTCCTGATTTATTGCTGCAAACTCATTTCTGTTTACGACTATTAAGCGCTGCCAATCTTGACCAAGTATTCAAATGCATTTAAGTTCTATGTTAGTAGGCTATTTGTAGCTCCATAGTAATGCCATACAATTAACTGAATTCAGATGGAACCTGCTAAATAATGGCTTGTAGATTACATTGCACACTCATAAAGTATTAATTTTTGGGCAGAAAATACTAGCAAGGCTTAACATTAGCTAATGATCTTTTTCATTTATTTTACTTCAATTTTACCAAGCACAGGGCGTAGGCTACGCGTTTAATGAACGCTATGACTCATACACATAAAGTTCACTGTGGTGTGGGGATGGCTGGTTTAAGCAGCCACACCTGCCCTGGGTCAAGCTAATTAGACCTGGCTAATTAGATAATTGGTTAGGAATTGGATAATTGGACAGGCTAATTGGGCCCGGGAACAGGGGTGGCTGCACCTGTGCGTAGTGAGGCAATCAGTGCGCACAGGTTAAATCTGCCATCCCCACCAACACAAAGGAGAGTCTCTCGGTCATGACAGGGTTAACATCTGCTCTTTGGCTGTACCATCTTGCCACCCGTGTAAATAAACGTGGACTGTTTGAACATCATTTCCCTGTGTCTCTGTGCTGGAGGGCCCCTTGGAAAGCCACTTCGGTGGCCTGTGTCAGGCTTGTTTGCCACATTCACATTTTTTGACCAGAGATCGCCATGGAGATAGGCATAAACATTATGCGCCAGACGAAACGGTAGTGCTACTTCGGGGTTTCCTCTGCTGTTCACGGTGCGGGTATGACGTTTTTACGCCGTGCCAAGAGAAAAATATATAGGTCTCTTAGCAACTATTTCGTCTTGATAATTAAAAAAGAGACCCGTGACCACTGTTGTCGGTTAGAAGCCATGTCAAAATTAAAAGAGGAAGAGAAGCACAGCAGTCCGCGTGTTTTACTGTTACGCCTTATCCCAGTTTACCCAACGTGTAATACTGAAGAAACAAACAACTAGACAAACAGACAGGTCCGTATCTACCACTGAGGACACCGAGATAATTCCCTCAGTATTTAAAATTTTTTTTTTTTTAATGTCCATTTACAAACCCAGCATTTAATTTCATTCTTAAGTGAGGATATTGGTTTAAATTTATTTAGGAGGGGAATGAATAATATAATTTTATCAAATTTAAGCCCCGTTCGCAAAGAAGATTTCGATCTCAATGAGGGGTTCCTGGTTAAATACAAGTTCAATTAATAAAATTGAATAAATTGAAGGCAAAAAAGAGCTTGCCCTGGCCTAACCCATCACCCCCCAGCAGAGTCTCTTGACATCGGTCTGTTTTAGGCCCTGGTTGCGCCCCTATACAGCAAAATGTTGGTACTAGTTAGTGATAGTAGCATACTCTTGCTGTGTGAAGACGTTTAAATTCTCAGATGCAAAATGGACATTGGAAAACACGTGCAGCTTATTCCTCAAACAATCAAAAAGAACACAGTTGTTCTTTATAATCAATGCTGACACAATGTCATGGTATTGATTTGTTAGAGCAAACAGTGAATGAATGAATGAATGAATGAATGAATGAATGAATGAACTGTGGATGGTTATATGCATGCATGACCGAATGACGTAATCTACTAACGCATAATTTCATTAGGAAAGCTGTGACCGTAGCCTTAACATTTTATGTCGAGAGGTTGCCCGGGACCCTGGAAAGACAAGATATGACACTGGGCCCCTTAACAGACTATGCTAACGACACTGACAATATTCCCCTCAAAATCAAACCATTTATGGGCCGTGTTCAGCTTGGAGTCCCCGTTAGTCATGACTTTTCACCGCATTAGAAGTGTATCTTATATGCAGGTAACAGTCAGCAATTGTTACAATACGTATTTGAAATTACGTACGTTAAAATACTGATTTTATATACGTATTATTACAGTGTTTGCACTGCTGTTTTTTTCTATTGGAACATCGAATAAACCGACCCCCTAACCTAGGTCGCGGAACTAAAATTAACCGGAACCATTTTGTCCTGCACACGAAAATCTAGGGAAGTGCGCAGCGTCAAGTACACGTGTTCGTGTTTATGTCACTCTGCCGAGGCGGTTGGTGAACATGGAACAGCTTCGCGTCTTAGAGCTGTACAGTGGCATTGGCGGGATGCATTATGCATTAAAAGGTAGACAAGTTACTTTCATTTATACAAGTATTTACAGTAGAACGGATGAAAACTGCAGCGAAGTCGCCCCTTCTCAATCAACGGAGAGGCGACAACGTCGATAGTGCGTGTGCATCTGTCAAATAATCCTCAGTGTTGGCTACACCCAGGACTCAATATGGTCTTCAACCGTATTTCCGTATTTACGATTGAAATATCTGGATGTATTTTAGATTGATGCATAATACAAGACTGCTGGCTCAGTGACATCGTAAAGTTTACCGGATGAACTTAAGTAATCTATCGAGTGTGAGCTAGCTAACATATACAGTACGGAGCAGTAACTAGATGGCTAACTGACTGGGACATATGTCAATTGCTATTTTATGCCGCTGAAATTAATCAGTGATAGCTAGCACATATGGACGCGGTGGACAGCTACTATTTTTTCTGCCGTTTATGATGACAGTTGGAGTTCGGTGCTAGCTAGAAACGCGCGTAGTCACCGTCTGTTAGCAACCTGCTGCACCATGGTTTCTCTTACCGACATTTTTAATGAAACACCGTGCACCCTTCTGAAGCAGTCTGTATGCCATGCATATTTTTTTTAAAATTTAATTCCTGAATAATATTCTTTCATCAGATCCAATGTGTCGCTCATCGTAGTATTCATGCTCACACAAGGAAAAAACACGTTAGCCATGTTTTTCCTGAGTCATTCCATGTCATTACACACAAAAAAGTGGATATCCTGTGTCATTCCATGTGATTCTCCTTGGTGTTCCAGTGTTTGACTGTCTGAAATAGAGCCTCTAATTGCACCTGATATTAGACCAGAACATTACATTGAGACATTTAACAGGTGCTCTGTTGCATGTTACATACAATCCGTTTGCAATTTAATATTTCCTGAAGCGATTTAGGTTAAAGGAGGGAACGACTGCCATTGGCTCACAATGGAATCGAACCTGCAACCCCCGAGAGACGAGGTCCCAGTAAAGTTACATACAGCTAGTCAGTGTAGAGCAGAATGAAGTGTTGTGCAGCTGTGCTAGTGTTTGTGTGAATGACATGTGGATCAAAGGCGTTTAATCTGACATGCCCCTCCCCACCCCCCACCCCTCCCCCTCCCCCTGTCCCTACACACCCCCTATGTAAGACAGGGCTGCGCTTACTCCTCCACTTCCTGCGGAAGTTTCTGGTGGTGTTTCGCTTCCCCTGTTCCTGCTGCAGGCACCCCTGCTGTCAGACTCTGCTCTCTGTGACCTCATTCAGCCTCCCCTGCTGGCTCTTCAACTCACTTTTTACTGTTTTTTTTTCTTCTTTTTTTTCCGTTGTAAACTTTTTTTTTTTTTAAAGGTTTTTAAAAAAATTTACAGAATGGGACATCTGTTAGTATCTGAGACTGTTAGTTTCAACAGGTGTCGCTGTCAACATTCGTGATTTTTATAACTCTAAAAGGGTGTGTGCGAGAGTGTGTGCATGTGATTGTGTATTTTTGTGTACGTGAGTATGTGCACGTGCGTATGTTCGTGTGTGTGTAGTTGTGTATTTGTGTGTACGTATGGGCATGTACGTGTGTATATGTGTGTGTGTCTGTGTGTGTGTGTGTGTGTGTGTGTGTGTGTGTATGTCTGTATGTGTGTGTGCTTGTGTGTGTGTGTGTGTGTGTGTGTGTGTTATGTATTAACCAGGGTTAATAGCAGGTTAGTGCATCTCACAGAGGCTCGGTAGGTAGAGGCAGTTTCTCTGCTGATTGCAGTTGTTTTTAGGCTGAAGGAGGCCTGTGTGTATTCCTGTACATCAGCAGAATCTGTGTACAAAGGCCACAGCCTGCCTCTGTAAGCCAGTCAGCGATGTGCTGGATAATGCACAGGAAACACAACAACTGTCTGTCACTTCTTTAACCCTTTTTAGATGTGAGGTCACAAACTATGTGATTAGAATGTTCTTAACTGAACATTCTAACGCTGATGTCACAATCACTGCCGGTAATTGACAGCAGTGGAGTTGCTAAGCAACACTGGCTTAGAATTTTGAAAAATAAAAACATTCTAAGAAAGCCTGCTCTTCAAAGAGTTAATGCACACATTTGTGTATTCATTCTTTCACTGCGGCTCACATTAGCATATTCATGTATTAATTAAGCCTCGTTAATTTGATAATTAATGAAGGGTATCTTTTCCCCCTGTAATTTAGTCATTTAACTGAGGATGAATTTTGGGGTGTAAATGCTGTACGTATGCCTCTAGACTAGGCTTAAATTTGAGAAAATATCCACTCCTAAAAGACTAAGCCGGGGTGTTTTCTCCCCCTCAGAGTGTCGCGTCCCCGCCCGGGTGGTGGCCGCCGTCGATGTCAACACCACGGCCAACGAGGTCTACCGCCACAACTTCCCCGCCACACCGCTGTGGGCCAAGACCATCGAGGTGAGCGGCGTGATGCGGTGAGGTCACGAACGCACAGTCAGGTGCGGTCACAAACGCGCACACAGGTGGGGTCACAAACGCACACACAGGTGGGGTCACGAACGCACACACAGGTGGGGTCACAAACACACACACAGGTGGGGTCACAAACGCGCACACAGGTGGGGTCACAAACACACACACAGGTGGGGTCACAAACGCACACACAGGTGGGGTCACAAACACACACTCAGGTGGGGTCACAAACACACACTCAGGTGGGGTCACAAACACACAGGTGGGGTCACAAACGCACACACAGGTGGCGTCACAAATGCACACACAGGTGGCGTCACAAACGCACACACAGGTGGGGTCACAAACGCACACACAGGTGGGGTCACAAACGCACAGTCAGGCGCGGTCACAAACGCACACACAGGTGGGGTCACAAACACACACACAGGTGGGTGAACTTGGTTCGTTTGATCAGCTGCAAAGGGACGGAGGTCTTCGTCCTCACGGCCGGGGGGACATGGTAGCCTTCTGTTATCCGCTCGAGTTCCCAGAAGCCCTCAACGCAACAGCTTCCTTTACCACGTTTGCGCTCTTCTGAAATTTGCATTTTAACAAGCCTGCGTACGGAATGGGTCTGAATCTGAAGTCACCAGAAGGGACAGTTTGTAATGGGTTAGGTTAGGATAATTTTGGGGAAAAAATGTAAAAAATAACGATAATGATTTGAGGGAGAAAAGAAGGGCTTGTGAGTCATTGTCCTCACATGAACCGCAGATGGTGTTAAACAGACCGAATTCGTTCGGCGCCAGCGCGAAACCTGATTGGCCGCTGGGCTCGTCTTCTCACGGCCAGCATCTGCCCGTAAACAGCTCCCTGGCAGGCAGGTAAAGCGCCGCACTGGCTGAACCCTAATGGAGGGGAATACAAAATGTCCGCCCCGTTAGTTTTTTTGAGCCGATAGCTTACGAAGCAAAGTTACCGCTGAACTTTACTTTTGCGAGGCCCTCGGGGATGAGCTGCGACAATTGGAGGATATTTTTGCTGCTGCTGCTGCTGCTGCTGCTGCTGCTGTTGTTTTGTAATACTTTCATATCCTGCTATTAACAAAATAAGTTCACCCAAAAAAAAAAAAAAAAAAACTTGTCATAAGACAAGAATCTGCCTGATGTAACAACCGCTGTGAGGGAGGAGGAAGGAGGACGATGAAAAGAGAGCTTTCAGAATCTGTCTGTTGATTATTAACCCTTTCAGCTCCCTTCAGCGGGTAAACAAGTTTTGATGTAAGGCCACTGGGTTTCGGTGAATTATTCTGAGCTCGATTGCTTTCCCCTGAAACATTGAAAAAATCTTAACCGAGTGCTTACTGAAATGGGCAGTCATGAATGAAAGACCGTGTTAAATATGGCCACCATTTTATGCAGGGAGGGGCAAACTCATTCTGGGTTGGAACTTTCTCGATGTCCATTCTGATTTCCATAAAGGCCCTCTAATACAGCAGCTATCTAAAGCCTCACTGAAGTCATCTCTTTGCCTCGATTGGCTGATTCGTTTGAATGGGGCAGAGTCGGGACTATGGTCAGAAAATTCATACATGACTCCCTATCTGCAGTCCAAAGCTTTAATGATCCAGCCTGGTGTTTGCTCACAAAGCGGACGCCTTGCTGGAGTTTCATGTCATTTTTTGAGATGCTTTTAAGCACGTGGGGGACACAGTCTGTAGGGTTGAAATAGAAGTACATTTTTTTCAGTAAAGATATCCAGCTGTATGGATTGGTTGTATGTAAAGACCATCCGCTGAACTTTGTGGATAAGACTGTCTAATGCTGAACGCAATGCACGTAGACACATCGATTTTCCTCTTTTTCTTCCTGATTTGGGACTTGGTTCCTTTTCTTTTCAGTGACCACAACCCAACAACCCCCCCCCCCCCCTCTTCTCCTCCAAATTGGCCTGTAGACTTTATGAGGCTTTAATTGGGTATTTTTGCTGAAAGAGTAACTGAGGAACTTAGTGCTGAGTAAAGGTTGCCTGCTTTGTCAGCAGTTATCTGCGGAGGAGCTGCAAACCCTACTTTCAGCGTGTGTGTGTGTGTGTGTGTGTGTGTGTTTATGTGTGAGTGTGTGTGTGTGGTGTCCTTTGGACGAGGGAGGGGGGAGAGCAATATTGTATAACTATACCAGTGAAGACTGACTTGACTTTTGAAAGTCTAACAGCTGCAGTTATGGTCCTGGTTTAAATTCTTTTGACATCGTATAAGAGTCACTCAAGGTCTTGGGCCTTTGGAGGAGCTAATGGCTCACACTCACACACAGAGACCTTTGTGACCTTAGTGACACGTGCATGTGTTCATACACGTACACGCACGCACGCACACACACACATACATACGCACACACACACACAAACAAACACATAAATGCACATGCACACACACATACATATGCCCACACACGCTCATACACACACACGCGCACACACTCGAAGTGACTGCTGGTCAGGCATGGTAATTAAAGCAATTGGGGTGTCTTTACCTTCTGTGTGGAATGGATAAGTGCTGAAGTCGGTGGCTGTTTACGAGAAGTTTGATTTTTTTTATGCAAGTTCAACATGGCCGACAGTTACTGTGTGTTTCCCGTGGGCAGAGTAGACCCCTCTGAATGTCCCTCCCGAAGGTGTTACCATTTATTCAGACGTAGTCATGTTTGTTCCAGGGGCTGACGCTTGACGACTTCAACAGGCTAGACTTTGACATGATTCTCATGAGTCCACCGTGCCAGCCTTTCACCAGGTAAACACGAGGAGTGTGCGTGTGTGTTTTTGCATGCGCCCGTGTGTGTGTGTGTGCGAGCGAGCGTGTGTATGTGTGTGTGCGCGTGCATTCGTGCGTGCATGCACGCGCCTATGTGTGCGTTTGTGTCTGTCTGTCCGTCTTTGCCCGTGTTTATGTGTATACATCGTCTTTAGCCCCTTTGTCCATTTTTCATCAGCTTCCAGAAAGTTCTGTGTTCCAGGCTTGCCAGCATCGTTAGCTCCTGCTGAAAACCCTTTGGAGTGGTCCTGTGTACGCATGTATTTCTCTCCTAGTCACTCATAACTGCTCACAGATGCCTGGCTGTTAAAATCTGGGCAGAGCCAGTTAGTTATGTTCTTCTCATTAACATGGGGGGATGTTCCAGTACAAAGGATATTTTGTTCACTCTCTCTTTTTCCAGCATATCAACTAATCATGATAAACAGTAAAGTCTCAAGTTCTTCAAAAGCATTAAGAATCTCTCTCTCTTTCTCTTTCTCACTTATCCTCTCTCTCACCCCCTCTCTCACTCTCTCTCTATCACCCTCTCTCACTCTGTTTCGCCTTTCTCTCCCTCCTGTAGAATTGGATTGCAAGGTGATGTGTCTGATCCCAGAACAAAGAGCTTTCTCTATATCCTTGACATCCTGCCAAGGTAAAGACACGTCCGTTTTCTCATTTATCTTCTTTGTGTGTGTGTGTGTGTGTGTGTGTGTGCGTGTGCGTACGTGTGTGTGTAAAACTGTAGTGCAGACAGGATGATCTGTCTCGTCTATGGTGAGATCTTGTAGGCGTCTGTTTGAGGAGGATGATGTTTTTGCTCGTGTCACTTCCTGTTTCCTGTTTGAGTTTTCTGTAACTGAGCGTGCTGTGGTTGTAGTTTTACCAGCGTGTTTACAGTGTTGAGACTGGTTACCATAGAGATGGGCTCCCTTATTCGATTTCAGTGGGAGGTCAGTTTCATTTTGACTTGGTCGAAATCTAGTTTATGAACTGCCATAAATTCCCATAGAGTTCTCCGCGGATCTTTTATTTAATAAATACATTTTTAAAAGTTTTTTCTCTGGATTACCTCCGAAATTAAATGACATTTACCACAGTGCCTCTTAATATATGCCCAGTACCATTGGGAGTTGTATCAAAAACACCAGGAAGTGACACCGCCTCTGATGACACAGCTTGTCTTCCTCTGCAGCAGTACGTGGCTTTTGATCTGCGATAAAGAGGGCTTGTGGTTTTACGGCTACCGTGTTTTTCGTAAAAACTCTTGGTCACATTGCTTCAGGTCAGGTTTTCAGGTTGAACTCCACCCGTTCGTCATTGGGTTGATTAGCCAATGAGCAGTGCCTGTGACTCCACCCCCCCCTCTCTCCACAGATTGGCTAAGAGGCCTCGGTTCCTGCTTCTGGAAAACGTGAAGGGCTTCGAGACTCCTCCGCCAGGTAACCCGGGGAGACAGGGCGTCGCCGTGGTTACAAGCCACAAGGGCTTCTGTGAAAGGGGGGGGGGGGGGGGGGGGGGGGGGGTTTGATGAACCCCTCCCCCAGTTTTTATAATTTCCGTTTTGCTCGTTCTTTTAGCGGATAGCCTCTGTCTCTAGTGCCTTTCATGCGGGCCGCACCTGCCGCCGCCGCTTTGCATCATGGGTACAGGGGCAGCGGCGCGTGCTGTGGGATAGGAGATGGACGGTGAACCTGTGCCTGAATCTTGTGCCTGGGTTGGCCTCGCGGTCAGCCTGTGCTGTTGTGAAGCCTCATAATGACCGGGCCCCACTCTCCACAAACAGCAGCTTTTATGCTGTGGAGCATTCAGATGCTCCTGCTGAAATTCCCGCTTTGGCTGGGGACGAGTGTAGCTGAGCCAGAGTTTAGCCGTAGCTGAGAAGGTATCTGACAACTTGTTCAGGTAAATGTCAATCATTTCTCTCCCTCGCTCTCTTCTCCCCTTTCTCTCTGTCCACCCCCACCTCTCTCCCCCCTCCCTCTATGTCTCTGCTTGCTCAGGGATGCTTTGGTGAAGACCCTGAAGGATTGTGGGTACAGCTATCAGGAGTTCCTGCTCTCCCCAACCTGTGTGAGCATCCTATACCATGGCACAAACGTTAACATTACGTTGCCTAAACGTTCTATGAACCATCTAGTTCATAGAACTGACAGACCTCTCACTTATGTACGTGTGTGTGTGTGTTCACATCCTCCCCTGCTCCATTCTGGAGCCTAAGATAGAATGTGGGTCACATGACATTTCTGCTCCAATCAACAGCTAGGAATCCCGAACTCCCGGCTGCGCTACTTCCTGATTGCTAGGGCGTTGCCGGAGTCCTTCTCCTTCCAGACTACGACAGAGGTGCAGTAGCTGTTTCCATTCATTCGTCATTCATTCATTCATTCATTCATTCATTCATTCATTCATTCATTCATTCATTCATTCATTTGTTCATTCATTTGTTCATTCGTTCATTCATTCATTCATTCATTCATTCATTCATTCATTCATTTAAGCTTATCCAGGTAAGTTATCTGGGTAATGTGAACACCGTTGCTGCAAAACACATCCATGGTAACATGGTGGTAATTGTAGTTTATTAAATGTTTGTATTGTACTAAGTGCATATCTGCAGTATATGTGTGCTGTATGATATCCCGTTTAAGATGCACTAATGAGTTGAATAGTCACTGCTTTGCAGGTTGTACTGGGCTTAGGTTGAAGGAGTCAGCTGTGTATTTTATTCAGTTGGGGCTTCTGAACTTGAGGGTGGTGGTTTTAGGGGGTTCTTCAGATTGGGGAAAAAAATGTCTGAACCTGTGGGCTTTGGGGACTATATAGCCTTGTATGTGGCTCTATTTCAGAATGGTCAATTCAAGTTCATGAGCTGAAAATGCATCCTCAGCTGTTTTTTTAAATGAGGCATTTTTATGTTTACATTTATGAATAGAACTCTGAGTTCAGTTTCCTGGTTTGATTGTGCTGAAATGGAGTTGGCCCTGTGGCTGATGGGAAGAGACTTGTTTTCCTCACAGGCGAGTTCCTTTCTCCCCCTTTCAGCAGGTTCTGGAGGCCTTCCCCGAATCGAAAAGAGGCGATTCTGCAGACCGCACCCCTAACTCCGCCCCCAGCCACGCCCCCGCCCCAAACAGCAGCGAGGGGCGCGATGAGGGGCGTGTCCTCTACAAGATGGAGACGGCGCGGGACCTGGAGAAGAAGAGGTGTCAGGACGAGGACGAGTCCGTCCGGAGGATACAGGACTTCCTGGAGGAGGAAGAGGAGGAAAAGGAGGAGGAGGGCGGGGCCGGGCGGGGCATGGGGCGGTACCTCCTGCCCCCGAAGACCCTCCTCCGCTATGCCCTGCTCATGGACATCGTCCGGCCCTCCTGCCGGAGGTCCGTCTGCTTCACCAAGGGGTACGAGTCCCGCTACCCCCAGGAACACACTAAATACGGCCCAGTTACACAGACATGCTCTCTGCACTGAATTTTAAGTTTCTCTGACCGTAACAGAAAACAGAGAAAGGATACAAGTGCTTATCAAAAGCCTGCATACATCTCTCTCCGTCTCTCTTTCCCCATCTCTGTCTCTTTTCCTGTGTTAATCTCTCTCCCCCTTTCTCCCTCCTGCCCTCCCTCCCTCCCTCCCTCCCTCCGTAGGTACGGCCACTATGTGGAAGGAACTGGCTCCGTCCTGCAGTCCTGTACAGATGCACAGGTACGGAATCGTTAGCGTTAGCCCTGTCTGTTGGGTGGAGCTCTCCTGGTGTAGGTAATTGGGAAAGCGTTTGCATTAGCCCTGTGTGTTGGGTGGAGGTAGGGTGGAGCTCTCCGGTCCGTTTTAAGGGTAGTTTTCCCTGTCCCAGGTGGAGACGGCGTTCGCAGCTCTAGACTCCCTGACGGACGAGCAGAAGCTGCTCCAGCTGTCCCAGCTGCGCCTGCGATACTTCAGCCCCAGAGAGATCGCCAACCTGATGGGCTTCCCCTCAGACTTCAGTGAGTGTCCCACACACACGCTATACACACACACACACTGTACACTACAGACACACACACACACACACACACACTGTACACTACTCACGCACACACACACACACTGTACACTACTCACGCACATGCGCACACACACTGTACACACACACACACACACACACACACACACACACAATGTACACACTCACACACACAATGTACACACACGCACACACAGTGCTTTTGCTGTCATGGTTACTGCTCTGCTCTGAGTGACGCTAGTTGTCCTGTTGCCCTGCGTGTGGAAAGCAGTGACTGGCTCACGGGCACGTGCTTCAGAGGTGGGCACGTGTTTCAGAAGCCTGCAAGTGCTTCAGTCGTGGGGGGGGTGGGGTGGGGGGGAATGAGTTTGGATAAAAAGAAAATGGTGGATATAACGAATGAAGAATGTAAAAATGGTGCTGTTTTTACACACCTGGCATTTTGAGTCTTCCCCATTGCCTGCCGCTCCGCAGTGCTCTCTGAAGCCCTCGTGGCAAGGTGAGGGTCTTTTCCGTTGTTCTGGAGAACGCCCCCCCCCCCCCCCCCCCACTTTTTCCTGGGGGGGGGGTTTTCCTGCATGGCCCCCAGATGGTCCTAACATCGGCGGAATGTTCCGGATTTTCCCATCGTTCAGGAGGGCTGACTGTGCTCGTAACTCATAAAGCGGTTAAACACCCGTTCCCCCCCCCCCCCACTCCCAGTGTGTTCCACAGGCGTGTCCTCAGAGAACCTTCACAACTGCAGCGGGGTTCTCAAACTGTCCTCCTGGAGTTATACCCGCAGACACTGTGGCCACTGCGGCCCTCCAGTACGGGACCTGCAGACACTGCGGCCCTCCAGGACTGGAGTTAAAAACCTGCCGACTTGCAGACACTGGGCCCTCCAGACTGGAGTTAAACCTGCCGACTTGCGGTCCTCCAGGACTGGAGTTAAACCTGCTGATGCAGTTTAACTCATTTGCCAGTTGCAGAAGCTTTTCGGTATTTACAGAGGCTACTGACTCCAGATCAGCCTGGTGCCACAGCTTGTCTCTCTCCGATTGCATGGAGAGATTCTCCTGTCGTTTCCGTTTCTCTTCATCTCTCTGTCCTGGAGGAGGAGACGACACTCCCATGTGACACTTAGTTCCAGAAACGAGCAAAAAGTTGTGATTTTTATTTTTCTTTTAAAAAAAATTTTTTTAATTCATTTTCTTTCAGGCTTTCCGGAGAACACCACGATCAAGCAGCGATATCGCGTGCTGGGAAACAGCCTGAACGTGCACGTGGTGGCCCGACTCATCGCGCTCATGGTGGGGTGACCTGAACAACGCAGCGCCGCGCAGCTGTTTTAGCACGTAGCCGTAGCGTAGCGCAGCTAAGATTCAGCGCCGCGCAGCTGTTTTAGCACGTAGCCGTAGCGTAGCGCAGCTAAGATGCAGCGCCGCGTAGCTGTTTTAGCACGTAGCTGTAGCGTAGCGCAGCTAAGATTCTGCGCCGCGCAGCTGTTTTAGCACGTAGCCGTAGCGTAGCGCAGCTAAGATTCAGCGCCGCGCAGCTGTTTTAGCACGTAGCCGTAGCGTAGCGCAGCTAAGATTCAGCGCCGCGCAGCTGTTTTAGCACGTAGCCGTAGCGTAGCACAGCTAAGATGCAGTGCCGCAGCTGCGTGGAATGGTACCAGAGCGCTAACCCACTAACCGGAGCCTGGAGAGGAGAAGCGACCTCCTTTTACCCAGAATGCCATGCTGCCTGGTCCACCTCCTGCTTTGAGAAGATGGACTTATAATTATTTATGTGTACGTGAAAAGTAAGGGGAAGTTTTTTTTTTTAGTTTGTACATTGTAAATGTATTTCAAATAAAATATTTTTTGTAGTTATTCATTGTGGAAATGTGTCACTTTCTGTGCATCACACTGGAAGATGTAACTTCTGTTTTGTACACATTTTCATACACCTCCATTTTTGAAATGCTCTTTCACAGTGTCCCAGTGGCTCAAATCACAAAAAAATTAACAACTAGTTATTAAAAGCTCATCCAGGTGTAAAATTTAGGTTAGACATGCATGGAAGCTCACAGGCCAGACTGACGGGTCAGAAAGGTTGTTTGACGCGTCAAAATGGCGAGATTTCCAGATGACAAAAACATTCTGTACAACCGTGGAGCAACACCAACATTAAAGAAACTCAAGCACATGCCATGAAGGGAGTGGACCTGGTGACACACTTCTGCTCTGCTGATAGTTAACATTCTCACACACACACGCATACACGTACACTCACGCATACACACACACCCAGTCACTCACACACATGCACACACACGCGCATGCACGCACACTCGCGCACACACATGCATATGCACACACATCCACGCACTCACACACACTCTCACGCACACACATGCACGCACACTTGCGCACACACACGTATACACACACACACACATGCACGCACACTTGCGCACACACACGTATGCACCCACACACATCCACAAACTCACCCACACACTCTCACGCACACACACATTCACATACACACATGAATTCTGGTTACTCATCTCTGAGATCATATGATGAGTTGTGTCAATCGTGCAGTACTGACGTGCAGTAGCAGGCTTGTGATTGAGCCTGGGAGGTTTTATTGCCCTGTGGACCTGCTGCCTGGGTCCTGAGAGAGGGGAAGGGGGCAAAGTGCGCCCCTGTCCCGCTGGGGCTTAGAGGTGCGATTTGGGATGAGCTCGGCACTAGTGTGTCTGCAGAGCGTCTGGGAGCAGCTCTCTCAGCATGGCTCGGACGCATCACCTTCACCGGCTGATCTTCATCCTCCTCCTCCTCCTCAACAGCCTCCAGTGCGACTCTGGAGAGGGGGCTCGGACCCGACATAAGAGGGATATCAGCAATGACCAGTGAGTTATTGGATTGATAAGGGATATTAGCAATGACCAGTGAGTTATTGGATTGATAAGGGATATTAGCAATGACCAGTGAGTTATTTGATTGATAAGGGATATCAGCAATGACCAGTGAGTTATTGGATTATTAGGGGATATCAGCAATGACCAGTGAGTTATTTGATAAATGAAGTATATCAGCAATGACTAGTGAGTTATTGGATTAATAAAGGATATCAGCAATGACTAGTGATTGGCTGAAATTCAAAGGCAATGATGTGAAATCAAGTAAATCTATGTAGCATTGTCTGTTAAATGTGTGGTGTTTTGTATATATGTGAAAGCAGTTACAGTTAATGAAGTATGATTTTACATTTAAGGTTTGCTGAGGGAAAAAGGTAATTTCCAAGTGTTACTTGTTAAGGTATCAGATTTTATTAACTGATTATTCCGTGCCAGTGGGAAAGTTTTCTTATTAAGGCAAATGTCATCTGTGGATTTGATAAATTCAATGTAAATTACTGTTCTCTGAGTGAAAGAGGAGGAGGGGGAGAGAGAGAGAGCAAATGAGTTAGAAAGAAGAACAGAGAAAGTTCAAGCCAGAGAGAGAGAAAGAGAGATAGTAAGAACAGCAGTGACACTCTGAGCTTTGTTAGATCTGTGTGTCTGTTGCTGTGTTGCGTGTCTGTAGGCCTCGTATGGTTTCAGACAGCGGTCACCTGATCTTCTCGACCGGAGATCACAAAAACATCCGCTTCCAGACCAGCGGCTCTGGGACCGTGCAGGTGGGGAACGAGGATCTGACGCAGCTGATTGGCCAGGTAATGTCTGGAACGCACACACACACACATACGCACACACTCATGCACACACACATACATGCACACACACACATACGCACACACACATGCACACACACATACATGCACATACACACATACGCACACGCACACATAAAAAGACACGCACACACACACATGCGCACACACACGTACGCACACATACGTACGCACACACTCACAAAAACACACACATGCACGTATGCTCACACACACACATAAACACACTCACATGCACACACACATACATGCACACACGCACGCACACACACACATAAACACACACGCGCACTTACGCTCACACACACACACACACACACACACATACGCACATACACACACACACACATAAACACACTCACATGCACACACGCATGCACACACACACATAAACACACACGCGCACTTACGCTCACACACACACACACACACACACACACATACGCACACACACACATGAACACACACATGCACATACGCTCACATATACACACCCTCACACACACACACACACATAAACACTCTCACACGCATCACATATGCACACATGCACACACACACACACACATACATACACACACACGCACAAACACACATACTCGCATGCACACAGATCATGTGATTTCATGACTTTCACAAACACATGAAAGCAATGAGGACTCCATAGCACCACCCTGCTTGGATATAATATTAATCATTAATGCAGCTCTTTAATGGCAGGCCAACTCAGCTATTCAGTGAACTGGTAACCTTGTGGGAACATGCTGTCCCACAGCCTAGCTCTATGGCACTATGCTATGGGTGAGAGACTGGGCTTGGTTTGAATCCCCGGTATTGTTCCCTTGCTGTTGTCTTATTAGCTTTATCTAAGCACCTGTGAGAAATCAGATAGTCAGCTGCGTGTTTTTGTTTTCGGTACAAAAAAGTTTATGCAATGGCGTCGGGAGAGAGGTGAGTCGATCCGATTTTTGAACTATCCACTTAGGACCTTAAAAGCTAAAACTATGTGCAGGACAACCATGAGAGTTAGGCAGTGTGTCCCACCTCTCACATCAGACAGGCATGTATACACTCCAAAAAGTCCCTAAAAAGGTACAAACGCTTGTTATTGGGGTGGTACCCTATATATGAATAAAATGTTCTTATTAGCCATGGGCTTAAAAATGTATTTGTACCTTTCTTTACTCATAAACGGTACTTATAAGTATCCAAAGAGAACACTGTTGTACCATTCAGGGTCCATTTGGGAAATTTGTTCCTTGAAGAACAGAAATGTACCTTTTATTTCCGAGAATGTGTAATATTCAACAGGTTAGAAACTGTAAAGGGAGCTTTTAAGGCACAGAGTTTTGAAAGGTATCACATGACCAAACCCTGGCTTCTGTTAGAGGGAAGTCAAAGGTTGTTGCCCAGACAACAAACCTCTGCCTGCAACGCTGTTTTGCTGTTAGGGAAATCATTGTAAAAAAAAAATGATAAAAATAAATTTGTGAATCTGTTTCTGGTTGAACATAGTCTTGAGTTTTCTTCTTTTCTCCAGATCAAAATCAACAAAGATGACATCAACAACATCAAAGAGAATGGCGGTGGAACTCCCCCAGAAGTGACCAACAAGCTGAATGAGCTCAGCACAAAAGCAAGTTGCCTCTATGCTCTATTACACTGAAAGAAACACTGGCGGGGGTTCCTCTTCTAATGAAGGAGTGTTTTTCATGGTTTGGCCCCTTAGTTCCAGTGAAGGCAAAACTTAATGCTACAGCATACAATCACATTCTTTTTCTGTGCTTCCCCAACAGTCTGGGGAAGACCCTTTTCTGTTTCAGCATGACAATGCCTCCGGGCACACAGCAAGATCCATATATGGTTTTTGTCAAGAATGATGTAAAAGAACTTGACTGGCCTGCACTGAACACTGACCTCATCCCCATCCAACACCTTTGGGATCAATTAGAAAGCCGATTGCGAGCCAGGCCTTATAGCCCAATCAGTGCCCGACCTCACCAATGCTCCTTGGCTGAATGAAAACAAATCCCTGGAGCAATGATCCCACATCTAGTATAAAGCCTTCCCAGAAGAGAGGAGGTTGTCAGAGCAGCAAGGGGTGGACCAACACCATATTAATGCATTCGCAAGATGTCAGGTGTTCACATACTTTTGGCCATGTAGTATACTTTATATTGTTCTGAATGAACTTTCTCACAGCTTCTGTTACACTGTGAAACACAACAACCGAGTGTAATAAGCTTTGTAATTGTCTTATATTTCTGTTATGCATATTTTTTCAAATCATAATGTGCTGTCTGATGTGGAAATGGGTTGCTAATTTATTTACACACTTTTCTTTAATTTCAGGTTTCAACACTAGAGTCAAAAGTGCAAACCATCGAACAGGTAATTACTTTGTTCACGCACAGTAAATAATGCTTTGTTGTTGCTGCTGTTGTTATTTTACATGAAAGTGCACTCTAATGCCTCTATAAGACCACTTCCCTTTTTGTCTTACGTTCTCTTTCTCACTCTGTCACCTCCTCTTTCACTCCCACGCTCTGCTCCCTCTCTTATTTGCTCTGTATCTCCCTGTCTTGTCCTGTCGTTTCTCTCCCACTCTCTTTCTCTCTCTGTCTCTCTCTCTCTCTCTGTCTCTCTCTCTTTTTCACTATTTCTCTCCCTCACTCTCTCTCTCTCTGCAGACGGTGCAGAGGAGGACCTGTGGCAGTAACCCCTGTCAGAATGGGGGTACCTGCCTGAACCTGCTGGATGCCTTCCACTGCATCTGCCCAAACAACTGGCAGGTGAGAGACGGCAGCCAATCAGCACAGAGCCCCCAAACAACCAGTCAGCACAGAGAGACTGCACCGACTCCCAAGCAACCAATCATAACACGGCAACATCTTCCTGTACAACCAATATTCAGTGCAGCCTCGGGTTAGCCACAGTGCTGATAAGTAAAAATCCACTCTGTCCTTTGCCATATCTAGCTATTAAATTACCATCATATAGAATATACTGTAGACTGAGTCACCAGGCCTCCCCTGATGAGTTTCCTTATGTTATGTGGCACTGGCTGGAGGCTGGCTATTAAAAGTCCAACAGTTTACACACACACACACACCCACACGCACACATGTACACACACACACACACACACATACCTGGATATTATCGGTAAGCACCTGTCCACGTGTTCCAGGGTCCCATCTGTGCCACGGACGTAAACGAGTGTCAGATCTACACAGGAACTTCACGGGGCTGTCAGAACGGAGCCACCTGTGTCAACACACCAGGGTCTTACAGGTAAATCACCTGTCTGTCTCCACTGCCTGAGTCTTACAGGTAAATCACCTGTCTGTCTCTCCACTGCCTGAGTCTTACAGGTAAATCACCGGTCTGTCTCTCCACTGCCTGAGCCTTACAGGTAAATCACCTGTCTGTCTGCCTGAGTCTTCCACCTGCCTGAGCCTTACAGGTAAATCACCTGTCTGTCTCTCCACTGCCTGAGTCTTACAGGTAAATCACCTGTCTGTCTCTCCACTGCCTGAGTCTTACAGGTAAATCTCCTGTCTGTCACTCCACTGCCTGAGTCTTACAGGTAAATCACCTGTCTGTCACTCCACTGCCTGAGTCTTACAGGTAAATCACCTGTCTGTCACTCCACTGCCTGAGTCTTACAGGTAAATCACCTGTCTGTCACTCCACTGCCTGAGTCTTACATGTAAATCACCTGTCTGTCACTCCAATACCTGTCTGCTGCATAGTCTCTGGACCCCTGCAGTTTACCATTTTCCTTGAGGACCTGCTGGGCCTGCCAAAGTCTATTTCCACCTTTAAACTGGCAACTGGTTCAGACCCCCAGAAGCCAGGTACGGCGCTTCAGCTGCGTAAACGGCTTCTGTAATCGGTCCCAGAATCGGCGGGCGCCGTTCGAACCCAGCGGACCTCGCGGCTCCGTGAGCTGAGAGTGCCTGGCGGCGGTTGCCGATGGTGACGGCCGTGCCAACGCCGAGCGGCTGTTATGCCACGCGGTGCCAGTCGCGCACACACACACACACACACACACACAGACTCGCGTTGTTTGCGTGGGCGGTGCGAGGGTACGTCCAAGCGAAAAGGCGAGGAGGCGATTCTGTTTTGGGGGGGGGGGAGCTCGGTCTCGAACCCTCTCGCTCCTGGACGTGGGCCTGGAACAGGCTGTACGGTACCTGCTGGAGCGGTGCGGGGCGGCGCCCCCCTGGTCCCGTTCCAGGGGCGGTGTGCCGCACGCGGGCCCGCGCCGGTAA
>CM045886.1:62386910-62391910 GCA_025169545.1 Anguilla japonica
GTGAACCTGAAGTGAATTCCCTCCCAGAAGAAACACACCACGTCTTACCTCTATCGCCCATGTTTAGAAATGACAAACTTTACACACAAAAGGAAATTTTATTGCTTTTCTGTTTGTATTTTTTTTTTTTTAAGCAAGAATCCATCTTTACCTTGTGGCCTAATGAACAGGTGAAAGACTCATAAGATAAAGTGTCAGCTCAGAAATTTAAAATAAGGCTCAGTATGGTCCAGAGATGCTGAGCTGTGCTGGGGAGTGTTGGGGTGTCGAGTCCTTTTCAGCTGTTGCTTTTTCAATTCAATTCAATTCAATTCAACTTATTGTCATTATACCATTCCAGTATAACAAAAAGTCTTGTTCGCCAGTCTCTCTGGTGCAACTAGACATAAAAACACGAAGACAAAACAAAATAAGTTAACAAAAACTTGTGTGGTCTCACTGCCCCTCCCTCCTGCCCCCCTCCCAGGGAGCACCATCCCCATCTGCACCTGCCCCCCGGGGTATGCTGGGAATGGGTACGGCCCCTCAGGGTGCGCCCAGGTCAGCGACGTCTGCCAGAACAGCAACCCTTGCGTCAACGGCCAGTGCGTGGTGAGTCCCCCGCGCGGAGCGTCGCCGCAACGTTCCCTCAACCTTTCGACAATGTTCGGGCTGCTTGGCGCAGGGCCCCGGATGAACACAGCCCCTTGCGTCACTGGCGAATGTGTGCGCTGAGTCTGTGTGTTAAACTCCATCGCAACGTTCCCACAACGCTCCGGCAATGTTCAGGGTGGTTTTCATAGGCCTAGACCAGCAAACCAGCGTATCCATGACCTGTATGTGGTGAGTTTGTATGTATGAGTGTGTGTGTGTATATGTGTGTGTGTGTGTGTGTGTTTGTGTTTGTGATGTGTGAGTATGTATGCGTGTGTGTGTATATAGGTGTGTGTGTGTATAGTTATGTGTGTGTGTGTGTGTGTGTGTGTGTGTGTGTGCACGTGTATGTGTGTGTGTGTGTGTGTGTGTGTGTGAATTATATAAGTGTGACAGTAGCCTCAGTGCTGGACAGTGGTTTGTGGAGACATGGCCTTTACATTTCTGCACCAGCCTCACTGTCCTCAGAGTGAAGACTTCGTGCACAGAGACACTTTTATTCCCAGGGCCCGAAGTGAGCAAGCCCATGTCGCAGGCGTGTCAAATGCTAACCCAGGTCCGTCCAAAAATACCAGCCCCCCATTTGATACCAGACATGAGAGCACAAACCCTTCCCTCTCTAATCTCTGGCTCTGTGGTTTGTGTGCTGTACTGGAGTGGGAGAGCCTTCTGTGGAGAGGGACTTGGGTTGAATGACTCCCATTTGCTTCCCCAAATTTTTTTTTTTTCTTTTTTGCTTGATCTGCGCATGAATGCACAGTCAGGCCGCTGTGTGTGATTGCTGGCAGCGCTAACAATGTGCGGGCTGCTGGGAACTGAGGATTCAGAGGTAGGGGTTTAATAGGCCGATTATGGGGTCATCGCCCTCGTTACGCCCTGTTTGTTAGCTGTGGAGAAAATTAGGCAGCTCATGGAGTTACAGCTTTTCCCAGTGTGTGTGTGTGTGTGAGTGCGATGGCCGCTAGGTCCACAAGTACTACAAGTGCACGTACACCATGGACTACAGTACCCAGAATGCATCTTGTGAGGTGATGGGCAATGAGCTTAAAGATTGAAGTAAACTCCCAAACTGTCTGTGTTAAGTGGAATTGTGTATTGATTAAAAACTCCACTGTTCATCATCTTAATCTTCCTCTAGTGACTCATGTAATGTAATTTATGGTGAAAGCATAGCTGCTATGTAATTTGATGCCTGGTTTAGGAAGCTGCAGTTGTGTATCGCTGTGTGTGTGTTTCCTAGAGCACTACCACTGGCTACATCTGCACATGTGACCCGGGATGGGCGGGGACCAACTGTGACCAGAACATTAACGAGTGTGTCAGCAACCCCTGCCAGAACGGGGGTACCTGCACCGACGGAATCAACGGGTACAGCTGTAGCTGTACTTCACAGTGGACCGGGCCACAGTGTCAGACTGCCCAGCAAGGTGTGTGTGAGTGTGCGTGTGTCTGTGTGTACTTGTGTTGTGTGTGTGTATGTATGTGTGTTTTTGTGTGTGAGAGTGTGTGTGTATGTCAATGTATGTGTCTGTGTGTGTCTGTGTGTGTATATGTGCGTGTATGTGTGTTTGTGTGTGTCTGTGCATGTATGTGTCAACAGTGTCAATAGTGTTCATGTAACTTCCTTTTGTGACCCCATGTGACCTCAATCCCTCCCCCCCCCCCTTCCCCATTTGCTTCAGCGTGTGGAGGGTACCTGACTGGCCCCGCCGGCACCTTCAGCTATCCCAACACCCCCGGGAGCGACCAGTATGATCACATGGTCAGCTGCGCCTGGGTCATTCGTGTTGACCCTAATAAGGTCAGTCGATGGTCGCACCGTATGACTTCATAGACCATAAAGAGCCTGGTCAATGGAAACAAATACAAAAAAAAGAAAATCTGACAAATTCAGAATGTGTTTATGTATCACCTTTCACGATAAGTTCAGCAGGAAATTTACCCCTCTGTGGGCGGGACCTTAATTTTCTCCAGAAAACTAAATCGCTATGGGGAAAAAAAGCACTGATCAGAGATCAGACGAGGGAACCCCATGGCGGAAGAACCTTCCGGGTTGGCCTACGAAAGACATCATCGCTGCTGCGCTCTGTTTCACTGTGGGGGATGTCTGTGTCTCATTGTTTACCTCTCTCCCTCTCTCTCTCTCTCTCTCTCTCTCTCTCTCTCTCTCTCTCTCTCCCCCTCTCTATCTCTCTCTCTCTCTCTTTTCTCTCTTCCTCTTTCTCTCTGTCTCTCTCTCTCTCTCTCTCTCTCTCTCTCTCTCTCTCTCTCTCTCTCTCTCTCTCTCTCTGTAGATCGTGCGGATAACCTTCCCTCACTTCGAGCTGGAGAGCAGCTCCAACTGCATCTACGACTTCCTGCAGATCCACGACGGCGAGAGCGCCTCGGGCCACCAGCTGGGCCGCTACTGCGGCACCAGCGCCCCCGCCGAGCTCCTCAGCTCCCACAATTCCCTCTACTTCTGGTTCCGCTCCGACCACTCCGTCAACGCCGGCGGCTTCACCGTGGCCTGGCAGGCCCAGCTACCAGGTACCGCACCAGGGTTCAGGCCCAGCTACCAGGTACCGCACCAGGGTTCAGGCCCAGCTACCAGGTACCGCACCAGGGTTCAGGCCCAGCTACCAGGTACCGCACCAGGGTTCAGGCCCAGCTACCAGGTACCGCACCAGGGTTCAGGCCCTTTGAAAACCAGGTACCGCACCAGGGTTCTGGCTTTGAAAACAGGTACCAGGTGAATGTTCTGGCTTTGAAGCAGGTACCAGGTGTTCTGGCTTTGAAGCAGGTACCAGGTGAATGTTCTGGCTTTGAAATAGGTACCAGGTGAATGTTCTGGCTTTGAAGTAGGTACCAGGTGTTCTGGCTTTAAAGCCGGGACCAGGTGTCCTGGTTTTGAAGCAGAAACCAGGTGTTCTGGTTTTGAAACAGGTACCAGGTGAATGTTCTGGCTTTGAAGCAGGTAACACATAAATGTCCTAAATTTAAAATAACAACCCATTTTAAACACTCATGAATTTTTTTTTGCAGAAAATTAAAATGATTCCCGAGTTCAAATGGGATGTTCGGATTAAGTGCTAAATAATTCAGGGAAACTGTTTTTCCAGGAAGACTTCTCAACCGTCCTTACGTGACCACAAGGGGTGAGTGTTTTTGCTGTCCCTATTTTTCTGTCTCCAGTTTGTGGGGGATCCCTGACTGACCTGTATGGGTCCATAAACTCCCCCGGTTACCCTGGCAACTACCCTCCGAATCGCGACTGCTACTGGACGGTGAACGTGAACCCCGGCCTGCTCATCCAGTTCGCCTTTGGAACCCTGAGCCTGGAGCACCATGACAACTGTAACTATGACTACCTGGAGGTGAGGCACTGTCATCACACGTAGCTCGTCTGTTCCGGGCACGTGCAGTCAGTCCTTAAGTCTCTTATAAAAGAGATTACACAAACTACCTTGTTTAGTCAACTTTGCTGACCTAAAAAAGATATGTTTTAAATAAAAAAATATTTAATGTAAGACCTAAACGTTGTTCATTAACATGAGTCATCATATTCATAAATTAATACAAAACGCAGGGTTATGATCAACCATCAATGATAATTTAGCGTTGATAATATCATGTCATATGATTATGACATCACTGCCATTAAAGAGAACTGTAGAGGATTTACTGTAAGCTATAATGTTTGATTGCATCTCATTGTGTTTTGAGTGTGGTCCGTACATTCTTTTGTCATGTCGGGGTCTCATACAGAATGTTCTGTGCGTGTGAGGGTGTTCCCAGTTCTGTGATGTCAGCTGGGTTGTGTCTGGCAGTTGTGCAGTGCATGCTGGGAGTAGATTTCTGGCGCGTTTCTGGTGCTCACGCCCCGTTCCGTTGCTGTAGATCCGGGACGGGCTGCTGTCGGACGACCCTGTCCTGGGGAAGTTCTGCAGCACGGGCTCCCCCGCCCCGGTCCAGACCACCGGGCCCGCCGCCTGGGTCCACTTCCACTCTGACTACAGCGTGAGCGACCGCGGCTTCCACATCACCTACACCACCTCGCCCTGTGAGTGGGGGCGGGGGCGGGGGCGGGGGGGGGCGGGGGCGGGGGGCGGGGGGCGGGGGGCGGGGGGCAGGGGGCAGGGGGGGCGGGGGGGGGGGGGGCTATGCCACCTAGCCCTGTGAGTGGGGGGGGGGGGGGTGAGGCTACTCTTTATTCTTCATTTTACAGGGGGGGCGGTGCTAGAAAACACCACCTCGGAAGCCCTGTTTACCAGGTCCAGAACTGTCCATTAAGGACTCTTTTGAAATTAAAGGGCAATAAAAAAAAGTATGATACGACATGTTTATGAGTTCATCAGACCCCTCTGTAATGATTGTTTTTTTGGGAA
>CM045886.1:62396910-62461910 GCA_025169545.1 Anguilla japonica
TTTTTTTTTTAACTCTGTAAATTTCTCGCGGGCAGGTACTGCGGGCGGTCCGTCCCGCCCTCTCTGACCAGCACGGACAACCTGCTGACCATCCTCTTCGTCTCGGACGCCAGCCTGGCCACCGAGGGCTTCTCGGCGAACTACGTGTCGATGAACGCCACTACGGGTAGAGTAGCCGCTGCTTTTGTGAGGGGGCGGGGTCTTCTGCTCCCCCCCCCCCCCGACTCGCAGACTGCATACAAAAAATGATTGACTCGAAAGTGCTTCTGAACATCGACAATAATGTCACCTCTTCAGAGATAGACTTCAGCTTAGTTTTTTTTTAAATTAAGTGTTACCCAAGATCACCATTAGTGAATATTAGGAATGGATGCTTATTTATCAACACATGCCATGTTTGAACTTCTCGTTGGTGCCTTGCATCAAATCGTTCCCTGTTAATCTGGCACTTGAGAAAGGTCAATGGCGACCATCCGCCCCTCTTCGTTGACCACGGCCTATAAAACACACGCCCCACAAAGACCTCCTTTCATTCCTGCAGCAAAGCATGCTGGGAATGTTTTCTTGTTATTAGACACAGAGAGCAGAACAGTAAAAGAGCAATGGAACAGTACATTGCTGTTGACAGTTGTCTGGAGCCACTGGTGCCGAATTCTTTTCCTGTGTGACTTTTAGAAAATTTGCTGGGGGGAAAAAAAAACACAGTAATTGCTCTGATTGCTCATAAATGTCACTGGCACAAACCTGAAATTACATGATCGAAAGCTGGCCAGGACATCTACCTTGGCTTTCAAGAAGTTCTGCAGGTCCTGGAAATGGAAACAAGATCACATGTCTCAATAGCCACTGTTCATTGTTGGGGACAAGTTCCTGTTCATTGACTGAGAACAGATGCTTTGTTCCCATTGTATAGACTTTTTTGTGGGCACAGATTTACGGGGACCTGTTTGTGGGGACACATTTGTGGGGACTTGTTTGTGGGGACATATTTGTGAGGACCTGTTTGTGGGGACACATTTGTGGGGACTTGTTTGTGGGGACATATTTGTGGGGACCTGTTTGTGGGGACACATTTGTGGGGACTTGTTTGTGGGGACATATTTGTGGGGACCTGTTTGTGGGAACACATTTATGGGGACCTCCACAATTAAGTAGCGCCTCCAGAATATTGCAGTTATGCCTCGAAATAACATCTCTGAAGTGATTGCCTGAAGCCTGTTTTACCCACAGTGACATGCCGCTGCCGGCCCGCTCTGGTGCCAGAACGGCGAAAAGCGAATGGCGCTCTCCAGCCTCTCCACAAACGGCTTTTTGTGCCCCTTCTAAACGGCTAATCTGGAAGACACACAGGCACCAGAAAGAGGGAAATCGGCACCAGCCGTGAAACGCTTTTTCCACTGCGCTCGGACAGCGGATTATTAGAGCACCGCTCTCTCTCTCTCTCTCTCTCTCTCTCTCTGTATACTTGTGCCCAATCTGTGAGGCACCGTCCAAACCCAGATATGGCTGGTACAAACAGTGTGGGTCTGTGAGTTCTCACAGGCGACCCAGTGTTCAGCCCATGCTATTCCTGTCTGGCCAGAAGAGCAATTTATCACTGTGCCAGCTCTGGGTTTTTAATTGCTGCATCCACGGCAGTAAAGAAACCAAATGCCCTTCAATTGTGACCGCAGCATTCTGTTCCCTCTCATTGGTGGACCCTCTCCTCTTTGTGCGGTGACCGCGGAATGCTTTGCCCTCTAATTGGTGGATCCTCTCCCTGTTATCTGGTGACCACAACATTCTCTTCCGTCATTGGTGGATCCTCTCTTCCTTGTCTGGTGGCCATGGCATTCTTTGCAGTACCATTGGTGGATCTTCTCCTCGTCGTCTGCAACTAGTGTAGAGCTCTTGATAAATGCACGTGCCTGCAGATAAGCTCATAGGTGACTAAGCCAAGCTGTGCGATTGACTCACGTTTGGGATGGTTGGCGATTTAGCATAACTTCCAACTTCAAGTTTGAGGTTTTAAACATGACTGTCCAGATAATTTTTTTTTTTAAATCAAGTTCAGTGCCGAAAATCATTGCCAAAATTTGTGAAAATTTATGGCTAACCCTTTCATTGCCTTTAATTAAAATTATTCTTTGAAAATGCTTTAAACATTTAAACACCAGTGAACATCTTTTGCAAATAACCGGCAGTATTTGAAAGAAAATGCCAGTATTTTGAAAATTTTATTTTGCCAGTATTCTCAATAAACTTCTTATTTTACATAATTGTGCATTTTGATCTTAAACATTGAATGTTCCCCTAATAATTCTGAGGGATCTGCAGGACTGGTTTCAGGTATGATTCAAAGCTGTAGTTCCATAGTTATGACAAATTGCCAGCTCTGGTTGCTCTTGGCGACAAAGGTAATGGGTGATTAGTGCAGGAAAAATGAAAGATGAACGTGTTTCTCCCTCCCACCCTGCACCCCCCCCGCCCCCCCCCCCCCAATCCAGACTGCAGTGAGGTGTTCACCTCCCCCACAGGGGTGCTGAGTTCCCCAAATTACCCCCTCAACTACCCCGTCAACCGCCAGTGCATCTACCGCATCATCGTGGGCGTCAACATGCAGATCATGCTCAACTTCACCGATTTCCTCCTGGAGGGGTACACCCCGTACTGCAGATATGACTACCTAGAGATCAGGTGAGACCACCCCCCGCACCAGATCTCGCTGATGTAATGTTCTTCCCTGGGGTGACTGTGGATCTCGATGATGTAATGTTCTCCCCGGGGTGACAGTGGATCTCGATGATATAATGTTCTCCCCAGGGTGACTGTGGATCTCGCTGATGTAATGTTCCCCCCCGGGGTGACTGTGGCTCTCGATGATGTAATGTTCTCCCTGAGGTGACAGTGGATCTCGATGATGTAATGTTCTCCCCAGGGTGACAGTGGATCTCGATGATGTAATGTTCTCCCTGAGGTGACTGTGGATCTCGATGATGTAATGTTCTCCCCAGGGTGACAGTGGATATCGATGATGTAATGTTCTCCCCAGGGTGACAGTGGATCTCGATGATGTAATGTTCTCCCCAGGGTGACTGTGGATCTCGATGATGTAATGTTCTCCCCAGGGTGACAGTGGATATCGATGATGTAATGTTCTCCCCAGGGTGACAGTGGATCTCGATGATGTAATGTTCTCCCCAGGGTGACTGTGGATCTCGCTGATGTAATGTTCTTCCCCGGGGTGACTGTGGATCTCGATGATGTAATGTTCTCCTCTCTTGCAGGGACGGGGGCTATGAGACCTCCCCTCTGATTGGGACGTACTGCGCCAGCCAGAGACCGCCCCTTCTGGTCTCCCACAGCAACAGGCTGTGGATAAAATTCCGCTCCGACTATTCTGCGACCTTTAGGGGATTCACAGCGCACTGGGATGGCACTCAGTCAGGTTTGTGTGTGTGTGTGTGTGTGTGTGTGTGTGTGTGTGTGTGTGTGTGTGTGTGTGTGAAACTACCATGGGAGCTGATCGTCTGGCTATGATAGAGAACCAGGGGTCAACAATAGAGGACCTCGACAGTTATCTTCCCTCGGGTGTCTGACCTATGACCTTTTGACCTCTTATGCCCCTCCTGCTGTCCGCTCCTCCCACCCCCAGGCTGTGGAGGGACCCTGACCACCAGCACGGGCAGCTTCTCCTCTCCGAACTACCCCCTGCCCTACCACCCCAGCGCAGAGTGCTACTGGCACATCAAAGTGAGCGCAGGCAGCCGCATACACCTGCAGTTTGGGGACTTCCACCTGGAGGCCAGCAGCAGCTGCACCTACGATTACCTGGCAGTGAGTGGAGAGCGCTTTCGAACCCCATTTCCAACGCTTATTACACATGTATTATGTGTTATTACGTGCTAATAAGCGTTATTACATGATTGCACAATGAGCAGATGGTGGTGGAATTTGTCTTAATAATGTGTTAATATTGGCGTCAGTGACTGATGAAGACATGTCTATATCAGCGTTATAACATGTAACATTAATGTAGGCAACAGTGAGTAAGGATGGCAAGTCTATACTGTATATTGGTGTTAATTAGAATTGCTGAGATCAGCTGTCTCATGATGGTAATAACATGTTAATATAGATGTCGGTGTGTGAATAGGACTTGTCAATGTTATAATATCCTGAAGTAAATATTCAGGTGTGTGCGTACTGTTGGTCCGTTTATCAGTGGCGATAACATGTCAATAAACAGTGTTGTTAACTGGAGAGTGTACGGTTAAATAATGGCCTGTGCGCACCTGTCTCAGGTGTATGATGGAAACAGCACCAGTGCCCCCGTCCTGGCCAAGCTCTGTGGGGCAGTGACCCCCCCTGTTATCAACTCTACCCGCGAGCAGATGTACGTCAAACTGAGGACCGACAGCAGCATCGGAGCAGGGGGGTTCCTGGCCACCTACACACAGTGTAAGTAACTACCGACACACTGCCCCTACACACAGAATAACTACAGACACTCCCCTACGCACAGAGTAAGTAACTACTGACACACTGCCCCTACACACAGAATAACTACAGACGCTCCCCTACACACAGAGTAAGTAACTACCGACACACTGCCCCTACACACAGAATAACTACAGACACTCCCCTACACACAGTGTAAGTAACTACCAACACACTGCCCCTACACACAGAATAACTACAGACACTCCCCTACACACAGAGTAAGTAACTACTGACACACTGCCCCTACACACAGAATAACTACAGACGCTCCCCTACACACAGAGTAACTACTGACACACTGCCCCTACACACAGAATAACTACAGACACTCCCCTACACACAGAGTAAGTAACTACCGACACACTGCCCCTACACACAGAATAACTACAGACACTCCCCTACACACAGAGTAAGTAACTACCAACACACTGCCCCTACACACAGAATAACTACAGACACTCCCCTACACACAGAGTAAGTAACTACTGACACACTGCCCCTACACACACTACAGACGCTCCCCTACACACAGAGTAACTACTGACACACTGCCCCTACACACAGAATAACTACAGACACACTCCCCTACACACAGAGTAAGTAACTACCGACACACTGCCCCTACACACAGAATAACTATACAGACACTCCCCTACACACAGAGTAAGTAACTACCAACACACTGCCCCTACACACAGAATAACTACAGACACTCCCCTACACCCAGAGTACGTAACTACTAACACACTGCCCCTACACACAGAGCAAGTAAATACTGCAAAGGGAACCAACCCCCAACCACAGAAAACCCATCGCTTCAACTTCAAATGCAAAACCTTTAAAACATAGCTGAGTTGAAATGACTTAAGACAATTAAGTTAACATTTTAAAGATCCTTCCTGATTTTGCTCCAGGTTCAGTTGCATACGTTTGAGAGCTTCACGGATGTGTCAACAAATTAATGAAACAGATTCTTCTCCTGCAGAATTATTGAGTATGGGATATGCAAGCATGTCTGGAAGCTCATACAGGATCTTTTGGAGCCAGGAGTCTGTGCCCAGTTTGGCAATAATGTTGTTTTTTCAGAGTCAGCTTTTTTTTTTTTTAGTTTATTTGGAATGGGTTTCATTCCTCTCTTCTAAAATTGAGTTAAGAATGTCTGCAAGACAGGGAGTACACAGACCGTTTGCAATGCTCGGTTTAATTATTTTGGAGCAATCCACCGTCTCAATAGAAGCCTCCTCCTGTGCAGCACAGTTATGCTGTTATTTGTTTGTTTTTTGTTTTAAAAAAATAAAAACTAAAACCCAGATCAGATTGAAACTGGAAGAATCTCAGTGGTGGCTTCCCAGACATGGATTAAGCCTATCAAATATCAGACTAAATGTTTTATTTTTTTCAATGGAGATCTTCACTGAATTTTTAATTTAGGAGACAGTTAAACAGTGAGATTACTTGTTTCCGTAACATCTGGTGTTTAACCTCGGAACATGTGGATTTGACATGAATCTCGGAGACCACAGCAGCCCTCGAATGCTGTAGCTGGTGCTGAACAGATTTAATTCTGAACACGTTTTAAAACCTCTTGCATTGACCGATGCTTTTACTCCCCCTTGTTATCTGAAATGGCCCATACAGAGACTGTTAGTGAGGCCAGTGGGGAGGTGTAGACAGTGGTAATGTACGTTATATGCACATTGTGAATTGTTTACTGGCTAGCGGTTTTTACGCTTTATTGAGTTGCAAGTGCTGTTCTTTGGCAACCCAAATTCCCCTTTGGAGATCGATAAAGCAGTTACCCATCAGTCTTTGGGATTGCTTCAGTGATAAGACCGGGCTCAGATGGGGCCCTGTGGATCACTCTCAGTTCTGTAGGTCTGATTGGTCCAGAGCAATGGTGTGAGCTTCTGATTGGTCAGCGCAGTGCAGAGCTCTCAGGATGGAGGATATATTGATTTAATTAATGCCAGGTGGCGATGGAAGGGGGGTGAGTTACAACAAAGGTGCTCAACATCTAAAGCACTTCATCAAACACGCTCCATTCCCTCCTGGTAACAGCATCCGCTTGCTGTTATTTATCTGTGTGTGTGTGTGTGTCTGAGCCTGTGGGTGTGTGTTATGTGTGTGTGTGTGTGTGTGTGTGTGAGCCTGTGGGTGTGTGTGTGTGTGTGTGTGTGTCAGCCTTTATGTGTGTGTGTGTGTGTGTGTGTGTGTGAGCCTGTGGGTGTGTGTGTGTGTGTGTGTGTGTCAGCCTTTGTGTGTGTGTGTGTGTGTATGTGTTGGGTAGGGTACAGTTAGCTGTGTGTGTGTGTGTGTGTATGTGTTGGGTAGGGTACAGTTAGCTGTGTGTGTGTGTGTGTGTGTGTGTGTGTGTGTGTGTGTGTATGTGTTGGGTAGGGTGCAGTTAGCTGTGTGTGTGTGTGTGTGTGTATGTGTTGGGTAGGGTACAGTTAGCTGTGTGTGTGTGTGTGTGTGTGTGTGTGTGTGTTGGGTAGGGTACAGTTAGCTGTGTGTGTGTGTGTCAGCCTTTGTGTGTGTATGTGTGTGTGTGTGTGTATGTATGTGTTGGGTAGGGTACAGTTAGCTGTGTGTGTGTGTGTGTGTGTGTGTGTGTTGGGTAGGGTACAGTTAGCTGTGTGTGTGTGTGTGTGTGTGTGTGTGTATGTGTTGGGTAGGGTGCAGTTAGCTGTGTGTGTGTGTGTGTATGTGTTGGGTAGGGTGCAGTTAGCTGTGTGTGTGTGTGTGTGTATGTGTTGGGTAGGGTGCAGTTAGCTGTGTGTGTGTGTGTGTGTATGTGTTGGGTAGGGTACAGTTAGCTGTGTGTGTGTGTGTGTGTGTGTGTATGTGTTGGGTAGGGTACAGTTAGCTGTGTGTGTGTGTGTGTGTGTGTGTGTGTGTATGTGTTGGGTAGGGTACAGTTAGCTGTGTGTGTGTGTGTGTGTGTGTATGTGTATGTGTTGGGTAGGGTGCAGTTAGCTGTGTGTGTGTGTGTGTGTATGTTGGGTAGGGGTACAGTTAGCTGTGTGTGTGTGTGTGTGTGTGTGTGTATGTGTTGGGTAGGGTGCAGTTAGCTGTGTGTGTGTGTGTGTGTGTATGTGTTGGGTAGGGTACAGTTAGCTGTGTGTGTGTGTGTGTGTGTATGTGTTGGGTAGGGTGCAGTTAGCTGTGTGTGTGTGTGTGTGTGTGTATGTGTTGGGTAGGGTACAGTTAGCTGTTGTGTGTGTGTGTGTGTGTGTGTGTGTATGTGTTGGGTAGGGTGCAGTTAGCTGTGTGTGTGTGTGTGTGTATGTGTTGGGTAGGGTACAGTTAGCTGTGTGTGTGTGTGTGTGTGTGTGTATGTGTTGGGTAGGGTACAGTTAGCTGTGTGTGTGTGTGTGTATGTGTTGGGTAGGGTGCAGTTAGCTGTGTGTGTGTGTATGTGTTGGGTAGGGTGCAGTTAGCTGTGTGTGTGTGTGTGTATGTGTTGGGTAGGGTGCAGTTAGCTGTGTGTGTGTGTGTATGTGTTGGGTAGGGTGCAGTTAGCTGTATGTGTGTGTGTGTGTATATGTGTTGGGTAGGGTGCAGTTAGCTGTGTGTGTGTGTGTGTGTGTATGTGTTGGGTAGGGTGCAGTTAGCTGTGTGTGTGTGTGTGTGTATGTGTTGGGTAGGGTACAGTTAGCTGTGTGTGGTGTGTGTGTGTGTGTATGTGTGGGTAGCGTACAGTTAGCTGTGTGTGTGTGTGTGTGTGTGTGTATGTGTTGGGTAGGGTACAGTTAGCTGTGTGTGTGTGTGTGTGTGTATGTGTTGGGTAGGGTACAGTTAGCTGTGTGTGTGTGTGTGTGTGTGTGTGTGTGTGTGTGTATGTGTTGGGTAGCGTACAGTTAGCCCATTGCCGTGCGCTCGGTCTGAATGCAGTGGAGCCGCAGTGTGCCAGGAACAGGAGGAACGGCACCGGCGGCCATTGTCCGGTTTCCTTGGCGACAGGGCCAGCTTGAGGGGCTGCAGTGAAGCTGAGGAATTCCCAGCTGCAGCTTTACTGTCCTGGCCAGCCTTCTTCTGGGCTGGAACGATCCTGTTTCCTTTTGTTTCTACACCACAGTGCCTTGAAGAGCCAACGTTTCCTGTAACTGAAAGCCAGCGTCTGCCATCTTGGCTCTGGGCCCTGTCCCCTCTTTGTTTCTGTGGCTGCAATTGCAGATCAAAGCTAACGGCCATTGCACTATGAGGAAAACTGGCCGCATGGTCCAAATAGTATTCTCCTGGACTGCCCACACTTTAACTGTGATGAGGGGGTTTTTTCGACACGCTCTGATGACCCTCAGGCTCAAGGCAGGTCCATCATTGCAGGTCCAAGTGCAGTAACGTTTAAGCCTTTGAAGAGTAGATTTTTTAGATTTTTTTTTTTTTTTCAAAATTCAAAAAGAAAAAAAAAAGTCAGTGTTCTCCACTGCTTTCAATGACCAGTTCTGATTGTTACAACAGCATTAGAATGTTCAGCTAAGGACATTCTGTTCACATATTTGTAATCTTACACCATAAAGGGTTAAATCTGATGGTGGAAAAACACAGCTTAAATTAGTTTGAATAAAAATAAACTTTGTTTTTTCTTTTCCATTTAAAATTGTTGTTACTGTGTAAAAAGCACAGTAACAGCCAAGCCGTGGTTGTAAATATGTCAGTTTTTAAAGTGTGTAATCTTCAGAGGTCTAGAGTAGTCAGACAGTCGGGAAATCACATTGTGCCACTGCCCCCTTGCTGTTTTGGTCATAACTCAGCTTTCTCTCTTTCTCTTTTCCTCCCCTCTCTTCATCTCTCTCCCCCCTCCCTCTCCCTCTCATCTTCCCTCCCTCTCTCTCTCTCTCCCTCTCTCTCTCTCTCTCCCTTCCTCCCTCTCCCTCTCATCTTCCCTCCCTCTCTCTCTCTCCCTCCCTCCCTCTCCCTCTCATCTTCCCTCCCTCTCTCTCTCTCCCTCCCTCCCTCTCCCTCTCATCTTCCCTCCTCTCTCTCTCTCTCTCTCTCTCTCTCTTTCTCCCCCCCCCCCCCACCCCCCGCAGGTTGCCAGGGCGTGGTCTTCGCCAATCAGTCCAGGGGTGTGATTGAGAGCATTGACTACCCCAACAGCTATCCCCATGCCTCCAACTGTAGCTGGACCATCCAGGCCAGCATGGGGAACACCGTCAACTACACCTTCCTGGCCTTCAACCTGGAGCACTCCACCCCCTGTCGCTATGACTACCTCAAGGTGAGGCCCAGAGAGGTCCGACAGACACACACACACACACACAGACAGACAGACAGTCTGAAAAAAATCTATTTTACACCCCCTCCCATAAGGTTCACCTACCTTTCATAAGTAATCACTAAATGCTTTATTTTTATTTATTTTTACATTTCTTTGTTTATTTCCTGTACATTACAATATTTCAATACTTTATTAAATAGGAGATTTAAAAATATGAAACTGTCCCAGGAACAGGTAGGCTTGGAGCACAATAACTTTTTAGATTGGGATTTTAGCTGCCGTAGATTTAGAGATAAAAGGATCATTTTGGGGGGTCTTGAATGCCCTGCCACAAAATGTTGAATGGAGAACTCATGGGGACCCTCTGCAGTGCTTAGCTGGAGTTCCTCCTGGTGTGAGTATTTGTTTTTGTTTTTCCTTTATAAACAGAATGTCAGATCTAGTCTCATCCTCATATCTATGGTGATAGATCTCCGGTGATGTCATCGGCATTTGTACAGCTGCTGTAGAGGATGCTGGGTAGCCAGTCACTCCTCAAAGACAGAATGTTTTAACAGGAAATGCACAATGAGGCTATTTTCAACCCCTTTCAATTGCGCGCTTTTCAGTCACACAAACGTTTACACGCTGAGACACTATACTATCGCTCTCTTCTCTCTCTCTCTCCCCCTGCACACATTCACACACACACTCATGCACGCGCGCACACACACGCAGAACATTTGTTGCAGAGGAAAAGGAAGTGGAGTTATTATAAGTGCAACTTAACGGACAAAAGGAGCAGGAACACCTGCAGTGAAGCAGAAGGAAGTTTGAGTAATACCAAGCAAAAAAAAAAACAATCCTGGCAGGGATTCAGTGATTGAGTCGCTCTGTAGTCCTCAGTCTGGACTATAAGTAGGCTTCAGACTACATGGTTTAACCTTGGGATAGTTCACACTGCAGGATACAGGGATGTGGAGCTTTTTATAGTCACACTGTGCAATCATTAAAAATGTTTTTTTTTTTTCCAGCCATTTAATGGTTTGCAGGCCATGAAGAGGCCTCTGGCTTTACTTTAAAGTGGCACAGTCATTAAGAGCTTTTAGCTGGCAGTGTTAGGGGGTCATTAGGAGGTTAGGTCTTTCTGAGGGTGGGGGGGGAGGGAAGATTTCACTGTCTGGTTCACTGCTCGGTTCACGGTGTCTGATGCCGGTGTGGTTTTACAAAGACTTGAATGTCACCTTTGGCTCGGCTCTCCTGTCACCGGGGCAACCCAAACACACCGCTCATGATCCTGAGTTGTCCGTTGGAGGCTCCTGGAGCCGTTAGTTTGCCGAGTTTTTGAACTACAGTCTTCATCTTCCTCTCTCTCCCTCTGTTTCTGACCGTTGTGGCAGTTGGTTAGCTGAAGCTTTGAACTTCAGTCTTCATCTTCCTCTCTCTCTCTCTGTTTCTGACCGTTGTGGCAGTTGGTTAGCTGAGGCTTTGAACTACAGTCTTCATCTTCCTCTCTCTCCCTCTGTTTCTGACCGTTGTGGCAGTTGGTTAGCCGAGGCTTTGAACTTCATCTTCATCTTCTGGTCTGTTTCTGTCGCTGAGCACCTCTGAAGGTCTGAATCGCTGCATTTTTTGGCCATACGGGCTTCCAGTTAGGGTTGATGCTTCTTTTCGCCGGCACTGACTCTTAAGCCTGTCAGTTATTCTTATCCTAGTCTTATTCATCATCCTCAGCGCTACACTACTTTTTATCCTCTGCAAAAGCACTTCACAAAAAAAAAAAAAAAATCATGTCTGATTGGCTGTAATCAGACCTCTAAACAACCCGAATGACCGTTTAATCTTATTTGATTTATTTGCAAAGTAAGTAAGAAAATCTGTTGATAGATTTTTAAAAATACGTATGCAGGACAGGTAAAAGTAGAGCTTGTATATTTACACACAATTCGATAACGAACATGAAAATATGTAGATCATGCATAAACTACTGCATTCCCATTATATGGTCTGTAATTACAGGACTGCACACTGGTATGAAGAGGGACAGACTATGCGTCGAGCCTGCTGTGAAGAGAATAAAAACATCTAAACATGAGCTTTACGCTGTTAATTACACAGCATGCTCACGGTCACACACTTTTTAGTGTGCGCTGGTGTGGGCTGGGGTGCATTATGGGAAAACGAAAACCAGCTTTCTCACGATCCTTGCGCGGGACGCAGTCCCACCATCTGGTTGCGTTCCCCCCCCCCCCCCCCCCCCCCCAATCTAATTTCCCCGCCTCTGTTCCTCGAGATCCAAAACGTTTCTTTCAAATGTGCGTTTCTTCAGCCCGACACCATCACGCTCCTGATGGAAAACTGGGGAGGGACTCGCCCTCTCCTAATTTTGGGGGGAAGGTTGTGTGAGGGAAGCCATTGTTGCGGCAGCTTGATGGCTTCTGTTTTATTCTATTCTATTCTAATTAATCTCAGAATCAACTTATTGGTCAGTATTGGACTTGTCGATCCTAGACAGCAGGGTTCTGGTGTACCAGACCAGACCAGCAGAGTGCTGAGCAGGGTTCTGGTGTACCAGACCAGACCAGCAGAGCGCTGAGCGGGGTTCTGGTGTACCAGACCAGACCAGAAAAGCACTGAGTGAGGTTCTGGTGTACCAGACCAGACCAGCAGAGTGCTGAATGGGGTTCTGGTGTACCAGACCAGACCAGCAGAGCGCTAAGCGGGTTCTGGTGTACCAGACCAGACTAGCAGAGCACTGAGCAGGGTTCTGGTGTACCAGACCAGACCAACAGAGTGCTGAGCGGGGTTCTGGTGCACCAGACCTGCCAGAGTCGGCTGCACTCACACGTCCAGCACAGATGACGGGTCTCCTTGTGTTTCTGTCACCTCCTCTGAGAGGTCCTTCTGCACTCAGGCCATGAGAGCTGCAGCAATAGCAACAGGTCCTCACAAGGTCTGTGCGCACACACACACACACACACACACACTCACACACACTCACACTAACACACTATTTCCACTTTCCATAACGGCACCTCATTTTTGTCAGAACTTCACAGCTTCATTCACCAGTTGGCAGAGACTGAACTCTCCAGAGTCAAAATGTCGTCACTAACACTTGAGATGGAAATTACTGGTATAATCCAGACTGCTGCCTTTTTTTGTTGCATTTTTTAAATCTTGTAGTTTATTGGATTTTTGTTTTGTTTATTGCACCTCATGAATACAACAGAAGTGCCCTTCTTACCTAATGACAGTGGCTTGAATTTTCCGTTCCGCCATTACTTACAGTCATTTTGTTTTACGACACTCAGTTTAATTTCCAACTGAAACCATATAAATTTTGATTTTTTCATTAGTGCTAAATTATTGTTAACTTCTGTTGAGTGTGAAGTGTGTCATGGCCAGCTCGAAAGCCATGGCCAAAGGAGGGAGACCACATGTTGAATGACCAAAACGTTGAACAACAAAAACTTTTTTTGTTTGTTTCAAACATTAGGAGGACAGTCCTGGTATTGTGATGATGCAGCAGCCGGACCTTCAGTCCTCCAGAGAGTCCGGCCCTCTGACTGCTTCACCGCATCCTCTCTTCTTCTCTGGTTTCAGCTGCACGACGGGCCGAACGAGCAGGCCCCTCTGATTGGCTCTTTCTGTGGGAACACGCCCCCTCCGCCCAACACCACCACCGGCTCCACCCTGCACGTGGTGTTCCGGTCCGACTACTCTACCGCACTCTCGGGCTTCCAGATGGTCTGGTACCAGAACGGTAAGAGAACCGGAACCAGAACTCATGACCAGGAACCCAGGAGCTGACTGCAGGCTATGCCACTTAATCCAGTCAATATTTGTCAATAGCTTGGAATTGAGTTGTGCTGTCTTTTGAGGTGCTGTAGATACAATACTGTATGAACAGAGTTCGATGACGACAATAATGATGATGATGATGATGATGATGGTGATGGTGATTTCACATCTGTATACGGGGGATCTGCACTGCCCCAAAGAAAGGTGTTCCATGACATCACCCTAGGCAACTCTGGATGTAATTAACCAGTTGTTCCCATGGAAACATGGAAAGGGTAAACAATTCCATCTGTGTGTGTGTGGTGGGGGGCGGGGTAAGAGCATCGCACTTCTGCATGTAAGGCCTGGATTCAGTCAAACCTGTTCTTTTCTTACCCCTATGGTAAGGGAATATACTCTGGTATTTTGTAAATATGTGGACTTTTGGAAAAATACACCACCAAAATGCATTCACACCCATGTATTTTGGATGTTTGCCCATATATTGTGAAGCGCTGGAATATTTTAATAGTATATTATAGTTTAATATGTAATGAGTAACATTTTAAATTTAAGTGCTAGCTTTTCTCTTCACCGTAACGCTTAATTTTTCAAGGTTGCTTCTTCAGACAGGAGGAGGAACAGCACACGCCGGAAGGAGGGGGTTAAATTTGGTCAGCCGGGACAACGGTCATGTGCTAATCCCGTCCGAGCGAGTAGCTCTCACTCTCTCACTCTCTCTCTCTCTCTCTCTCTCTCTCTCTCTCTCTCTCTCTCTCTCTCTCTCTCTCTCTCTCTCTCTCTCTCTCTCACTCTCTCACTCTCTCTCTCTCTCTCTCTCTCTCTCTCTCTCACTCTCTCTCTTCTTTCTCACTCTCTCTGTCCCCACATCCCTCTGTTTCTATCTGTCCCTTTTTATCCATCTCACCCTCTCTCTCTCTCTCTCTCTCTCTCGCTCTCTCACTCACTCTCACTCACTCTCTCTCTCTCTCTCTCTCTCTCCTCTCTTTCTCGCTCTCTCTGTTTCTTTTCCTCTCTGGTTCCTCCCTCTTTATTTTCACCGCTTCTGTTTGTTGATCGTTTCCCCTGGCAACCAGTCAGCAGACTGGCGGGACTTTTACTCCGTTCCTTTTCGTTTTTTTTCACACTAGAATTTGCAGGGGGGGGGGTCAGATCTGTGACCTTTTAGAGGGAAAGGGTCTCTGGTCTTTAGGTTGTCAGGCCTTCCAGCATGCCGCTGTGGAAAAATGTGTCACAGTCTCTGATTCGCTGGGACTCAAGGATGTGGTTGGGGTGATTTAGAACCCCCCCCACCCCTTAAATTTATTTACCCCATTCATTCCTGCATCATACCTCAAGCTTTGTTTGCGTTCAGTTAATCGTGAGCCGCTGACTGTAACCAACCCCATGGTGATTGGTTGCAGATGTCGTAGCTGGAGCAACTGAAACAGCAGGGAGTGTCTGCAAACAACAATTGAATTACAAAACTACAATGGAGTGCAGTGGAGTGACTGAAATAGTTAGGGACTGTCTACAAACTACTGCACAATCATAGAAGAGGAGGGATTCCCTGTTTTTTTTTTTTTTTTTTTTTTTTTGTGTGCCTATTGAGAACACCAGCAGTAGGTGTTTTTTTTGTGAACAGTGGCCATTGTCTCACAATGTTGGGTTAACCACTACTACAACCACTACACAAAACTTGCCAGTTATTTTTTTGTTGACTGAGACAGAGGGGGAGTGACTCATCCTGGCCCTTCTCCCCAGTCCTTGGGTGTGGCTGCGGCTATTTTTGCTAATGATGGGTGGGCAGGGCTTGAGGGTGGGGCTTGAGACCGAGGCTGTGGGAGCGGGGGCGGGGGGCGGGGGGGTGGGGGTGGGGGATGACTATGACACTACAAGAGGCACTGCGGGCTTCAGACTGCATGTCTGGGTGGGACAGTCTTACTGTGTTTCTGCATTTCTCTCTCTCTTTCTCTCACGCTGTCTCTCTCTCACTCTTCCTCTCTCCCTCCCTCCCTTTCCATCTCTCTCTCCCTCCCTCCCTCCCTCTCTCTCTCTCCTTCTCTCCCTCCCGCTCTCCCTCTCCCTCTCCACTCTTTCTCTTCCTTGCTGTCTCTCTCTGTGGCTGCGGACGTCATGGGTTTGAGTCCCTCTTTGCGGCACAGCGGTCAGTCAGAATCCTACATCCTGCGCTGCAGGCCTCCTGAGTCCCTCTGTGTGTACAATAAACGTACACAGCTGCAGTTCTGCCACTCGCCACAGGGGGCGCTATCAGCAGGATCAGCTGTGCCTGTGCGGAGAGTGCCGATGTGGGTTCCACAGCCCTCCTCAGTAAAGGAGCCAGGCCGGAAATGTAATATCTGTGAAGGCCTGTGGCGTTTGCTGAGGGCTGTGGAACCCACATCGGCCTCTGACGGTTTTAGGGAGCAGGGAGTTGAGCCACGGGGGGTTCATTTTTAAAGGCAGTTTGATTTTAATCGCACCAGATTCTAAGCAGCTGAATGAAAAAAGCATGCGGGCGCTTGGGACATTAAATCCGCCCCCTTTGTGTGTCCAGCGAATGGGACGTCCCGGAGGATTGGGATTTCACTGATCTTGAGCTGCGAGGAGGGGGGGCTGTACTGTGGGTTTGGGGGAAAACAGAGTCTGTTCTTTAGTTACATAACCCAACGTGTGTTCTTTTAGCGCAGCTTGTGTGTGTGTGTGTGTGTGTGTGTGCGTGTGTGTGTGTGTGTGTGTATGTGTGTTTGTGTGTGTAATGACCTCGGGTTGAACCCCCCTGTCTCTCCAGTGTTTATGTGATACGGTCCATCAGACAATCAGATGGATTCCTCTTGCCTCAAGGCACATCAATGGGGGAGTTAAGGCGTTTTTTTCTTTATCACAACTGACTTATTGTCACATGTGTGTGTCCCATCAATCTACAGTACAGCAGCACACTGTCCTGCTCAAGGACATTTCTCCTGACGAAGGACAGTTTCTATCCGTGTTATTTAATTTAACTCCAAAAGGGTTTCATTGATGTTGGAGAACAGCGAGGGCTAGTGTGTCTCGACTGGCTGACGCAACGCCACTTTCTAACGGAGGACTCAAAAGCAGCTGCTCTGCTGTAAGGCGGGGCTGTGCGGGGCTTCCTCAGTCCTGACTCAAAATGAATCATTGTCATCGTTAACCCTTTGAAGAGTTGGCGTTTTTTTGGAATGCCCCCGCCCCCCCCCCCCCCCCCCAACACCCCCCCCCCCCCCCCCCCCCCCCCCCGAAGTTCCAAGTTCAGTGTTCTAGAACTCAAGCATTGTTTGCACCTATGATAGGGGTGATGATATAGTCTGAAATGACTCAGAGGCAGGTTTTGTTTCCATGATGTGATTTCGATCACTTTTTTTCAGTTAGCTATTTTTTAAAATCTTATGTGTCACACGTGACTTTGTTGTTCCTCTAGTCTTGAGATTTAGCCCTCTGACTCTGTGTCGCCCCCCGCAGGTTGTGGCGGGGATCTCTCTGGGCCCAGCGGGTCCTTCAACAGCCCCGGTTACCCCAACAGGTACCCCGAAAACCGTGAGTGCCTCTGGTACCTACAGACCGGCCTGGGCACCAGCATCCAGATCACTATCCATGAGTTTGATGTGGAGTACCATCCCGACTGCTCCTATGATCTGCTGGAGGTAACGCACAGCTGTCTCTGTTTCTCCTTCTCTCTCTCTCTCTCTCTCTCTCACAGACACATACACACACACACACACATAAAAAGAATAAATCAGAATAAATCAAGTGACTGCTTCGCTTGTAAATTCTCTGACAATTTAGATTTACGGTGAAGCAAATGTTCAGCGCTTATGTGCACATCTGGAACCCTCTCTCTCTCTCTCTCTCTCTCTCTCTCTCTCTCTCTCTCCAATGCTTGTAGAACAGTTCTTTTTTTTTGAGAGGAGAGGATCTTTATTTCGTGACACACGTCATCACACCGTGGGATCAGAGCGTCGTGTTGACGCGACTTATTAGGAATTGATTACGTGACCCTCGCTGCGTCCGTTGCCTAACGCCCAGGCTCACCTGCCACTCCGTTAGCCGAGCATTCTGGGAAAATTGCATCACCTCCCCCTCAGCTGCTGTGTTCTTGGTGTAAACATTGACTGACATGTTGCCTGGCAATAGAGTCAGGAGGCCATTCTGTTGTCCCACCTCGTCTACGGAACCTACAGGAAGAGGATGTGGCACCAGCCCCGGCGGCTGTTCTGTGTCAACTTCCTCTTCGCTTCCTCCGTCCACTGTGGCCAGTTTCTCAGGCAGCCATACATTAGCAGTGCAGTGCCTGGAAACTGGGCGTGAGCTAGTCCACTGGCCTCTGTGTTGAAGTCTGCCCTTCTGTGACATTGAATCCCAGAGCCAGTAACAGATGTGGGCTAAAATTTCTGTTGGACCCACACAGGAAAGCTCCCTGTTGAAAAGGTCTCTCAGAACACACATGCTGTACATTATACTGCCGCCATTTTTCAGGAACTCTTGTGCGGCGCGACTTTTAAACATCCATTTTATACAGCCAGATATATACTGAAGCTGTTCAGGTTAAGTGCCTTGGTGAAAGACACAGCGACGGTGCATGCATACTGTACATACAGTGTAGCTACATGTAACATAAAATAAAGCGCCAAGTATACAGAACATGAAGGTATTAACCGGCTAACTCTCCCAGGTGGCACTGATACCACCGAGGATAACGACTGATCTGGGAGGGCGTTCAGTAGCTGGGGAGACTGGCTTGGCCACACCGGACACACTGTAGAGAATAAAGAAAGGATTCTTCTCTGAAAATAAAGCAGCCTTTTGTTTTGTCGGGCCTGATATGGAGCCCTGGCTCATTTCCACTGACGTGGTATCCTATTGAACAGTGACTGTGGTGAGTCAAAATAAAATGGCGCTTCTGGAAAAGGATTCCTGGCGTTTGATTGGCTGCAGGCCTGTGGTATGGCAGACAATGATGGCAGGAAACGATTACTGGAGAGCAGGAGAAAGATAAAGGATATTGTCCTCATTCAACGCGCGCGCGCGTGTGTGTGTGTGTGTGTACTTGTGTGCGTGTGTGTGTGTGTGTTTGTCTGTTTGGTGGGTGGAGAAGCTACTTTGTGAGTTGTTTTTCATCTTTGGCAGTAACACACACGCACACACACACACACGCACACACACAGCTGGCATGGGGTTGCTCAGTCCTGTGGAATGCTGACTTCCACTGTAAAAGTCAATGGAGCCATCGGGGCAGAAATGAAGGGCAAATCACAGCTTAGGGGGGCCATTTATTCATCCCCCTCTTCACCCCCCCCCCAGCCCCGAAACAGTGGACCCCCCCCCCAGAGCTCCAGGGACACGCCTCCATCCTGGGGGCTGTGGAGCCATGCCACACCCTGGCCTCTCCCAGGGTTTCACTTCCCCTGTCATGTGAACATCATCCACTTCTGCCCTGACTGCCAGCGTGCTCCTCGTGTTTCTTACTGTGGAAACCCTCTTATTCACCACACACACACTCACACACACACACACACACACACACACAACCACAGATTTGTTTTCTTACACACACCCCAATTTTTTCAGTTCATGACGTAGATTTCCGTGAATTTCCTGACTGACATGATAAAATTCATATTCCTATCACCAAAACCCTTCTAATCTCGGCACTTCTGTCTCATTTTTATGCATAGTTTATGAAAACCAAATAACACGGAAGATTAACATACAATGCCATAATTAATGTTCAGTGAAATATTTATTACGTCACTACTCTGGAACAACACAGCTGACTGCTATGTGATGCTATTATTAATTTTTTTTAGTGAAGTATTAATTTGAGCACTGAAACAAAAGTATAGATTAGCATATGAGAATGTTATTAATGTTTAATAGAATATGAATTAATGCACTGCTCTGGTCACCTCCCTTCCCAGCATGCCTCAGGGTTGCCTGCGTGCTCTCTCCGCAGGTGTACGGGGGTCCCGACCTTTTGGCCCCCCGCTTGGCCCAGCTGTGCACCACGCGCCCCCCCAGCAGCCCCCTCCACGTGTCCAGCACGGGGAACCTGGTGACGGTGCGCTTCAAAAGTGACGCCTACATCAGTGGGCGGGGCTTCAACGCCAGCTGGCAGGAAGTCCAGGGAGGTAAGCGTGGGTCAAAACTCCCCTCCCCCCCCCCCCCCCCCCCAAAAAAAAGGTTTTTAATTGTAAAAAATTAAGAAGGAAAACACATTTTGATGTTTTTTGTCCCTGCTGCAGAGTGTCTTCTGAACCCAACTTCAGATACTCCGCTTTTAAACGTTTAACTTCCTGTCATTTCCTTTATCTTTTACTGAAGTGACACATTTAGCCTCTTCCTCTCTCTTTCTCTTTCTCTGTCTCTCTCTCTCTTTCCCTCACCCCCCTCCCTCCATCCTGCAGGCTGTGGGGGTATTGTCACGGCCCCCAGCGGGGAGATCCATTCCCCGGGTTACCCCAATAACTACCCCGACAACGTGGACTGCTCCTGGGTGATAAATGTGGACGATGGCCATCGCGTTCTCTTCAACTTCACCCTGCTGGAGATCGAGCCTCACTCCTCCTGTCTGTGGGACTACGTGGCTGTGCGTCCTCCCTCTCCTCCGAGATTCAAACCTGCAACTCCTTAGTTACAAGCCCAGTTCCCTAAACGCTGTACTGCTCTTCCACCTTGCTAAACTCCCCACCCCCCGATCCTAAACATGCCCTAATTAGCTACATTTCCTTCAGTCTACCAAGCATGAAGTATATCTGCCATATACCACCCCCATCTACCACAAACAAACACAACCTCATCGACCAAACTCTCTCAAACCCCGGTGTACCCCTCATCAACAAAATATCTTAAAAACCCAGCTAAGATCAGCTGGGATTCTAAGATAGTATAAACTGTTTTTTGACACTTCTAGCTGGTCATAGCTGGCCTGTTGCTGGACAAAGCTGGTTAAAGCTGGTTAAACAGGAGGAGTAAGCTGGTGACCAAATTGATGGACTAGTTGACTATCGGCTGGTAAGTCAGTGTATTGCTGGTCAGCCAGCTAAAATCAGCTCAATCAAGTGTGAAAAACACAGCTTAAACCCGCTTGACCAGGTTTAAGGTGTAATTTTCAACAGGGTAGGGACCTGATGACTACCACAGTCCTGAGCTGGGGCGCAGCGTGGAAAATGATGTGTTTCTTTCCATCTCATTGTTGGAGTGTTTTTCCACTCTTAGTTAATCTGTGCCTGTCCCAACTTTGCCACCCTCCACCACCCCCCGCCACGCTCCAACACACACACCCTCCAACACACACACACACACACACACACACACACACCAGTCTAGTCAGCCTTCCCCAGTACTCCAGGAAATATGTGGTTCCATTCTTCCTTCTCTCTTTCTCTCACTGAGTCACTCTCTCATCACCCCCCCTCCCCACCCCACCCGTCTTCTGCGGTTGGAGTTTATATTTGGGTTAAACGTCAGGATTGACCATTACAAGGAGAGGCTGTGCAATCCCATTGTGTTCTCTCATATTTATCGTTTTCTCTCGCCCCTCTCTCTCTCTCTCTCCCCCTCCCCACCCTCCCCAGGTGTACGATGGCCCCAGTCAGGACTCTCCTCTCCTGGGACGGGTGTGCGGTTTCAGCCGGCCCGACCCCATCACCTCCACGCAGAGAAGCATCTTTGTGCGCTTCCGCTCCGACTCCAGCCGTAACCACAAGGGCTTCAGCGCCCGCTTCTCCGAAGGTGAGTCCCATGTCACATGACACAGCATTGCGTGCTGAAGGTGGGTCCCATGTCACATGACACAGCATTGAGTGCTGAAGGTGGGTCCCATGTCACATGACACAGCATTGAGTGCTGAAGGTGGGTCCCGTGTCACATGACAGCATTGAGTGCTGAAGGTGGGTCCCGTGTCACATGACAGAGCACTGAGCTTTGAAGGTGGGTCCCGTGTCACATGACACAGCACTGAGTGCTAAAGGTGGGTCCCATGTCACATGACACAGCATTGAGCGCTGAAGGTGGGTCCTGTGTCACATGACACGGTGCTGAGTGCTGAAGGTGGGTCCTGTGTCACATGACATGGTGCTGAGCACCTGCTTTTCCAAAGGTGGGTCCAAGAGGAGGGTCCCCACACCGCTTAGTCTTAGTTCTCCGCCCCCCTGGGGACCCAAAAATGCAGTTTCATTATTTTGAAGCTGTTATGTGCATCAAAAACGTGACTTCATAACAAGTTGCTATATTGAAACTACGACAGCAGTCCCATTCCATCAATGTTTACGCCACCACCAGTCAAATTTCATACTATGTGTCACCAGCACTGTGCAAAAACCTTGTATCTCCATTTATTTATCTATTTTTTTAAAACACGTACTCAATTATATTTCTGATGTCTTTGCCTGTTTTCTCAGCTTGTGGAGCTACCATCATCAGCGACGATGTGGGCGGAGCCATCGCGTCACCCCGGTACCCGTACACCTACCCGCCCAATCAGAACTGCAGCTGGATCATCAAGGCACAGGAGCCATGTATGTGACATAATGGCCTCCTCCAGTCTGCTGAATACAGATTCCACTGTGTTACACTACTGTATTCAGGCCTGGTCTACGTTCTTCTGAACAGAGGTTCCACTGTTGTATTGCGCAAAGCAGAGCCTAGTCTCTCCTGAATTGAGATTATTGGTGTTGTGCTGGTCTGGACTTTTCTGAATGGACATTTTTGCCGTTAGACTTCATCTAGCTTGGCCAATGGTTTCCTTAGTGATTCCCACTGTCAGGCTGAACCAGGCTTAATTACACAGTATCCTGAATTTTTAATCCCTGCTATAAAACTTGGTCTGGCTTGGCTTAAATTCTCCTGACTGGAGATTCCTGCTTTTTAAACTATTCTCCTGGATATGAATGAATCGAATGCTGCTGTTTTTACTGGGTCAGGCATCTGTCTGTTTTTGATGACCACCCCTTTGTGGTCTTGAATCTGACCATTGTTCGCATGGAATGCATATGGCATGCCTGGTGTCCCGTTCAGACAAAGGCATTCTGTTTTGCTCTATTTCCAGTTGCCTGTAAATTCCATGAACTGTGAAAGGAATCCGAAATTTAAAAGCATAGATCAAGGTTTTTTGTCTGTGAACCTCATTCAGTGATGAGTGGACACTTTCAGAAGATAGGGTTCCAAAAGGCTCCTCTATGACTTCACGGTGGAACCCTGTCCAGTTCAGAGGGTTCTTTGTTGGGCTAAATATTTCAGTCTGGGGGCTTTCGCACCTTTCACACCTACCATAGAGGGTTCTATAAAGAACTAAAATGGGTTCTCCTATGGAGACAAGCTAAGGAAACTCTTTTCTTCTGAAGGGTTTTTTTGGTTTTATGTTGCTTATCTGCTGAGGTCTCCCAGAAGAGAGCCCATAACTATAAACTATAAACTATTAAATAAATTTTTTTTATTAATCATAAATGCAACTTCATACTGTATGTTGCATAACTGCAGACGGACCGAAGGGATTTTATTTTTTCCTTTTGATTCTCATTTTCTGAGGCATGATCTCAAATTTACTCACGTTTACATTCATTTAGGCTGTTTTTAAAAACCGACCGCTATTTTAACCCTTTGAAGAGTGCTTTTTTAACATGTCTTGCTCAAAATTCTAAGTCTGTGTTCTAGAACTCTGCTTTCAATTACCAGTAGTGATTGATCAGCATTAGAACGTTCAGTCACCGATTAGAACCTTCTAATCGCGTATTTGTGACCTCGCGCATTAAAAGGGTCAAACTGCCCCGGTACAAAAGGACGCAGAGCAGAGGTGATGTCACTGTGTGTAAGCACACAGGACTGCAGGAGAGCTGGCCGTCCTCCGGTCGGAATTCCGATCCCACGCAGACATTCCGGAATTCCTCCCGCTGTACTCTCACACACACATTTACGCTGTGACTCCCAGTGGCCTCTTCAGACATTGGCTTCGGGCTTTTAGTGTGCTCCCGACAGACGGTCCCCGCACTGTGTGTTCTGTCTGAAAACGCCCTCATGCTTTTGTCCTTGGTGAACTCTTAAAAAAAAAAAAAAAAAAGAGTTTAGAAAGATAAGTTATCAGAAACCTGCATGTGTCCCCGGGAGTCCCTTTGGACGTGGCACAGCCGACATTATTGTTAGAATATCTGATAGCTATAAAAATCTTTATCTCTACTTGAGGTGCAGTTAAAATCACTTTCAGTCCTTACCACATTACCTAGCAGTTAGGTTTTTAGGTTAAAGCAGTGGGTTCCCTCATGGGGTGTAAACCTGCAACCTCTGTACCAGATCACCTGTAGCGTGTTGAGAATATAATGAGGCAACAGTGACGTTTGTTTTCTCACTGTATAATGTAAAAATTGCGGCCATTTTATTAACACACACACAAGAGACTAACCTGTCCTGTACCTCCCACCCCTCCCCCTTGCACAGTCAACCATGTGACCCTGTCCTTCACCGACTTCAACGTGGAGAATCGCTACGGCAACTGCTCCTCCGACTTCGTGGAAATCCTGGATGGAGACAACTACCAGGCCCCTTCAGTTGGTGAGCGCTGCAGGGTGCAGAGTCGCGGACAGGTTTCTCTCTGTCAGAACAGCTGCTGTACAGGTGTAATTCAGACAGGTTTCTCTCTGTCAGAACAGCTGCTGTACAGGTGTAATTCAGACAGGTTTCTCTCTGTCAGAACAGCTGTGGTACAGGTGCAATTCAGACAGGTTTCTCTCAGTCAGAACAGCTGCTGTACAGGTGTAATTCAGACAGGTTTCTCTGTCAGAAAAGCTGCTGTACAGGTGTAATTCAGACAGGTTTCTCTCCGTCAGTAAAGATGCTGTACAGATATAATAGAGACAGGTTTCTCCACATTTCTCTCACTCAGAACTGATACTGTACATGTATAATGCAGACATGCTTCTTAGTCAGATAGATGCTGTACAGTTGTAGCCTTGACAGATTTCACGTGGTATTTATGTCACAGAATAATAATGCAGACAGGTTTCTCTCTGTCAGTAAACATGCTGTACAGGTGTAATGCAGACAGGTTTCTCTTCTTTGAAACATGCCCTGCAGAGTTGTAAACAGATGTCACAATGAGCTTCTCTGAACTCCCATTACAAAGGCTTGCCGTTTCCATGGCAGCTGTAACCCAGAGTCTGTCGTCCTCTCCGGCAGTCCCAAATCGCACGTCTCTCCCATTGTTCTCCCGATTGCTGTTTCTCTTCTCCCACAATGCAACAGTGCGGTGAACACTCACTCAGACAGTTGGCGTCTGTGATGGGGCTGCTGCTGCTGGAGCTGGTTAATGTGTCTGAAATCCAGATGGAGAATCTCAGTGGACTTGTGGCCAGTGGTTGGCAGCAGTTGGTACAAATACACAGAGCGTTTGGCAGACTTGGCTCAAATGTGCACTTCAAATGCTTCAGATGGCCGTGAAATTTTAAAACACATCTGCCAATTTCTGAAAATTTCCAGAAGGAACAATCAAATAAAAGTATTTTGTTCTGAATGTATTTTTTTTATAGTAACCTGAAGGAATATTACTGCTGTCTAAAGAGTGAAAGTATTTTAAGTATATATTTGACCTGGGTCTGCCACCTGTACAGTACAAAGGTGTTTGTGGTACATTTGGGGGTATGTGCAGGTTTTTGTGGTAAATCTGAGGGTATGTGTGAGTGTTTGTGGTATGTCTGGGGGTATGTGCAGGTGTCTGTGGTAAATTTGGGGGTATATGCAGGTGTTTGTGGTAAATCTTGGGGGTATGTGCAGGTGTCTGTGGTAAATTTGGGGGTATATGCAGGTGTCTGTGGTAAATTTGGGGGTATATGCAGGTGTTTGTGGTAAATCTTGGGGGTATGTGTGAGTGTTTGTGGTAAATTTGGGGGTAAATTTTGGCTCTTTTTTTCAGGCCGGTACTGCGGGGACGAGGTCCCCCACCCCGTCACCTCCTACAGCGACGCGCTGGTCGTCAAATTCATCTCCAACCACGGCTTCTCTGAGAAGGGCTTCCGGGCCACGTACTCCGCCTCCACCTCAGGTACCGCCCCCGGGAACTGAGCCAATCACAGCCCGGGAACCAAGCCAACCACAGCCCAGAAACCAAGCCAATCACAGCCCAAGAACCAAGCCAATCACAGCCCAGAAACCAAGCCAATCACAGCCCAAGAACCAAGCCAATCACAGCCTGGGAACCAAGCCAATCACAGCCCGGGAACTGAGCCAGTCACAGCCTGGTAACCGAGATAATTACAGCCCGAGAACAAAGCCAATCACAGCCCGGGAACTGAGCCAATCACAGCCTGGGAACCGAGATAATTACAGCCCGGGAACCAAGCCAATCACAGCCCGAGAACCAAACTAATCACAGCCCAGGAACTGAGCCTATCACAGCCCGAGAACCAAACTAATCACAGCCCGGGAACTGAGCCTATCACAGCCCGAGAACCAAACTAATCACAGCCCGGGAACCAAGCCAATCACAGCCCGTAAAATCTGTTATACCGTCTTCTGACAGCTGTTGTGTTCTGTGTTATGTCAACCTTAGGTCAAAGGGTTCAAGTAAATTGTTACCAAATATACTCTGAACATTGATTTAACACTGAACATTTTATCATGTAATGACTTTATTCATTTATATAGAAATAATCTCATCTGGACCGCTCTTGTTTGTGAACTGGGTGGAATATCATCTCATACGCTACAGTTTCTCAACCATGAGGACGGTTCCTTTCTAAATGATCAACCGCCCCCTCCACCCCCCCCCACCCCCCTCCTGATTAACCCCCCCCCCCCTCTGGTTCCTCCAGGTTGCGGGGGAGACCTGCACATGGAGTCCGGTGCCTTCAACAGCCCAAACTTCCCAGGGGCATACCCCCCCAACGTGGAGTGCGTCTGGACCATGACCAGTTCCCCCGGCAACCGCCTCCAACTCTCCTTCATGTGAGTAAGGGTCACCATCGGCAACTGCCTCGAACTCTACTTCTTGTTAGCGTCATGGTTCAAGTTACCTGTGCTCTGATGACTCTGGCCTCTGGCCACATGTTCGTTAAAAATTGCCAGTGGGAAAGAGCGATTTCAAGTTTAATAAGCGCATAAATGTTTGAAATGTGTATTTGATCAGGTGCTGTCTGTGTGTTCGTGCACATTTCTGTGTGTACTTCAGAAGACGTAGTAAATAGTTTTCAGGATACAGGTGTCAAGTTCCGTCACCCTGGAAAAATCATCATCTCTTTTCCTTCTCGTTTTTTTTTTTTTTTTTTTTGGCTTCCTTTGTTTCCATGACGACAGCACCTTCCAGCTGCAGCCCAGCTCTGGGTGCAGCAGTGACTTCCTGGAGGTTCGGGAGGGGAACTCCACGGGCCCCCTGGTGGGCCGGTTCTGCGGCTCCTCCTTACCCACCAACTACACCTCTCTGGTGGGGCACGTGCTGTGGGCCAGATTCGTCTCCGACAGCTCTGTGAGCGGGGCCGGCTTCAGGGCCACTTTCTCTCACCGTGAGTCAGCCCACAGGCAACATCGCCCCTCCGGTTAAATTGAAATAAAAAATAAACTCTGCTAGTGTTAAATGGACTCCAACAGTAAATTCCAAGAGTATTATATCAATGTACATACAAATAAAATTTGATTATTGATTTAATTTTTTAAAAAGGGAAAAGTGGTCCTTGATGTTACAAACGAGCTCTGTTTTCACCTTAAAATGAAGGAAAATATTTAATTTCATATCCTTTACAAATAGCTCAGCAATTTGGGCTGTTATAAACCTGTTGAGATATTTATGCCTCTCTCTCTCTCTCTCTCTCTCTCTCTCTCTCTCTCTCTCTCTCTCTCTCTCTCTCTCTCTCTCTCTCTCTCTCTCTCTCTCTCTCTCTCTCTCTCTCTCCAGTGTACGGTAACGAGATCACGGGCGAGTCGGGGCAGATCGCGTCCCCCCTTTGGCCGAGGACTTACCCCAACAACGCAGACTACCGCTGGACCATCACGGTCGCCGGCGGTTACTTCATCCGCATCCGCTTCCTGGAAATGGACATCGAGGACCTGTACGACTGCTACTATGACAACCTGAAGGTGGGTGGAGCTCCCGGCCCCTCCTCCGTTTGAGAGCTCATGGCACTGCAGTGCCGTGGTCATGTGATCCTTCCTGGTCGTGTGATCAGGCCAGTCCCGGGTCAAATGATTACTTGAAATGCTTTTTACCGCAATGGTAATGCAGTGACTTACACATTTCAAAAATAAGAATCTTTTTTTTTTTTTATCATACTCAGAATTTTTTAATAACTAATTTCATGGATCTGCAGGCTTTTTTCAACCTTTACCGGCAACTAAAGAGTTAAAATGTTTTTAGAAATCACTGCCCCATTAATCACTGCATTCTTAATTTAGACTTTTCTCCGTGATCGCATGAGCACTCCCTTTATCAGGAGCGGCATTTGGCCCGGGTACAGGAAAAAGAAGAAAATTAAATGGAGAATAGCCGTGTCATTTTAAAAGGGAATTCACGTGGTCCCGGGTGATCAGAGGGTGTGTATGGTTTTAATCGGCCGTCCCCACCCCCCCGCTCTTCAAGGAAGTTACAGAAATGACTAATCAGAGGCTGTACAGGAGCCTCGTCCGTTTGTATACTCCGTTGGCACGGTTACGAGGAAAACTGTAGAAAAAAACTGTGGGTAAAGAATTCCGAGGCATCATGACTGTTGGCATACTTCACTGTCCTCTGGCAGTAACTGGTTTTACACACACATACACACAAGCACACACACTCACACACAAACACACACACACATATGCAAACACACACACATGCACTCACACACACACACAGGCACATACACACAGCTCACACACATACAATCGCACATGCTGCTGCCAGGACCGAAAGCATCCATTACAATGTAACTTACTTAGAAGTAATGTTAAATGCCATAGTAGGTGCAAGTGGGAGGTTGAGAATGTAGTGCTTCAAGTAGCAAATGTGTGAGAATATGTGACGTGGTGTAATGCAATGTCTTGACATGTCAAGTGGTGTAATGTCAATGTCGTGACATGTCAAGTGGTGTAATGCAATGTCGTGACATGTCAAGTGGTGTAATGTCTTATGTTGTGATATGTAAAGTGATGCATTGTACTGTAGTTACACCGGTGACCTGCTCTGTGCTTCCAGCTGTTTGACGGGCCCAACGTCCACTCCTACCCTCTCGGGACGTTCTGCGGCCTGACGCCCCCCCACGCGGTCCACAGCTCGGGCAGCACGGTCACCATCGAGTTCCAGTCGGACACCATCGTGGGCGGCCGGGGTTTCCTGCTGGAGTGGACCGCGGTTCAGAGCTCTGGGCCGCTGCCCACCATCGCGCCAGGTCCGTACCCGTCTTCCCAGAATCCTCTGGCGATCGTTCCCTAGCTATCCGTTCACTTGCGAAACAGACCTTGCCCTGAATTATATTGATATCTGTCCTTAACTTTCACTCACGGTTAAGTGTTAACGTTTTTTTTTTTTTCATCACTAACACAGTCTGCCAATTTTGGCAGTTATTAAAAATTGCACTTTCCAAACTGTGTAAAAAAAGTAGCACTTCATTTTCCAGTCACCATTAAGGACAAAAGGCCTTTCTGTTTGATTTGAGCTTGTAATAGAGTTGCTTGTTTTAAATGTGGGCTGCTTTACATCACGTTGGTTCACTATGTTGGAAAACTTCCATCAAACATAATAATGTGTTTGTGTCTGTGTGTCTGTGTGTGTGTGTGCGCGCATATGTGTGTGTGCATGCTGGCATGCATGCGTGGTGTGTACACGCATGTACAATGTGTATGTGTGTATGTGTGTATGTGTATGTATGTGTGTGTGTGTGTGTGTGTGTGTGTGTGTGTGTGCGTGTATGTGTGTGTATGTGTGTATGTGTGTGTGTGTGTGTGTGTGTGTGTGTGCGTGGTGTGTACGTTCGTGTATGCGTGGTGTGTGGTGTGCGTGTATGTGTGTACGTTCGTGTATGTGTGTGCGTGTGTATGTGTGTGTGTGTGTGTGTGTGTGTGTGTGTGTGTGTGTGCGTGTATGTGTGTGTATGTGTGTGTGCGTGTGTATGTGTGTGTGTCTGTGCGCGTGTGTGTGTGTGTGTGTGTGTGTGTGTTGTGTCTGTGTGTCTCTGTGTGTGTACAGGAGCCTGTGGGGGCGTGCTCATGCCTGGGGACACGCCCATGTTCCTCTTCTCACCTGGCTGGCCGGAGAACTATGAGCCCTACCTGGAGTGCACCTGGGTGATCCGCTCGCCTGACTCCACCGTGGAGCTCAACGTGCTCTCCGTCGACATCGAGGACGATCCCACCTGCTACTATGACAGCCTGGTCGTCAGGGATGGTAAGAGCCTCCCCTTTACTCATCCTCCTCTCTTCCATCCATCCTGCTCTTCATCACCAGTGTGTACTCACAGTCTTTGGTTCTTTTGTGTGCGTGTGTGTGCATGCGTGCATGCATGCGTGTGTTTGTGTGTGTGTGTGTGCACGTGTGTGTGTGTGTGTGTGTGTGTGTGTTGCGCAGGTGAGACTAACCTGTCCCCCCTGCTGGCTAATGTCTGTGGGAGAGAGTTACCCGGTCCGCTGCACTCCTCTGGCGACTCCATGTTCCTCCGGTTCTCCTCTGACGGCAGCGTCAGCGGGCGTGGCTTCAATGCCTCGTACTCTAAAGGTACACCCCCCCACCCCCCCCCCCCCGGCATGAACACCCACCCCCCGAACACCTCACCCCAAACATCCTCCCTCGCCACTCCAAACATACAGCTTCAAATATCTGCCGTGGTCAGATAATTGACTGATCAATTACTTTAGGTGACAGAGCCATGGCCTTTGTTGATTAAATGAGTGGTTAGTCGCTGTGGAGGTTCATTTAGTTGCCAGATCCATAAGTTTAGTTGACAGAGCAGTGAGTTTCATTGACAAAGTGCCAAATTGAGTTGCTATGGCTCTGAATATAATTGCCAAAGCAATATGTTCAATTAACAGAGCAGGGAGCTTGGTTGGTAAAGTGATGTGTTTAGTTCACACTACGCAAGGTGTTAGTTGCCAAAGTGAGAAGCTGAACATAACCGACAAAGCCTTGCTCTATTTTCGAGTGTAGTCAAAATGACGAGTTTCACATCGAGAGATAGTGCTCGAAGTCAGGCTGACCTCTGACCTCTGATTGGCGGCAGGCTGTGGCGGGCTCTTCCACGCCGACAGGGGGGTGATCAGTTCCCCGAAATACCCGGAGAACTACGCCCCCAGGCTGGACTGCAGCTGGAAGGTGATGGTGACGCCCGGGTTCCGTGTGACGGTCACCTTCCAGACCCCCTTCCAGGTCCAGGGTTTTGGCACCGCCTGCAGTACCGGAGACTACCTGGAGGTAACAAGGGACCCCCGTCCTGCAGAAACATGCACCAGTTGGGGTAGCAGAGGCAGGAACTTTGGGACTTTTCAGGACCAGGCTTGTTACGGTACCAGAGAATATGTAGTTTTTAGGTAAAAGGTGAGCACTAGGTACCCATTACATTACATTACAGGCATTTAGCTGACGCTTTTATCCAGAGCGACTTAAACAACATTTTACACAGAATTTACATTTTACATTTATATTATGTTATGCTATGCTATGCTATGCTATGCTGTGCTGTGCTATGCTATATTATGTTATGTTGTGCTATGCTATGCTGTGCTATGCTATGTTGTGTTATGTTATGCTATGCTATGCTATGCTATGCTATACTATGCTATGCTATGTTATTGTTTTGTATGCCATGCAACATTATGTTATGTTATGTTAACGTACGACATTGATTCTTGAAAATAGACCCTCAGACTTTGGGGTGTTCAGGGCCCACAAACATACTGTAACTGTGTGAGGAAGGTGATGACGATGAAGCAATTTCGGTGATTGTTGCTGTGCCCCCCCCCCCCCCCCTTTCCTTCCAGTTGAGGAATGGACCTGACGCCTCCGCCCCTTCCCTGGGGGGCCGTCTCTGTGGGGCGAGCCCCCCCTCCGTCACGCAGACCACCGACAACCAGCTGTACGTGCAATTCGTCTCCGACGACTCCAACGAGAGCAGCGGCTTCAAGCTCACCTTCGAAGCACACAGCCAGGGTGAGCTCAGGCTTATTAAACTGTAATACATAGCTAATAAGGTGTAGCTATTACACAGTAATAAAGGTGTTTTAACATGGTTATAATTTGAGTATTACTCAAAAGAGCAAAACAACCTTCAGACTACTATAACTATTGTACACTGCTACTATATAGAAATTATAATATTACATACATCATTGTATAGTGTTGTATAAGTTTGTATAACAACAGTAATACTGCAGAAATGAATATAACAGAGTGAAGTCTGCAGTAAGTATAATGCAATGCTATCACAGAGCAATTTCAGTATGGAAATGTGTTTATAACATTAGTATAACTCAAATTAGTGCAACAGCCATCAGGACCATCTCTAGAATTTGTCGGCACCTTTGAAAGTTATGTGCTTGTTTTTCTGACCTCCTGCAGCCTGTGGGGGTGCCATTGAGCTGAGGGACTCAGACCCACCAGCGTACATCATGTCCCCCAACTACCCCAATAACTACCCCCAGAACATTGACTGTGTCTGGGTGCTTACTGTGCCCAACGGGGAGGCAGTGCAGCTCGACTTTGAGGATGAATTCTACATCGAGCCGTCAAACAGGTAAGAAATGATACCTGCGCACCTGAATACACTGGGCGGCAGTGTAGTATAATGGCTTAGGAGTTGGTGTTGTAACCTAAAGGTTGCAGGTTCGATTCCCCGGTAGGACACTGCCGTTGTACCCTTGAGCATGGTACTTAACCTGCATTGCTCCAGTATATATCCAACTGTATAATTGGATACAATGTAAGTCACTCTGGATAAGAGTGTCTGCTATATGCCTGTAATGTAATGGGTAACATGAACTACGTATTATGCTGCTAGGCTAGATCTATGTTTTAAAAGACCAGGTGATGGTCCTGATACCTGATAGCTGGCAGCTAGCGTCAGCGCATGCGTCCGAGTCGGGCCCATTTCCCATCATGCACTGCGCTCATATTTCCCATCTCCCTCAGCTGTCCCTACGACTACCTGGAGCTGCGCAACGGAGCCTCTTCGGACGGCAACGCGATTGGCCGGTTCTGCGGAACCCAGCGGCCCTCCACCCAGCGTTCCGCCGGCAGCGTCATGATGGTCCGTTTCCGTACCGACCACAGCCTCACGCACCGCGGCTTCAAGGCCAGGTTCTCCATCGGTGAGCTAGAGGGCGCCGCCCAAACCGCCAACGCGTGCTTACGTAACACTCTGCAAGCGGGGGGATTCTCCCAAACTGGGGTCCCAGTTTGTTGGGGTTGATGTTTATATACAGTCTATATGCGTACACATGTAAAAGAACAGCACGCAACAGATTTTGACTGACACGCTGTTTTGCCCACACTTCCTATAGACATTTGCGAAGGACACTGTTTCCTCACTGTTAACCCGCCCCCCCCCCCCCCCCAATCCCCACTTTTCAGCCACGTGTGGGGGCACCTACACGGGCCAAAGCGGCACCATCCACAGCCCAGGGTACCCAGACGCCAACTACCCGGACGGGTCCAGCTGCGAGTGGTACCTGGAGGGGCCCACGGGCCACTACCTGACCCTCACCTACTCCGCCCTCAACCTGCAGAACTCCGCCAACTGCGCCAGCGACTACGTGGAGATCCGAGAGTACAACGCCTCAGGTGAACACAGGGGGCGCCCTCACTTCCGTGACAGTTTTAAAGACCGACAGACTGATAGACACACAGACAGACAGACAGACAGACAGACAGATTGATAGACATACAAACGGACCAAGAGACAAAAGACAAACCGATAGACGTACATAGATAGATAGATAGATAGATAGATAGACAGTCTAGATCAGTGGTACTCAATCATGTGCAATTGAGGGCACAGAGTAGGCAGGTTTTCATTCCAATCAGTCACTACACCTGTTGATTTTAATAATTAACACACCTTCAACCAGAGAGGAGGGAACCAATCAGCGGAGTCAGCAGGTGCTGTGATTGGTTGGAATGAAAACCTGCATACTTTCCTCCTTCTGTGGCACATGATTGGGTAACACTGGTTTAGATAGACAAGAAATTTAAATGCTTGTTTGCTATTTCTTCAGTTGAATTCTGAAAAGTTGTTATTATGGGCCCATGTATTAGCAAAGACTATCCATTTAAAAATCTTGTGGGTCTGTAGAATTTAGGCCCTGCAGTCTCATACTGACCTCGTCCATTTCCCATAATACCTTTCCCCTGTTCCATGGCCTCAGGTCGTCTTCTAGGCAAGCACTGCGGCACGATGATGCCCTTACCCATGGAAACCGGAGACAGCTTCGCCTACGTCAAGTTTGTCAGCGACAGCAGCGGCAACGCTGGCGGCTTCAGCTTGTCCTTCATGGCCAGCGTCGAAGGTGGGTGTGGGCACGCCCTCTCTGACCACGCCCCCCTCTGGCTCCACCCATGTGGTCCCACCCCTCATGTTTTCTCCTTTCACTTTAGAGTCGTTTCTGATTCCATCTCTCCCTCCCCCCTCTCTCTCTCTCCCTCCCTCACTTTTTTCTCTCTCTCCCTTCTCTTTCTTTTCCCCTCCATCTCTCCCTTTCTCTCTTTCTCTCCCTTGCTTCCTCCATATTTCTCTTCTTCTCCCTCTCCCTCCCTCTTCCCTTCTCTTGCTCTCATTCTCTCTCTCTCTCTCTCTCTCTCTCTCTTACACACTCACTCTCTGTCTCCCTCCCTCCCTCCGTCTCTCAGAGTGTGGAGGTGACCTGAACGCAGCCTTTGGGACCATCTCCTCCCCGAACTACCCCAACCTGTACCCCCACAGCAGGGTGTGCCACTGGAGGATCAGCGTCCCCCACGGCCGCCGCGTCACCCTCACCATCAACGACCTGCGGCTGGAGGACCACGGCCGCTGCCTCTACGACTATGTGGATGTGAGGGCCCCGCCCCTTTTCTTCCTCTGTGGTTTCCTTCATCTGTGTTGAGCCAGGACCACGGGGGTGGGGGCCTGTGCCACAGCCCCATTAGGCTCACCACACGCCCAGAATAGTATACTCAAGAGTGTGTGTGTGTGTGTATGCGTGTGTGTGTGTGTGTGTGTGTGTGTGTGTGTGTGTGTGTGTGCGCGTATGTGTGAGTGAGTGTGTGTGTGCGTGAATGTGTACCCCGTGCTGAAGAGCAAGTCCAGTTGCTCTTGGTCCGGTGCTGTCAGATGCGGTGGTTGTCATGGCGACAGCGAGGCGGAGCCAGGTTGTGGTGGTGACGGGTCTGTTCCCTCAGGTGATAAACGGCCTGGTGCCCAACGCCCCTCACCTGCAGCGCTTCTGCGGCACGGTCAGCGCCGGCACGCAGGTGCGGTCCACAGGGAACACCATGACCGTGGTCTTCTCCACCGACGCCTCCGTCTCCAACGGGGGCTTCACCGCGGACTACTCCTCCGATGAGGCGGCGGGTGAGACAGCTCCGCCCCCATGGCTCCGTCCCCATAACTCCGCCCCCATGGCTCCTGCCCCCATAGCGGCGGGATCGCAGCCTTAAGCTCGGCCAATATTGAAACAAGAGCAATGACTTTTCATTTAAAGAAATATTTCACTTACTAATGCTACTCAGCAAAGACTACACAGTCCACATCAGAATAACAATAGCAAATAAATAAATGGCTGTTTCCATAGCAGTTATGAGCTGGCTGAGCAGATCCATCTTGTCCTCAAACTCTGGATTTAAGATTTCAATCTGAGATGCCACAGCTGCTGTAACGAAGACCTTTTCTTAAACTCAGTTGATGACTTTTATAGGGAGTCATCTTCCCCCATCCTATTAACACTTCCATGTCCCCCACCCCCACCCCCACCTGGTCACGCCCCCACAGAGTGTGGTGGTATCCTTGACGACCCCGAGGGCGGGAACTTCACCTCGCCCGGCTATGGCCTCGGCAACTACAGCAACAATCTGAACTGCGAGTGGCTGATCCGGAACCCTGGCCACATCAACTCTTCCATCGTGGTGATCATCGAAGACCTTCACCTGGAGCACCACCAGACCTGCGAGTGGGACTACATCGAGCTGCGCATGGGTGAGCGAGCGGCCACCAGGGGGCGCTGCTGGGGGGGGCACCACTAACATCACTTTACACTGGGGGGGTTTGCCTGGACGCACTTACAAAACTTCAAAATGTGGATGATATTCTGGAATATTGTACATTCCAAAATCAATCACTTGTTTATGACCCCTTCAGAGAAAGTATATTTGCTTTGAATGACCTGTCTGTTTGTCTGCCTGTCTGTCTGACTGTCTGCCTGTCTGCCTGCTTGCCTGCCTACCTGCATGTCTGTCTGTCTGCTTGCCTACATATCTGCCTGTCTGTCTGCCTACATATCTGTCTGCCTGCCTGCCTGCTTGCCTGCCTGTTTGTCTGTCTGTCTGTCTGTCTGTCTGCCTGTTTGTCCGTCTGTCTGTCTGTCTGTCTGTCTGCCTGCTGTCTGTCTGTCTGTCCTGCAGGCGACTCTGACGGGGAGCTTCTGGCCCGGTTCTGTGGCCAGACCAGGCCGTCGATCCCTCTGGTCGTGTTCACCCCCGAGCTCTGGGCCCACTTCCTGTCCGACCAGGCTGTCCGAGACCTCGGCTTCAAGGCCAAGTACAGCTTCACCGGTGAGTGAGGGCGGCGCCATGGTAACCTGACTGACACCTGTCACTCAGGACGAGATGGGTGTCGGAAATCTGGATGAAGACGTGGAAACGGCAAATCGTTTCTGCTCTCCAGTTTCGCTAAACTGCGTTTTTATATTTTTACTGTGTGGCTCTGCGTCTGGTTGGCTGTTTGTCCATGTTTGAAGATCGCTGTAACAAAAAAAGGGGGAGGAGGTCCTCTGTGGACAAATAAATAAATAACTTTTAAACAACCGATTACCAGATGAAATGACCTGGGTGTGAATCCAAAGGATGAGTATGTAAGAGAGTAAGTGGAGGCAGTCGGAGGTAAAAACTATAATATCTGCCCTCTGCAGGAGATGTACTTGCTCACTAAACGGGGTCATGGGTTCTAAAATTTTGGGAACCCTTACCTTAACGGGACATCCGCAGAGTGTGGGGGTTTGGTGGGTCCTCTCTTTGGGGTGCGTGTGAGCACTGCGGGGTTGTGACGGGACGCCCTCCTCTTTAGACTGTGGGGGTCTGCAGACCGGAGAGGGGGGTGTGATCGCCAGTCCTGGTTACCCCAACAACTACCCCAGCCCCAGCCGCTGCGCCTGGCTCCTAGAGGCCCCCGAGGGCCACACCATCACAGTGAGTCTGCATGAGCTTCAGCACCTATAGACCCATCACAGTGAGTCTGCATGAGCTTCAGTACCTATAGACCCATCACACTGAGTCTGCATGAGCTTCAGCACCTATCTGAGTCTGCATGAGCTTCAGCACCTATAGATCACAGTGAGTCCATGAAAATAGACCCATCACAGTGAGTCTGCATGAGCTTCAGTACCCATAGACCCATCACACTGAGTCTGCATGAGCTTCAGCACCTATAGACCCATCACAGTGAGTCTGCATGAGCTTCAGCACCTATAGACCCATCACAGTGAGTCTGCATGAGCTTCAGCACCTATAGACCCATCACAGTGAGTCTGCATGAGCTTCAGCACCTATAGACCCAGTGACAGGATGGCTTTCACATGGTACATACAGCAGTGACAGGTTGATTTGCACACGGCACGTATCGCAGCGACTGGTGGGTTTGCACACAACTCATAGGGCAGTCACAGGTTGGTTTGCACACGGACGTAGGAACAGTGACAGGTGGATTTGCACACGACATGCCACACGGGACAGTCACCCCCCCCCCCCCCCCCCCCTTGTCCTTTGCAGCTCACCTTCACTTATTTCCAAGTGGAGCCTCACCAGCAGTGCTCCTGGGACTCAGTCACCATCATGAATGGGGGGTCCCCAGGGTCCCCTCTGATTGGCCAGTACTGCGGGGACACCTCGCCTGGAACCATCCAATCAGGGTCCAACAAGCTGGCCGTGGTGTTCCTGGCTGACCACAGTGTATCCGGGGAGGTTTCCGGGCAACCTGGTCAGCTGACTCCTCCGGTACGGACGCCACATATGTGAAACACACTTGTACGCAAATCATTCACGGTTGTAAAATGGTATGGGGTAGGAGATTGGTGACGATTGGCTGTTTTCAGGCTGCGGAGGGGTGATCCACGCGGACAGCGGGACCATCAAATCCCCCGGGTACCCCCAGAACTTCCCCCCGAACAGTGAGTGCACCTGGCGGGTCATCGGGCACGAGGGGTACCACCTGGAGATGAGCTTCTCCAGCGACTTCCAGGTCCCAGACTCCAGCGGGCAGTGCCAGGGCAGCTTCGTCAAGGTGAGGGCAGGTCCCGTTCCCTCTGGGGCCTGGAGGTGTTTTATAGGGGGCAGGTCCCGTTCCTTCGTCCTGGGTGAGGGCAGGCCTGTTCCCTCTGGGGCCTGGAGGTGTTTTATAGGGGGCAGGTCCCGTTCCCTCTGGGGCCTGGAGGTGTTTTATAGGGGGCAGGCCTGTTCCCTCTGGGGCCTGGAGGTGTTTTATAGGGGGCAGGCCTGTTCCCTCTGGGGCCTGGGGCCTGGAGGCCTGTTCCCTCTGGGGCCTGGAGGTGTTTTATAGGGGGCAGGCCTGTTCCCTCTGGGGCCTGGAGGTGTTTTATAGGGGGCAGGCCTGTTCCCTCTGGGGCCTGGAGATGTTTTATAGGGGGCAGATCCTGTTTTCTCTGGGGTCTGGAGATGTTTTATAGGGACTGTTCCTGTTCCCTCTGGGCCCTGGAGATGTTCTATAGAGACAGGTCCTGTTCCCTCTGGGGTCCGGAGATGTTTTTTAGGGACAGATCAAACAATGCCCTGTTATTGCCTCCTCGTTTACCCTAACCTGCATGTCTTTGGGTTTTGGGAGGAAAGGATACACAATGTTATCTTTTATTTTTAGTTTTATTGTTAAAAAGGTTGATCATAACTCCTGATTTTCCAAGCAGTCCTTGCGTGTGTTGTAAGAGTCCCACCATCTGAGTGTCCTCACGGTGGAGCGATGGGACTCTCACCTGCTCACCTGTTGTCCACAGGTGTGGGCGGGTCAGAGAGAGCAGAATGACCGCCTCCTGGTCACAGCCTGCGGATCGACCGCCCCTGGCCCGGTCATCGCACGCCCTACAACGCCATCACCACCCGCTTCCAGTCCTCTGGAAGCCCCGGAAAAGGCTTCTCCGCCTCCTTCCTGTCCCGTGAGTCTTTCCGGCTGATTGGCTGACCTCGCTCTCAGCGCCTTAGTCCTGCCGGCTGATTGGCTGACCTCGCCTTCAGCATCGTAGTCCTGCCGGCTGATTGGCTAACCTCGCCCTCAGCGTCTTTACCGTTCAGAAAAGCTTGCGTCCATGCTTCAGTCACACTCAATGCAATCATTTAGGGCCATGACTACCCATTGGCCACAAAATTCAGGTTTAAAATGTTTTTTAAAGACATTTTTATCCTGCAGTATTCAGAGGGTGCAAATAGCTTTTTCCACACTATTGTTGTTGGGTAGGTACACAGGTACCCCCCCCCCCCCCCCCCCCAATTTCCCGTCCACGATTGCTTCTGCCACCCCCCAAACCCCCCCACCCTCACAGGCTGTTTCAGGGCCACCCAAATCCCAGAGCCGGCTTGAGTCACACTCACAGATCTCCCTCTGTGGTGGAAATCAGTACTTTAGATTCTCGTAGATCACTGCTACCTGTTGAGGGGCGATCGGCTTGTCGAATGTCCCTCTCTGCTTTCAGGGTGCGGGGCCAACTTTACTGCCCCCACTGGCACGGTGGTGTCCCCCAACTACCCCGACCACTACCCCCACCGCTCCAACTGCAACTACCTGGTGGAGCCCGGAGCCCAGGCCGTGGTCATCATTGAGTTCCGCACCTTCCAGGTGGAAGGTAGGAGACGGTCCGCTGGCCCCGCCCCCCTGGCTGAACACTCGAGCCAGGATTCCGCAGGACAGAGTCAAGAGGAGAGGAGAGAGAGGAGAATAGAGGGGGAGAGGAAGAGAGGAAAGAGGAGGGGACACAAAGAGTGAAGAGGGGAAGTGGAAGAGACATAAAGGAAGAGAAGAGAGGGCGAGGGAAAGGAAGACATAAAATGTCAGGAGAGGAGGGGTAGAAGAAGTGAGCGGAGGAGAGAGACAAAGAGGAATGAGGAAAGAGAACAGTGAGGATAGGCAGAGGATGGTGGTGGTGTTTAGCAGTACACTGACTGTAATCAGTGGCCATTTGCTAAAGACGTTGATGGAATACTAAGTAAGCACCTGTGATAGAGAGACATCGGTACAGAGCAGTCACAGACAAGCACTATATGGACACAATCAGCAGTGAGTGACTGAGTGAGTAGGAGTGAGTGAATGAGTGAGTTAGAGTGTGTGAAAGTGAGTGAGAGAGAGTGAGTGAGTGTGTGGGTTAGTTAGAGAGTGTGTGAGTGAGAGAGTGAGTGAGTGAGTGAGTTGGAGAGCGAGTGAGTGAGTGAGTGAGTGAGTGAGGGAATGAGTGAGTGACTGAGTGAGTTAGAGTGTGTGAAAGTGAGTGAGAGAGAGTGAGTGAGTGTGTGGGTTAGTTAGAGAGTGAGTGAGTGAATGAGTGAGTGTGTGAGTTAGAGAGTGAGTGAGTGAGTGAGTGAGTTGGAGAGCGAGCGAGTGAGTGAGTGAATGAGTAAGTGAGGGAATGAGTGAGTGTGTGAGTGAGTGCGTGAGTGTGTGGCAGAAACACTGAGTGTGTGCTTGTGACTGTGTCACTCTCCAGCGCACTCCACCTGTCTGTATGACGGGGTGAAGGTGTACAGGGGAGCGTCCCAGTCCAGCCCCCTGCTGGCCACGCTGTGCGGCAGCACCATCCCGGGACACTTCTCCGCCTTCGGCCCCATGCTGCTCAACTTCTACTCCGACTCCTCCGTCAGCGACAACGGCTTCCTGGCGGAGTACACCGTCATCCGTGAGTGTCTCCCGCTCACGGGCCTGTGTGTGTGTGCGTGTGTGCGTGTGTGTGTGTGTGTGTGTGTGTGTGTGTGCATGTGTGCGTGTGTGTGCGTGTGTGCGTGTGTGTGTGTGTGTGTGTGTGCGTGTGTGAGAGCGAGAGAGAGAGAGAGAGAGAGAGAGAGAGAGAGCAAGTGCTCTATTGATTGTGGAATGTGGAATGCATAGAATGGGTGGACACTGCACTTTTTGCACAATCAAAGGGGATTTGCCCCCCCCCCCCCCCCCCCCACCCCCGACACTGACTGTCAGGCTCATGCAGATGTTCACAAGAACGCCCCCCCTGCTCCCACCCCCGCAGCCGCACCCTAAATCAAGTGCCCGCACCAGCCGAATCCGGCAAATGCTCAGTGAGGGACAATGAGCTGATTTAGACGGCTAATTGGGCCAGGCTCGGGCCCGCTGTCCCACTGGAGGACAGACCCTCTCAGGGACGGATGCACACTCATCATTTAAAGCCGTCACGACACAATCAAGTCCCTGTGCCAAACAGTGAGGGGGGGGCTTGTCTCTCATCACATATGAAAGGAGTCTCTCATTAACCCCCCCCCCCCTTACGGGCCCAGAACCACTAGCAGCAGCAGCAACCATCTATGCTTTCATTTCCAAGTGACAGTGCTGATAAGCCATGTTTAAGTAGTGAAATAAAAGAACTCTGCACGCGGTAAAATGTCCAGTGTTAATTCAAGTCCAACACTGTGCGCATGGTCCTACTCTGTACTCTGTAAGTGTTGATTTAACACTGGTCATTTCACTGTGTACTTGTGGCTACGGAGCCTGAGTTTCAGAAGCCACACACAGCTGAAGAGGAGAGGGATTCTGGAGAATGAGGTGCACCTACAAGCCCTGCCGGATGTCCCAAAACCGGAGCATTGGGGGGGGGGGGGGAGAACTGTGGGTTCGGTGTTTGTCCGAAAGGCGATTCTGCTGCGTTAACGAGACTCCTCCTCTTTTTCAGCATGCGGGGGCGTGTTCAACGGAACTGCCGGGTCCGTCAGTAGCCCCGGCCTCTCCCTCACCGACTACCACCACAACATGAACTGCACCTACCACATCGCCGTCAGGGCCAACAGGATTGTCCGGCTCAAGTGAGTCTGTCCACCGTGTTGCGTCAAGGGTGATCAGCTATATTGATCCGCTGTATTGATCAGCATTGATCAGCTGTATTGATCAGCATTGATCAGCTGTATTGATCAGTTGTTTTGATCAGCATTGATCAGCTGTATTGATCAGCACAGATCAGCTGTATTGATACGCATTGATCAGCTGTATTGATCAGTTGTGCTGATCGGCATTGATCAGCTGTATTGATTAGTTGTTTTGATCAGCATTGATCAGCTGTACTGATCAGTTGTACTGATCAGCGTTGATCAGCCTGTACTGATGAGTCTCTCTTCCCTGCCCCTTACAGGTTCAACACCTTCCACCTGGAAGCCTCCTCCACCTGTCGCTATGACTACGTGGCGGTGTATGACGGACAGAACACCCTGGCCCCGCTGCTGGGGAAGTTCTGTGGGCGTGCCATCCCGCCCACCCTCAAGTCCTCTTCCAATCACCTTTTCCTCGTCTTCAAGACTGACAGCTCTGTCGCGGCTGTGGGCTGGAGGGCCACGTACAGCGAGACTTTGGGTAGGTGATCTCACCTGAGACAGGTGGTCTGTCAGTGATCTTACCTGAGTAAGCTTTGAGCTAAGTAATGTATCACCTGAGAAGGTTTTTGGCAGGTGAGAGTACCTGAGAAACACTTTGTATATTTCCCATAAATGTCAGGCAGGTTCTACTACCCAAGATATGAGGTATACTATCATCGGACCGGCGTTGGGTAGGCAACTAGACACGTTTTAGGGTCATGACCGTAGCTAGAGCGATGAGTTCCTCTTTCTCATTAGTTAAGTTCATATGAAACATTTCCATTTTTAGGCTGCGAAATCCACCGAGGCAGCCAGCTGTAGTCCTTTACTCTGCATCTGAGGGAAGCGCACAACGGCGCAGTTAGCCTGCACTCACTGTCCCTAAGTGCTATAAAACACCTGGGCTTACCAGTGACGCAATGCACTGCAACGGCAACTGAAAAAGCCGACAGCTTATAACAGCTTTATAACGGATCATAATACTTTTATAACACATTATACCCAGGAATGGCTAATTATTCATTATTTCCTTGGATGTCGGATGGTGTGAGGAATCTTATTATGCTACAGCCAGCAGGCCTGTTTTCTTAGCGAAGTTTTAGCTGAGGTAGAAAAACCTTTCCGCCTGGCTGGTCGTCAGGGTTACGTCGCCGTGGGTTACTTGAGGTTCTGGAATCCTTGCTGGACTGGGCGCAGGGGAGAGCTGTGGGAGAGGCTTTTCCCGCCAGATTTCACGCACATGCTATCCTCCACCGCCTGCTCAACCCGCTGTGCCCCCCTTAATCCGCAACGGCGGTAAAATTACGCACAAGGGCATATTTACAGTGTGAGTCACTCGCGTCCTCAGCCAATCACTGCCGGCCATGTGGCGTTTGGTGTTCCGGAGATTTCTTTTCTTTCCTTTTTTTTTTTTCTTTTCGCTCTTTTCGAGCAGGGGGTGGGACGCATCCATTGGGGTTTAGCCCAGAGGCCCATTTTAACAGATCGAGATCAGACATGTGACTACAAACAGGGGGGTAATAAAATAACAGCAACTAGAAGGGGACAGGAATCTGAATCCTGAATCCGGCACAAATTCTGCTCAGTTTTCTACTTCATGTAGTATAGTGTGGCAGTGAAAAACAGGAACTCACTTGTTTAGGATCATAAACCTGACATTGGGATGAAGAGGACGGGGGTGGGGCTGGGGGGGAGGGGGGGCATGGGTTTGAGGAATGGTGGGGGGGGGGGGGGGGCTGCTCTGAGATTAGAGGACTGCTGTGATTCCCACGTTATAAATGCCATGCAGGGGTCTCAGGTCGGCATGGAAACCGGGCTGATGTATGGGAGAGCACATTAGGAACAAAAAAATACAAGGACGGGGGGGTAAGGGGGGCATTGAAGCACAGGAGTTCTGTGTGTGCTGCATTACATCATCTGACACACGCACCGAACGCACACACACACCCACTCCATCTCCCCCACACACACACACACACACACTCACTCACACACACATACACACCCACTCCATCTCCCCCACCACACACACACACTCACACACACACACATACACACCCACTCCATCTCCCCCACCACAGACACACACACATACACACAGACACACTCACTCACACACACATACACACCCACTCCATCTCCCCCACCACACACACACACACACTCACTCACACACACATCACACTCACACACACACACATACACACCCACTCCATCTCCCCCACCACACACACACACACACTCACTCACACAGAGATACACACCCACTCCATCTCCCCCACCCACACACACACACACACACTCCCCACTCCCACACACACACAGACACACTCACTCACACACACACACGCATCTCCCCCACACACCATTAGCGAGGACATTAATCTCGAGTCTCTGGTGGTCAGAGCATCTGTTTGCCGTACAGCATTACTCACTGAAGAGGAAACAGCTGCTGGGAGGCGTGAGGGGATTCATTTCCTCTTCATGAGAAACGACAGCGGACGTCCGCAGCCTGCAGACAAATGCAGTCTTACCCCGTGTCTGCACCTCTGGGACAGAGCTTCTGTGGGGCAGGGACACTATGGGACAGGGACATTTTGGGACAGGGCTGCTCTGGGACAGAGCTTCTGTGGGAGAGGGACACTCTGGGACAGGAACATTTTGGGACAGGTCTGCTCTGGGACAGGGACACTAGATTAGACTGTTTTGAAAGCTTTTTTGGTCCTTGCCCTGCGACAGAGAACTTGCCCCGATCCAGGGCGAAACTGATACAAACCACCCCCGTCAGCTGGAGCTCTCCGTCACTGTGCTACAGAGACATGCAGCATGTCGCATTATTTAGAGCGACTTACACAGCTTATACCTTCACACAGCTGGGTGATTCAGGTCTTAGCTTACCGTGGCAGTGCCCCACCTGGGATTTGAACTGGCACCCTCTTCAACTGCAGTTCTTTATACCCTCCTCTACTGCAGTACATTCACCAAGGAGGAGTCATTTGTTATGATCATGTTTGATGAACCAATGGGGTTCTATTCCGGATTTGATATACAGTACAGGTTTCTAATCTGCCTACGTACTGTAATATAAACATGGGGACGTTTGGCAATTCATTTCTCACTCCTCAAAAAAAAGACCTGTTTATTTTATGGACTGATACAGACCCCTGCTGGTTAGAGTTGGAACTGCAGTAACACAAAGAAAACTTGTTGACACACGATTGTAAAAGCAGGCTTTTGTACAGTTATAAAAAAAACTCTCTCTCTCTCACTTGCTCTCACTCGCTCACTGTCTCTCTCTCTCCCCCTCTCTCTCTCTCTCTCTCTCTCTCTCTCTCGTGCCCCAGGCCCCCAGCAAGGTTGTGGGGGTTACCTGAGCACGCCCACCGGAGGGTTCGGCTCTCCGGACATTGACCTGGATGGCAGGTACGAGCCGCGATTGGACTGCCTGTGGACCATTGCTGTGACAACCAACAAGGTGGTCAACCTCACCTTCACCTCCTTCCACCTAGAGAGCGCGTTTGGAAGCATCTGCAGATATGACTACGTCAAGGTAGACTCTCACCTGTTACCTGCACATATGACTACATCAATGTTCACTCACCTGTAGATATAACTGTACATCCAGGTGCATTTACCTGCCTGTATGACATGACACATTAAGGTGAAGTCCTCGCTCTCGCCTTCTCTCTCCTCTCTCTCTCTCTCTCTTACTCGTTTTCTCTTTATCCCTTTCTTCTCCCGCTCTCCTTCCTCCAGATTTATGACGGCGACAACGTCAACTTCCCGTTGGTGGGCACGTTCTGCGGCAGCGCCGTCCCCGCCCCCTTCGTCTCCGCGGGCAACTTCCTGACCGTGCTCTTCGTCACGGACGGGTCCGTGTCGCTCAGCGGCTTCAACGCCACCTACCGGGCAGTCGACAGTAAGCCCCGCCCACTGACCCGCCCTCCGTTCCCCAGCCCCTCCACGCTCAGGCGCTGAGCTGTCAGTCGCGCTGTCAGTCAAACCACAGACTCCGTAGACACGCCAGATGTTCAGCTCTCTGCGCCGAGCACTGAGGGAACACTGTCCCTATGCCACCGTGAGCACGGCGCGTGAATGAATGCACGTGTGACGTGTGTAAATGCCCTGCGGCTTGGTAGTAATAAAAAACAGAGGGAGATGGAGAGAGGGGAAAAGAGTGAGAAAGGGAAGAGGGGCAAGAGAGAGTGGGAGAGAGCCTGCGTGCTGAAATATTTTCACGTCATAGCCCTTTGTGTCAATGCAAAATGGCCGACCCCACTCTCTCAGTGTCAAGAGCTTCTGATGAATGTGTTGATCTGTAACTTCTCCCCGTCAATCAGAGATCTGTGGAGGCATCCTAAACGCCACAAGCTCCGCCCAGACCATCACCTCCCCCTTCTACCCCAACGCCTACCCGGAGTACACCTCCTGCCGCTGGGTCCTGGACGCGCCCGCGCTGGAGAGCGTCAAAATCTCAGTGCAGCAGTTCCACCTGCAGCCCAGCCAGAGCTGTACTCAGAACTACCTGGAGATGAAGGACTGGCCTGGGGTGAGAGAGGGGAGGGGGGGGGGGGGGGGGGGGGGGGGGGGGAGAGGGGGAGGGGGAGGGAGAGGGGGGGGAGGGGGAGAAGGGGGAGGGAGGGGGGGGGGAGGGGAAAGGGGGAGGAGGAGGGGGGGGGGGTGAGTGAGGGGGGGGGGGAGGGGAGAGGGGAGAGGAGAGGGAGGGGAGAGAGGGGGAGGGGGGGGAGAAGGAGAGGGGGAGAGGGGGAGAGAGAGAGGGGGAGGGGGGGAGAGGAGAGAGGGGGTGAGAGAGAAGGCGGGGAGAGGAAAAGAGGGAGAGAGAGGGAAGGGAGAGAGTGGGAGGGAGAGAGGGAGTGAAAGAGGGGCAGATAATGTGAGGTGAGGTAAAGGAAGTCGGGGAAAGAGGGAGGGAAGAGGTGATGGAGAAAGAGAGGGAGCGAGTGAGAGAGGGGAGGGAGGGAAAGTGAGGGAGTGAGACAGACAGAAGGATAGAGAGGGAGACGGAGTGAGATTTGGGGAGGTTAACCCTGTCCTGTGCCTCACAGGGAGATTACGGCCAGACGCACAGGTTCTGCGGCGCGGACTCGCACGTCCCTGACTTCTACAGCTACGGGCGCACCCTGCACCTCACCTTCAAATCCGACAGCTTCACCCCCGGCAACGGCTTCAGCCTCACCTATCAGATTGCAGGTACACTGTGACACGCTTCTGCCTGAACAGTCAGATTGCAGGTACACTGTGACGCACTTCAGCCTGACCAATCAGATTGCAGGTACACTGTGACACGCTTCTGCTTGAGCAGTAAAATCGCAGGTACACTGTGGCACGTGTGTGTGTCTGTGTGTGTGTGTGTGTGTGTGTGTGTGCGTCTGTGTGTCTGTGTGTGTCTGTGTGTGTGTGCCTGCATGCATGCCCGTGCCAGTAGCCAGAGAAGATCAGAAAAGAAACGCATTTGGGTGGTGCTTGTTGCAGGCTGCAGCAGGGTGTATGAACAGGCCTATGGATTCCTGAAGAGCCCGGGCTGGCCCCAAGTGTACCCCCACAACATGGACTGCACCACCGTCCTGCGTGCCCCCCAAAACAGCTCCATCTCCCTCTTCTTCCACAGCTTCAGTGTGGAGAACCACCCCTCCTGCAACTACGACTTCCTGGAGGTAGGGTACAGCCCCCCCCCCCCCACCCCCCAAACCCTGCCCTGGATCCTCCCCTCCTCCCCCTTTTTTTTCAAAGCCCCCATTTCTCCCCTCAGCAGACACCCCCATCGACTGAACCACTCGAGCTTACATTTCTGAACACTGTCGGTTTCACTGACGTCCATCGACTGACGTCAGACTGACATCTCTCACTCGTGGGTACCGTGGGGTACAGTGCCCTGACCTGGAACCTCAGACCTCCTGATCAAAAATATTTGAGTTTTTTTTTTTTTTTTTTTTACATTTGTGTTTTCTTACATAATTACTTTTTTATGTATTTGGTTACTCTCGTAAGTGCTTTGTTTTATTAATGGCAATGTGGTATAGTGTCCAGACACTAGGCATAAATTACCAGACATGGCCGTCCACATCTCAGGACACACCGTAAAATTTCGGTGTGGGCAGAGTCCATGAATTCATCGGGAGTCCAAAAACCCCGATCACAGACGTGGCCCGGGAGTGTGCGGAAGTTTCTGGAAATATGCGTGTTGACGCGATAAAACTTTCGCTCCAGACTGTCACACCGAATCGGACATCTGGATAAAACTGGAACCCTCCAGTTTTTTTCTGCATTGGGAATGGATGGAAAACACATAAATGCTGTGACTCGCTCTGTTTAATTCTTGGGTGGAAAATGCCCTTACCTACAGTAACGCGCACCTGCTGTTTGAGTCAGGCAGTTTTGTGGACGGCCTTTTTGCCCAGTGCAGGTCCCCTAACCCTGTGTGTGTGTGGCAGGTGCGGAATGGCAGCACAAGCTCCGCCCCTCTGTTGGGGAAGTTCTGTGGGAGCACGCTGCCCGACCCCATCTTCCCCCGAGCCAATGAGCTCTTCCTGCGCTTCAAGACCGACTACTCTGGCGTCCGCGATGGCTTCGAGATCACCTGGACCTCCTCTCCACAGGGTACGAGCGGGCGGGGTTACTGTCAGTCAGGACAGTGCTCCAGGCTGTGGGGGATGCTGTAGTGTGTGTGTGTGTGTGTCTGTGGCCATGTGTGTGTTCATATGTGTGTATGTGTGCGTGTGTGTGTGTGAGTGCATGTGTTCATACATGTGTCTGTATGTGCTCCAGGCTGTGGGGGAAAACTGTAATGTGTGTGTGTATTCATGTGTGTGTGTGTGTGTGTGTGCTCCAGGCTATGCAGGATACAGTAATGTGTGTGTGTGTTCATATGTGTCTGTATGTGCTCCAGGCTGTGGGGGGATACTGTAATGTGTGTGTGTGTATTCATATGTGTATGTGTTTGTGTGTGTGTGTATTCATGTTTGTGTGTGCGTGTGTGTGCTCCAGGCTGTGGGGGGATACTGTATGGAGAACACGGCTCCTTCACCAGTCCCAGTTTCCCCGGCACCTACGCTAACGGCTCCCGCTGTGAGTGGAGCGTCCGAGCGCCTGTGGGACGCGTGGTGACCGTCACCTTCGCCCAGTTCAGCATCGACGACCCCGGGGACTGCCAGAGCAACTACCTGAAGCTCTACGACGGGCCGGACGCCACTGGCCCACCTGTGGGACCCTACTGTGGCGCTGTACGTACCCCCGACTGCTTTGGTCTTTCCCCCAGAATCAGGCCAGTACAATCATTATTGTAATTTTTTTGTTTGATTAAGTTCAGCTTTCATTCAGTTTTCAACAGGAATGTATTTGCATTCAGGTATACTGCCCCCAAGCTGAATTTAGTACCTGAGTTAGCTCTCCTGATTTTTGTCCCTTAGTTCAGATGAATTTAGTTCCTGAATTAGCTCTGCTAAATTTAGTACCTGAATTAGCTCAGTTGAATTTAGTATCTGAGTTAGCTTGGCTGAATTTAGCACCTTAGTTAGCTCAGCTGAATTTAGTCCCTGAGTTAGTGCACCTGAATATAGTACCTCGTTTAGCTCAGCTGAATTTAGTCCATGAGTTAGTCCCTTTAACAACTAGAGCCTTATTGGTTTGTATTGGAAAGCAGAATTTAATAATTACATTCCCACACTGCACAAGTATACATGGGCCTGGAATGGGTTTGCGTGTTCCCATAGCTTTAATGTTAAAGAAATACTTATGTTTGGAATGTTAAATTTAACTTTGGTGATTTCTAAACTTGCCAAATTGCGTTTATGAAAAAAGAGCAAAATGCATTGAATTGTAAGTCACACATAAAGAAAGCAGGTGGCTGAAAGGAGGCCAGAGACTGTGGATAATGTGAGGAGTGGATTAGAGCTGTACAGATCACCAGACACTTCGCAGAGTGTTATTGCTGCGGTTTTACTCTAGGGGGCGCCAGCCTCGCTGTTTTCTGAGGTCGTTCTGTCTGTGACTTTCCTACAGGAGACCAACATCGCTCCGTTCACCGCCTCCTCCAACCAAGTCTTTATCCAGTTCCAGGGGCAGTACACCACCCTGCCCTCTGGATTCAGACTCACCTGGAGCAGCTGAGGAGATCACACACACATACACACACACTCACACACATATGCACACACTCATACTCACTCACACACACTCACACACATACACACACACTCACACATATGTGCACACACACACACACACACACACACACATGCACACACACTCACACAAATGCACACACACGCACGCTCACACACACTCACGCAACACACACTCATTCTCACCAATCAGATTTAAACATGTAAATTGTCAAAAATGTGATTTAAAAATATTTTTGATGAAAGCATTTGTCTATAAATGATTGTTTATAAATTTAAAAATATATTTTACTTATGTTTTTTTATTAAAATAAAATGCAGTGTGTTGTGTTGAGTTTGTGTATAATTTGTGAAGCTTTTTTGCCAATGACATTCTCTTATAATGAAGAAACCAGCAGACTTTATGGAAGAATTTAGAGCTGACTGGCTCTTATTATTGAGGCCATGGTTGATCGCCAGTGCAGAATGAATTTGAAAATATATACATTTCCTTAATGTTATCTATTCAATACCATTCATATTTATTCGTATCTATCTGACCTACGGGCGCAGTTAACCGAAACTGTGATGGAAATCCTGCATAATTCTGATCTGGAATTCTGTAAACAATCTGAAAATAAAGAATTTGGAATAAAAAGACGTATCAGTCATACAATATTGTTTACCTTGTGCAAATACCTGTTTAAATTTGAGGAACTGCAGGGTCTTTTGAACATTTTTAACAGCATCTTTGTTTAGTCACATGGAGGTTTGAACCAACCTTATTTATTCTAGCATCACAAGACAAGACAATTAACAGTTGAAAAAATAGGAGAATATTCAATATGCATACCCCACCAAAATATTACCCTAAAATTTATGACGTTTGCCCATTTATTTATTTTTTATTTTTTTGCATGTCATTGTGCATGCAACACTATGCAGTTATTATACATGAATTAAAACAAGAGACACTTCCCATTACATTTTCAATAGAAAATTTGAAAATAATTATCACTGTGCTGACCTGGAGCTGATGAGTTTTTTTTTTTTTTCAAACTTTTTCAATGTTCAAGAACTCCATTGCTTTCTGTTCTGTTCCCAGTAGTAATTGTGACATCAGTATTAGAATGTTCCTTAAATAACATTCTAAACACATAATTGTAATCTTGCCTTAACCCTTTCAAGGGTAGGTTTTTCCATCCATCCATTATCTACACCCGCTTGAGCCTATCCCAGTGTGCATTGGGCGAGAGGCAGGAATACACCCTGGACAGTTTGCCAGTCCATCACAGGGCAAACACACCATTGACTCACACACTCATACCTATGGGAAATTTAGACTCCAATTAACCAAACCTGCATGTCTTTAGACTGTGGGCGGAAACTGGGCAACCTGGATGAAACCCACGCAGACACGGGGAGAACATGCAAACTCCTCGCAGAAAGGCCCTGGCCAGGATTCGAATCATGCACCTTCTTGTTGTGAGGTAGGTTTTAAGTCAGTTTTCATATTTTAGTGGACTGTTTAAGTAGAATATGATGAGTTTGAAAAAACATTGAGCCGAATCCAATCTAGTCAATCAGGTGCTGAGTGTTCCATTGTATTTAAAAATTAAACTGACGAATTTGTGGGTGGCAACAATTTTTCGATGGATATCTTGATTGACATCTACATGACGTAGAAGGCTAATTCGGCTTACGCCAAGACCGCTCCCTCCCTGGTTTCGGCACCAACTGTCACATGCCAATGTGACACCCTGGGCAGGGAGAATGCGGCAGTACCGGAAAACACCATTGTATTCATATGTTCTTATGTTCTAAATTAAATGCATGGCCTGTTCTCCTCATTATGTATTCATATGATCTTATGTTCTAGATGGGCTGAATGGCTTGTACTCATTCTGTATTTGTGGCTGGGGGAAGCAGAGGGAGAGGGAATTGTCATAATCTGGGGCATGCAGCTAAAATAAGATATACTTTATTGAACCCCGTGGGATAATTTGTCCTCTGCATTTAACCCATCCTAGCTACTGGTTAAGTAGGCGTATATACCCGGGTTGCATTTGGCGAGAATGCTTTGTCGGTTTATTTAGCGAATGAGCTCTCTGTCTGCATGAAAATGCGGTACATGTCATTAAAACCGGAATTACTGCATCTCCCTGTGTCTCGGCATTCCACCCCCCCCCCCCCCCCCCCCAAGGTGTGTCACATGCCATGTGACAAAGTTTCCATATTTGATGTATATTTTATTATGTAGAATTGTGTATAAAGAGTTTTGTCTTTTCTGTATGGTGAAACCAAAATGTATGTAAAGGCCTTTCATAAAAGCCATTTGAACTGTATGTGACTAGTTTGAAAAAAAAAAATGTGGAGTACAGAGCCAAATCGAGACAAAATATGTCTTTGTCCCAAAGATTATGGAGGACACTGTACATTCTTATGCTATATGTTCTTATGCTATAGACGTACTGAATGGACTGTTCTCATTATCATATGTTCTTAAGCTATAGATGTAGGGTACTGTACTGTACTGTACTGTACTGTATGCTCTAGATGGGCTGAATGGCCTGTTCTCCTTATGTTCTTGTGTTTCTTTGCATGCCAAAACAGCAAAGAAACATTAATTGGTCTAGATTCCTTTTTTAATAATAGCATACACTTATGATCAGACACAGGTAAAGCTTATCAGTTCAGTCCTCAGCTCCAGCCATGCAAATTTAATAAATTATTTTTAAAATTCTATAAATTTCCTGGTTTTACATTTTTCACACCTAATAATTGGAAAGTACTGTTCTGGTAAACAAATTTTCATATTCTCTAGATAAGGGAAGGGCAAGAAGTCCTGTATTCATTTTCTGTATTTCCTACTTCTTATCACAATTAAATAATGAGCCCCATGTACAATCTGACACGTTTTAGCACTTTTATAAACTCATGAGGGGAATCTAAAGACTTGTGCTTGTTTCCCAACGATTGAACGGGCACTGGTGGATACAGCTAATTAGCCAACTGAGCCGAACTCAGACCTGCTACCCGGAGTTCAGCATTGAAGAGGACCTAGGCCATAGAGCGTACGTAGGATCTGGAGAGGGTAGGAGTGGCCAGTCAGTGAAGCCTAGGAAGTATCGGGAAATGGCCTCTACTTCGCATTTCCGTATGTGCAGCAGTTTCTGAAACAATGGTTGTTTTGGTCCAGAGGTCTTGGGAAAATATTTATCAAAATGTGCATATTTTATTACATAATGCCTATTTTTCAATCTTCTTTTCATATGAAATGTAACGGTCATCAGTCGAGTTTCAAAATACCGTCGGGGAAGTGTTATGTTAGCTTCAAAAGTCTGATATTCCCCATTAACTTTAATGGGGAGCTTAATGTTTTGCCCTCAACAACGAAGACATGCGCAGTACAAGCTTACTACTAGGGTTTCACAGCTTAGGTTGGCTGAGGGCGTGCTTCCCTGTCGAGATAAATATGCATGTCTATGGTCTGGGCTGCATCACTGAATGAAACTTGAAGGTCCTGCAAGGTGATTGGCAGGCACTGTAACCAATAGAGGGCCAGAGGAAAAATGAATCATTTTGCTGCACGTTGAGTGCATTCAGCTGTAGCTATTGTTGCCTGTGTTTTGTATTTTTGTAGAGAACATAACTTGCACAAATAATAACAAATATAAGGAGGAGTTTGTGAGTGATTGCAGACTCCGTGCTGGTACAGTTGTCATTGATTTTTATACTCTGGCTTGATTCCATCAACCAAGCCTCCCGTCAGAAACAGGTATGACCAAACAGATCACACCTTTCTCTCAACAAGCTCTGCTGTGCTCAGCCTGGCCTCAATTCAACATCACACCTGCAACCGTGGGCAGAACCAGGAAGTCATTCCCACTTTCTTTGTCACAGTTTCAGAGAAACAAAACTTAACTCTGTCAGTGTGTGCAGTAAAATAGCAGAGGCCAGTTTATAGGTGGGTCTACTCAGAAGCTGATTATTTTTCACAGATTCAGGGAAACAACACCCACTCCTGCTCCGTCCGACTCACAGTTTTAGAGAAATTAAACTAATCTCTGTCAGTGTGAGCAGAAAAATGGCTGAAGCTGGAATTTTACTAGATCAGGACCAGTTGCGCTGTGCGATCTGTCTGGATCTGCTGAAGGATCCGGTGACTATTCTCTGTGGACACAGTCACTGTATGGGATGTATTAAGGGCTACTGGGACCAGCATGGTCATACTGGAGTCTACAGCTGTCCCCAGTGCAGAGAGACATTCACTCCAAGGCCTGTTATAAGAAAAAACACCATGCTAGCTGAAGTGGTGGCAAAACTGAAGAAGACAGGACTCCAAGCTGCTCCTCCTGCTCACTGTTACACTGGACCTGGAGACGTGGCATGTGATGTCTGCACTGGGAGAAAGCGCAAAGCTGTCAAGTCCTGTCTGATGTGTCTGGCCTCTTACTGCGAAACTCACCTCCAGCCTCACTATGAATCTCCTGCTCTCAAGAAGCATAATTTAGTCAAAGCCACTGGAAATCTGCTGGAGAAGATTTGCTCTCATCATGACAAACTGCTGGAGATGTACTGTCAAACTGATCAGCAGTGTATCTGTTATCTGTGTTCAATTGAAGATCACAAAGGCCATGAAACAGTCTCAGCTGCAATAGAAAGGACTGAGAAACAGGTAAGGACTGAAATTCTTACACATAACACTTGTTTTTTCCTGTGATGACAGAGATCATCTTGGCTTAAAGGTGGGAATTTGGTCTTACCTAACCTCCAGGACAGAATATTTGATGAGCTATTTAAAATCACCACTTCTGCTTTAGGTCAACTGTCAGTTTAAATCTGCTTTTTTATATCTTGGATGTTCCTATCCTCAGAGCAAGGATAACTTCCAAGAAAATGCATAACTTAACACTCGCTAAATTACATTTGTGATCAACAGAACCTGATGTGGGTGATAGAGAGTGAATTCAAGCTGGGAATCCTGGAGAGAGAGGAGGAGCTGCAGAATCTGAGACAGGCTGTGCAGTCACTCAAGGTGGGTACTGACCAGAGGAGAAGACAGCAGCTGGCTGCTGGACTAGCCATTTCAGAGCTCAGTCAGAGCTCTCCTCCAGTCAGCCAGTGTGGAGCCCAGTGTTGGGCCACTTTCCAGCCCCGTGGGGCTCAGTCCCACTGAGCCACACTGTGGGGAACAGGCTGTCTGGGGTCCCAGTAAGAGCTGAGTGAAAGGCCTAGTTAAAATTTTCAGCCCTCCTCTCTCTGTGTCTCCTAACAGCGCTCTGCACAGGCAGCAGTGGAGGACAGTGAGAGGATCTTTACTGAGCTGATCCGCTCCATTAAGAGAAGACACTCTGAGGTGAAAAAGCTGATCAGAGATCAGGAGAAGGCTGCAGTGAGTCGGGCTGAAGGACTCCTGGAGCGACTGGAGCAGGAGATTGCTGAGCTGAGGAAGAGAGATGCTGAGGTGGAGCAGCTTTCACGCGCAGAGGATCACATCTCTTTCCTACAGGTAACATTACTGGCTGTCTCACAGACTGCACTATGCACATTGTACAGTACATACACGGTGAAGCGTGTTCCTCATTTACAAAGATCTGCTCCTGGTATCTGGACAGAATCTGATTTGAGACTGTTGTCTGTCTGTTTATCTGTCTGTAGAACTGGCAGTCTCTTTGTGCCCATCCTGGACCTGGAGACATACCCACTATCATTCCTCAAGTTTCCTTTGAAGCTGCAGTCAAATCTGTTTCTGAACTGAAAGAGCAACTGAAGGACGTCTGCAAAATGGGATTTCTTAAGATCACTGAATCAGGTAGAGGGAAAAGGAATTGCAACATTTTGTTCAGTTAAATATATATGTAAAAGTAAAGTTCAATCAATATGTGAAAATTTCGAAATATGAAGATGTAGTTAATTTATCCTAAATCATTTGGAAATGTAAAGCCATTTTCTGTGGCCTGTGTGTATCTCAAGTGTTGCTTCTGTCTCTTTCTGTACCACAGTGAAAGAGGCTGATGTTCTACAAATTGCACAACCAACAGTTAGAGAGGAGTTCTTACAACGTAAGTCCTTTTCCATTCAAGAGCAGAACATTTAAATGAAATACCCATACCCTGTATTTCCCTCTTCCCAGTACCAATAACTTCATCCATAATCTGTTCAATTGCCTCTTAATATAGTGAGATCACTACTGAACATTAATAAATTAATTATCTAACTGCCAAGTTATCATCACTGTAGACATACAAATATATTGTGGATCATTTTGTACAAGTGTGTGTGTGTATGTGTGTACAGTTATATGTATACAGTATGTGTAAATACTGCATATTTATTTTAGTTTAAATAAACGCCCTGTGTGGAGGTTATTAGTTTAGTGCTTCTTATCTATCAGCTCATCTGGGAGCCTAGTTCACTTGCAGCAGAGGCCATTCAAATCATCAGAATTAGAGCCTCAGCTGTCTTTTAGAAAACAAGGTCCCTTTGTCTTGTAAAATACAATATCTGAACTGATAATAATGCATATTCTAAGAACATAATTTTTTGTTTATTTTTCAGTGCATGGGAAAATAAGGTCAACATAACAAGCTTGCTCATAGCCACCTAGCTAACTAGCTGGCAATATTAATTGTCCAGATGGATAAACAACCTGTGATCGCAGAAGTTAGGTTGCAAGCACATTAGCAAGTTTGTTGTAGTTAATGAAAGCTCTATTTTTAAGTTGGAAAAAAAATAGATTTCTCATATTTTCTCATTGTCACTCTCGGTTTAGGCCACACCTACTTCCAGTTTATTTCCAAATACACATACAGACACAGATAATTTTGGCATCTGAATAGATACGGAGAGTGACTTTGTTGCACACACTTAATAGGTATACATACACACACATGAACACACACACACATTTGTACTTCAAAATATTGAAGGTGGAGCCATATAAATGGAATTAAAATGAATGGGACATTTTTAATATCCATTAAATATAAATGCCTGACATTTTTAATTCCATGAAATTATTGTAAATACTAGAAACATATTGTGTGTGAATCCTTTATTAAATATTCTTGTCAATAATAAAATAAAACATAATTTTGGTGCATTTTGAATAAAAAAAAAAAGTTAAACTGTAAATTTAATTGTTATTTAGAGATTTGAACTATCGTGTTTAGTACTATCTGGATTGAAATATTTATCTCCACTTCTTTCAGATTACTGTCATCTCACACTGGACCCCAACACAGCCTATTCACAACTGTCCCTGTCCGAGGGGAACAGAGAGGTGACCCGTGTCAAAGAGAGGCAGTCATATCCTGATCACCCAGCCAGATTTGACTACTGGGAGCAAGTGCTGTGCAGAGAGGGTCTGTCTGGATGCCATTACTGGGAGGTTGAGTGGAGTGGGAAAGGGGATGTTTACATAGCAGTGTCATATGAAGGGATAATGAGGAAAGGATGGGGTCACAATGCTCTTCTTGGATATAATGACAAGTCCTGGAGCCTGTGGTGCTCTCCTTCCAAATGTTATTTTTATCACAATATGACATGGATCACACTCCCTTCTGCTCCCTCCTCCAGAATAGGAGTGTACCTGGATCACAGGGCAGGAACTCTGTCCTTCTACAACATCTCTGACACAATGACCCCCCTGCACAGAGTCCAGACCACATTCACTCAGCCCCTCTATCCTGGGTTCTATGCTAACACTGCAGGGTCTACCATTAAACTGTGCACAGTGGGATCGCACTGAGATGACATTCATCTTTAACATTAATGACAGGCACACTGCAACCTCTAAAGTGGACACGCAAGAGCAATTGAAGGCAAATCTGAATGCCATGCATGCAATCACATTCTTGACTTTTCTGAGCTTCCCCAAAAGTTTGAGGAAGGCCCTTTCATGTTTCAGCATGACAATATGGACCTTGCTGCACACAGCAAGGTCCATATAGAAATGAACCTTTACAGAGCCTGACCTCAACCCCATCCAACACCTTTGGGTTCAATTGCAAAGCCAATTGCGAGCCAGGCCTAATCGCCTAATCAGTGCCTGACCTCACTGATGCTCTTCTGGCTGAACAGAAGAAAATTCCTGCAGCAATATTAATGCCCATAATTTGGATGAGATGTTAGATCTCAGGTGTCCTCATACTTCTGGCCATGTAGTGTATGTGTAAGGGATCATTTATGTGCAATGTGTGGGGTTTGCAGAGCACTTTTTTTTTTTCTTCTGAGCATTACGTACTTCATACTTCTCTGCAAATGTGATTTCACCTTTCATTTTAGGAAGCATCTACACTTGATTTCCATATGATTTATAAAATGTATACATGCTCTTAAACATATGATAGAGTAACGGTTATAGTACTGATGGTCTTTTCTGTAACCTGCCTCCCAAATGGGAAGATATAAATGCTGGTGCTGAAAGTTAGGGACTCAGTGGAATCCTCTTCACTTCAAGAGCAATCAGAGTGAGAATTTATTTCTAATTATATTATGTTTATTCTATAATAATTTACTCTTAAATATTATATTAACCTATTAAATTTAACGTTTTTAACTCAATTGATGAGAAATGTCTGTTGATTACAAAAGTGATTACATGACCCTATTTCCCAGTGAGAATAAGTGATATGATTTTTATGTTTATAGAATTATCTATGTTACTGCTCAATGTATAGGAGAAAATAAATATATAATCTTAAAAGAAAGAAAGACAAGACATTAAAAATACTTGTTTATTTTTTGTTTATATGAAACACTACATCATCTGCATGTAAAACATTTTTTTATTTAAATGAACTGGGCAACAATTGACTGGGTGCTGATTAATTTATTATTATCATTGAAGGGTTCAATAAATCAATAAATAATGTAAATACTTTATTATGAACTGTGGCCTGTTTTTGAGTCTGGTTAGAAAGAGAACCTGATTGGTGAATGGTATCCGGTAATCGTGTGTGTGCGTGTGTGTGTGTGTGTGTGTGTGTGCATGTATGTGTGTTCATACAGTATGTGTGTACGTGTGTGTGTGTGTGTGTGTGTGTGCATGTATGTGTGTTCATGTGTATGTGTGTGCATGTGTGTTCATATGTGTCTGTGTGTGTGTGTGTGTATGGGTGCTTGAGTGTGTGTGTGTGTGTGTGTGCTCATATATATGTGTGTATGTGTGCTTGTCTGTGTTCGTGTGTGTGCTCCAGGCTGTGGGCGATACAGTAATGTGTGTGTGTGTGTGTGTGTGTGTGTGCTCCAGGCTGTGGAGGGTTACTGTAATATGTGTGTGTATTCATATGTGTGTGTGTTTGCTCCAGGCTGTGGGGGGATACTGTAATGTATGTGTGTGTTCATATGTGTGTGTGTGTGTGCGCTCCAGGCTGTGGGGGATACTGTAGTGTATGTGTGTGTTCATATGTGTGTGTGTGTGCTCCAGGCTGTGGGGGATACTGTAGTGTGTGTGTGTGTGTGTGTGTATTCATATGTGTCTGTGTGTGCTCCAGGCTGTGGAAGAATACCGTAATGTGTGTGTGTGTTCATATGTGTGTGTGCTCCAGGCTATGCAGGATACAGTAATGTGTGTGTGTATTCATATGTGTCTGTGTGTGTGCTCCAGGCTGTGGGGGGATACTGTAATGTGTGTGTGTATTCATATGTGTCTGTGTGTGTGCTCCAGGCTGTGGGGGGATACTGTAATGTGTGTGTGTATTCATATGTGTATGTGTTTGTGTGTGTGCTCCAGGCTGTGGGAGGATACTGTATGGAGAACACGGCTCCTTCACCAGTCCCAGTTTCCCCGGCACCTACGCTAACGTCCAAGCGCCTGTGGGACGCGTGGTGACCGCCACCTTCGGCCAGTTCAGCATCGACGACCCCGGAGACTGTCAGAACAAACTCCTGAAACTCTACGACGGGCCGGACGCCACTGGACCACCTGTGGGACCCTACTGTGGCGCTGTACGTACCCCCAACTGCTTTGGTCTTTCCCCCAGAATCATGCCAGTACAATCATTATTGTCATTTTTTTGTTTGATGAAGTTTGCCTGCAGTTTTCAACAGGAATGTATTTGCATTCAGGTATACTGCCCCTAAGCTCAATTTAGTACCTTAGTTACTGTAGCTCAGCTGAATTTAGAACCTGAGCTAGCTCTCCTGATTTTTGTCCCTTAGTTCAGATTAATTTAGTTCCTGAATTAGCTCAGCTGAATTTAGTACCTGAATTGGCTTAGTTGAATTTAGTACCTGAGTTAGCTTGACTGAATTTAGTCCTTGAGTTAGTCCCCTTAACGGCTAGAGCCTTATTGGTTTGTATTGGAAAGCAGAATTTAATAATTACATTCCCACACGACACAAGTATACATGGGCCTGGAATGGGTCTGCATGTTCCCATAGCTTTAATGTTAAAGAAATACTTATGTTTGGAATGTTAAATTTAACTTTGGTGATTTCTAAACTTGCCAAATTGCGTTTATGAAAAAAGCAAAATGCATTGAATTGTAAGTCACACATAAAGAAAGCAGGTGCCTAAAAGGAGGCGAGAGACTGTGGATAATGTGAGGAGTGGATTAGAGCTGTACAGATCACCAGACACTTTGTAGAGTGTTATTGCTGCGGTTTTACTCTAGGGGGCGCCAGCCTCACTGTTTTCTGAGGTCGTTCTGCCTGTGACTTTCCTACAGGAGACCAACATCGCTCCGTTCACTGCCTCCTCCAACCAAGTCTTTATCCAGTTCCAGGGACAGTACACCACCATGCCCTCTGGATTCAGACTCACCTGGAGCAGCTGAGGAGATCACACACACATACACGTACACACACACACACATATGCACACACTCATACTCACTCACACAAACACATACACACACACGCCCGCTCACACACACTCACGCAACACACATTCATTCTCACCAATCAGATTTAAACATGTAAATATTGTTGATGAAAGCATTTGTCTATAAATAATTGTTTATAAATTTAAAAATATGTTTTACTTATGTTTTTTATTAAAATAAAATACAGGGTCTTGTGTTGAGTTTGTGTACAATTTGTGAACATTTTCTGAAAATGACTTTCTCTTATAATGAAGAGAAGAAAAGAATTTATGGAATATTTTTGAGCTGGCTGACTCTTATTGTTGAGGCCATGGTTGATCGCCAGTGCAGAATGCATTTTAAAATATATACATTTCCTTAATGTTATCTATTCAAAGCATTCATATTTAGCCTATTCATATCTATCTGACCTATGGGCACAGTTAACAGGAACTGTGACGGAAATCCTGCTTAATTCTGATCTGGAATTCTGTAAAGAATCTGAAAATACAGAATATGGAATAAAAAGAAGCATCAGTCAAACAATATTGTTTACCTTGTACAAATACCTGTTTAACTTTTTTAGAAAGAAAATTTGAAGAACAGAGGCTCTTTGCAAAGCAAAATTTGAGAGAAGATATAACTTCAGCTCAGACTTACCTTGCTAGCAACACTTGAGCATTTACTAGTATATGAATGTGTTGTAAACATTTAAAAACCCGCCTGTAACCGTTTCCCTATACGAGACAGGATGAAACTTTACAACGTGAGAAATATCTAATAATATGTTCCTTTAAATTTGTTCATGTGCCTCGCGCAGTTGGAATACGTTATTGTTCCAACATTTTTTCAAGCCTGTAGGCAACACAGTCAACATTGTGGAAAATAGAGCCTGGAGCGCTGTTTCACTGCGGAGCGCCTTTCAGTTGCAACTTCCTCCCATTCCCAAACAAACGTCGGCCAATCAGCTTAAATAGAGAATCCTTATTGGTCAGAACAGAATCATTTTAACGTAATACCCAGAGGAATGCCTTAATTTGATTGGATACAACGGGAGAACTATCCGACTGAATTTCTGACCTGCATAAGTCTGAAGGAAGTGTCCTTTTATGGAATGCAGAGAATTTAAGGAACAAACACACCGACTTCCGGTTGACCAGGGTGTGTGCGATTTTTTTTTGTACAGCAGTTTTCGGTTTGGGAGCCCGTTATCCTTGTGCAAAACAATTTAGCAAATTGGTTCGAGAGAGTTTCAACGGGTTAGAATCGCATTTGGATTGTTTGTCAGTCGTCCAACCAACATGTAAGGAATCTAAACGTGTTATCCGTTTGCAAAGAAAGCTGGTTAACTAGCCACGTTAGCCAGCCGGCTAACTTCCTGACTGCCCAGCGTCTCATAATGTACTATTTACAATTGCGTTGCTAACAGACTGGTCAGCGTTTGCTAACTCGCGAGCAACCAAACTTTCTTCAGTTTTTTTCATCTACGAGGCATGCTTATGTCCCTTAGTCTGAGCTGATTGTCTTTTCCCTTTTATGCTTCTGTTGTAGAAAATGTCAAAGTCTTTGAAGAAGATCGTGGAGGAGAGTCGGGAGAAGAACTTGCCCGAAGTGGATATGTGTGACAGAGGCATATCTAGCATGCTAGATGTTCCTGGGCTTTGTAAGTAATTATCTTCTTTAATCGTTTCCTGTTTTCAGCCCCTAATCCTTTGTGTTATCAGGTCAATATCTCATCTAGTCACAACAGAAACTGAGATTTAGATCTTATTTGACTAAAATACCTTTGGGGATTTACGAGGGCTCTAACGGCACCGGGCATTCCAGTTGCTACCTGATCCATAGGGTCACGGCGTGATTTTACGATGTTATGTGGACTTACTATGTGCAGCAACTCGTAACTTAGATGACATGTTCCTGATGAGACTTAAAAGTCGAATACGTAGCTTCAGTCTGTATAATGTGGAGTTTAGTTCCGACGGCTGGGGGCTGTTATTGTTTTTGCACTTGTTTAAACACTTTGCGACAACTTTTTTCAATTTACTCGGATTTGCCTGTGACTTAATCGATTTCTGGGTCTTGCACCCTTTTAGTCCGTTGGATACAGTTGGAAAGTCACTCCGCATTAGAGCGACTGCGAATGTCTATTCGAAAATGTAAGGAATGCAGCTGGTGTGGAATATAGCGCTTGCTGACTGCACAGTGGTTTTAGACTTTTTGAACGGGAACGAGTTAGTGAAAATCTCATCTTTGTGTTTTTGTTTCAGTCACTCTGTCCAACATCACCCAGTTAGTCCTGAGCCACAACAAACTAACAAGTAAGTTTGACTAATTTTGCTTGTTCTTTCCCTTTCTGATCTGACAGCGTTTGTGCAGTGTAATCACGTGACCAGATTCTCTTTCCACAAGCCGGTGTGAGTTCACTTGTATGCGACCTTGTCCCCATTATTAATTTCTAATGGGGGAAGGTACATTATACTTATGCGCCCGCTGTGAATGGTGGCATTTGAGTTTGTGCTTGCTTATTGAACTTGAAGTATGTTAGAATCTAATGTGAAACATTTCTACAGCAAACAGTAATTGCAAAACATTTATCACACGTATATAAATGTTCATATGTGTTATTGTAAGTTTGCACCAAGTATACACGGGTAAATTTGCATGTTTTTTCCCGTCTGTTCTGACCCCTGACCTGAAGGGGTGTCAATGCTGCATTTGAACACTAGAGGGAGACACTGTCACAGAAAATGAGCTCTACCATGTTGGATGGTGTGGGTCTGTTTTGGAGCGTTTCTGATCATCAAACGAACATAGCAGCACAGTTTATAGACAAACGTACGCCCTTCGGAACTTAACGTTAACGACGAATACAACTGGGCTTTGCGGGAGGAGGAAGAAAACAGCTTGAGGATTAAAATTGATTTTGTTAAGGAATTCCTTTCCCTTAGATATTATGCCACGATACAGATTCAGTTTACAGGACTTGGCCATAGATTCTTTAGTCTCACCAGATGCTCAGATTAAGCATTTCTTCCATCCCCTCTACGGGATGTTTGGGTTGGTAACAATACTGTCTGTTGGTATGGTACAGTACAGAATTATCGTTAGCCGTGGCGTCGTGCCTGGTCTTTGACCGAATTTTCAGCAGATGCCTGCGACCTGAGTGTTTGTTTGTGCTTCGGCAACAGGGAGATGGAACATCCCGCGTTGAGACTATGCGTCTGATATGTCTGCAGAAGCTTGAGATGCGCTGTGGGAACTGATGTCTCCATGACGACTGTCTGGGTCCCTGTCACTCAACCGGTGGTCAGGCTCGGAGGGTTTGCAGCTTTGCTCATTTTTTAGCGTAGCGGTTTGCGACCTGGGTCGATAGCTTTGAGGTTGCCGGTTTGCTAACGTGGTATTTCCGACGGCGATGCGCGGTCCCGCCGTTTACACAAATACCGTTAACATTACACCTGTATGTATGCGATGAGATTAGTATACTGCGGCTGGCTCTTCATGCAAACTCTAGCCGTTTTAACAGCTCGCTTACCAGCACTGTCCACACGTCCACTTTCAATTTAAAATGCCCGGCAGAAAATATCCAGATTCCCAATTGACGTTGATAATGTCGACCCACGCTGTAGACGTGTGATCAGCGCATGATTTAGGATCCGGGTTCTCTGCTATGTTGGCTAAATGAAATACTGATGGACGGTAGAACTTGCTTTGTGGTGCACACACTGCTCGCTCTCTGTAACATTACTCGTGATGTTGTCACTAAAACCTCTGATGTTTTTTTCCCCATCTTTCTTGAGCATTAAATCAGATGTGAGCATTTATTAATATCAATATTTTTTTGGAAGCACAATGTGTTATTTCTGTGGTTTGAGTGAGACTGTTGGCCTGCCTAAAAGTAAAAATGGAAATGATGCTCCCAATCTGTAGCAGTTTCCGCCATTCTTGCTCTTACTTGTAGCATTGGGTGTCGGCCTCTAAACCAGTGGTCTCCAACCCTGGTCCTGGAGAGCTACAGGGTCTGCTGGTTGTCATAGTGACTCTGCACTTAATGAATCAATTAGAGCAGTTGATTACACAGTTAGCTCACCTCACCTGGTGTCTTGGGTCTCAATTGGGTGCTGATTTTAAGGTGAAAACAAAAACCAGCAGACCCTGTAGCTCTCCAGGACCAGGGTTGGAGACCACTGCTCTAAAAACAGTGTTTATTAGTGTCAGTACTCGAGCCAGGGCTTCAGCTATTATTGTATGATGGGACCCCCCCCCCCCGTTTAGTTAGTTAATTAATTTTAACAAGCTGTTAATTTTTGCTTAATTATGTGCGTTTCATGTTTTAGAGCTGGGGTCCCCAGTCTTATCTAAGAAAGGGCCAGTGAGGGTGCACACACCTGATTTTGCTA
>CM045886.1:62466910-62559410 GCA_025169545.1 Anguilla japonica
TTGTGTTATTTGTACGTATGTCCGTGTCTGCTTTTGTGTTCAGGTTTATTTAACAGGCAGGTTGTTAGGCTGGCTTCTTGCTTCTCGCTGTCTTTTCACAGTTTTACTTTTTGTCTGTTTGTCTTTTCACCCCCCTTTATGGGGGTTTGAACCCTTAGCTGCTAGGTTGTTACCACATAGTCAAGTGCTAACAGTCAGGTGCTTCCTTCTTTCTCACTCTCCCTCCCCCTTTCCTCTCCTTCTCTCCCTCCCTTCGTCCCTCCTCATGCTCTCTCTCCTCTCTCTCTCTCTCTCTCTCACTTTCTTTGTCTCTCTCTCTCTCTCTCTCTCTCTCTCTCTCTCCCCCCCCTCTGCAGCTGAGTCTGAGGGACAATGATCTGATCTCTCTGCCCAAAGAGATTGGAGATCTGACCCAGCTCAAGGAGCTGCACATCCAGGGAAACCGCCTGACTGTTCTGCCACCTGAGCTGGGTAAGAGTCAACATCCGCTCTCCACATTGCACACAATATATACTATATACACTATACACACTATACACAATATATACTAAATACACAACATACGCAATATATACTATATCCACTCGCCACAATGCACATGATATATACTATATCCACTAGACACAATATACACATTATACGGTATACACAATATCTATTATATCCACAATGCACTGTACACACTGTACATGCTATACACTGTGCAAAATATACACAATACACAATATCTACTATATCCACAGTCTACTCTATACACAATATACACCATGTTAACTGTAGGCAATATACATTATATCCACAATGTACCCTGTACACAATATACGCCATATTAACTATACACAATATACACTATATCCACAATGTGAACTGTACACAATATACACTATATCCACAATGTGAACTGTACACAATATACACTATATCCACTATACACAACATATTTTATATCAACTATACACCATATACTCTATACTATACACAATATACACTATACACTGTATCTACTGTGTACACACACACACAGACACACACACACACACACACACACACACTGAGCCCGAGTCCTTCATTAGGCCAGACTACCTGCCCCGTGCTGCTCGCTTGGCTGGCTGAGGTCCAGCCTCTAGCCTGATGCACAGCTCAGTGCAGTGAAAGCGTTTCCTCCGGTGGCCTTTTCCCCTGTGCAGTCTCTCCTGCACGGCAACACCGTGCCATTAGCCTTACCTGCCGAGTGAGTGAGTGAGTGAGTGAGTGAGTGAGTGAGTGAGGGAGGGAGGAGTGAGAGAGTGAGAGAGTGAGAGAGTGAGAGAGTGAGAGAGTGAGTGAGTGAGTGAGTGAGTGAGGGAGTGAGGGAATGAGTGAGTGAGTGAGTGAGTGAGTGAGTGAGTGAGTGAGTGAGTGAGTGAGTGAGGAGTGAGAGTGAGGAGTGAGGGAGGGAGGGAGGGAGGGAGGGAGGGAGGGAGGGAGGGAGGGAGGGAAGGAAGGAAGGAAGGAAGGAAGGAAGGAAGGAAGGAAGGAAGGAAGGAAGGAAGGAAGGAAGGAAGGAAGGAAGGAAGGAAGGAAGGAAGGAAGGAAGGGTCACTTGGGGTGACTTGTTGGCCTTAACTTCACTGTTGTGCTCTGCCCTGTGTGTGCGCGCGTGTGTCTGTGTCTGTATATATGTCTGTGTGTGTTCGCGCGTGCGTGTGTGTTTGCGTGCGTGTGTGCGCGTGACGGTTTTGGGATGGGCCTCGCTTGGTCGAGCGCCGCGATGCAGATTTTCCTGATGTTTCCTTGGTCTTTGCATGGATTATATTTGGAGATGCGGGTGCATCAGGCTTTGACAGCCGTTCTGTCGCCTGAGGGGGGATGCTGTGCATGCAATTGACACCCCAAAACCCCCGCCCCTACCCCTCATTAAACTTTGATTTGAATTTCTACCTTTTCAGATTCACATCACACTACATAATGGTGTGTTAATTTTCTTTCTGCGGTAAAGAACCGGGCCAGATAGCATGAGGATATAGAACTTAGTAAGGTCTCTCTTCTAGTTCCTTGTAGGTGTAATTAGCAACACGCGGTTATTTTGGCTGTTATTACTGTGTTATGTGACTGTTATTGCTGTTTATGTGTATGTAGGCCTATATATGTATTTGTACGCGTATATGTATCTATATACAACTAGAACATTATTCTGTTGATATTCTTTGCGGTCTGAAATTTTACATGCTCTTTGCCGTGCTTCTGGCAATACGAACGGATATTTTGTCATGCCAGTAAAGCACTTTCAGTTTGAATTTGCGATAAGCGGCTGTGATTGGCCCGCTGGCGTCGGGCGAAGGGCTCGTTCCGCAGTCGCTCTCGGTGCGCGGCTCGTGTTGATCGGGATGAAGAGGGCGGCGGGCGTAAGTGAGAGAGGGAAGGGGAGTTAATCGGCAGCTCTGCTGGGGGAGGAGCGCACTGCGGACTGAAGCGGAGGGCTGCGGGCCAAATAGCTTCAATGGAGCTGTCTGCTGGCTGATCCAGGGCTGTGCAGCGTGTCTGCTGGCTGATCCAGGGCTGTGCAGCGTGTCTCCTGGCTGATCCAGGGCTGTGCAGCGTGTCTGCTGGCTGATCCAGGGCTGTGCAGCGTGTCTGCTGGCTGATCCAGGGCTGTGCAGCGTGTCTCCTGGCTGATCCAGGGCTGTGCAGCGTGTCCACTGGCTGATCCAGGGCCGTACAGCGTGTCTGCTGGCTGATCCAGGGCCGTGCAGCGTGTCTCCTGGCTGATCCAGGGCTGTGCAGCGTGTCTCCTGGCTGATCCAGGGCTGTGCAGCGTGTCTCCTGGCTGATCCAGGGCCTGGCAGCGTGTCTCCTGGCTGATCCAGGGCTGTGTGGCGTTCTGTCCTTTCTGCCTGCACCTCCCACTCTCCCTCCCTCTCCCTCTCTCTCCACCTCTCTCTCTGTCTGTCTCCTTCTTCTTTTTTCTCTGTCTCTCTATTTTAATTTGCTTTATTGGCAACCAAAAGCAATACACGGGAAGCACATACAACATGTATGACCCACATCACAACAAACATTTAAATAAATGTCTCTCTCTCTTCCTCTTCCCCTGTCCCCCTCTCTCTCTCACTCTCTCCTCTCTCTCTCTCTCTCTCTCTCTCTCTCTCCCCCCCCCCCCCCTCCTCTCTCTCTCTCTCCCTCTTCCCCTGTCCCCCTCTCTCTCTCTCTCCCTCCCTCCCTCCCTCCCTCTCCCCCTCTCCTCAGGTAACCTGGACCTTACGGGACCCAAGCAGGTCTTCAAAGCGGAGAACAACCCTTGGGTGACCCCGATCGCGGACCAGTTCCAGCTGGGCGTGTCCCACGTCTTCGAATACGTCCGCTCCGAGACCTACAAGTAGTAAGTGAGCGCGTCAGCGGAGCGGATTTATCCGTCCGGTGCGTTTCATGGGACGTCCAAGACTCCCTCACAGGAACCGCGCGCGACAGCAACTAGCGGGGAAAAGCTTGAGGAGAGAGAGGGGAAAGTGTGTGTGTGTGTGTGTGTGTGTGTGTGTGAGGCCGGTCGTTCTGTCCGGCGTCAGCTCCCGTCGGTACGTTTCCATAAGAATCCTGATTGGACCCTGCCGGCGACCAATCCTGACAGGCGGCTGCCTACCTGCGCAGGACGCTGTCGAATTCAGATCCGTTCCAGTTTTATTTGTAAGGTGCTTTTTTTTTTTACAGAGAATTGTCACTAGGAGGCTTTACAGAGTAGCCAGGTGAGAGACAGAGCACAAAGAGCAAGCAGAGCAAACACCCCCCCCCCAAGACCTGAACCCCCAAATAGCAGGTACATAAGGTAAAAAAAAAAAAAAAAAAAAACCCTCAAACAGTGAAGAAATCTCGAGAGGATCCAGGCCATAGAGGGAGAGCCCGTCCTCCACTGGGCAGCCTGGTGTAAAGCAGAATGGATGGAATGCATTGAGAAAGGCTACAGGGGGTCAGGACCAGGTCTCTGGGCCTCTGTCTCACGTGCATAGATCATCATCATCATCATCATCTTTCACGATTCAAATATTTAGCGCTGCGGGTTTTCTGATGAGGGACCCAGGGCGTGTTAATGTGCGTCGAGTCAGACGTGCTGCGCTCCTGTCCGCCGGCTCAGTTTCAGCCGCTCAGATTGATGCGTCGTCCAGCGCGAAGGGAAGAGAAAGCGATGATGAGGGCCTGTCGATGTGTTTCTTGCAGCGCGTCATTGAGATGGATCGTGCCCCCGATGCATCCTGTAGCGAGTGACAGGATCAATGCTGGTGTATGAAGGCTAACGTACACACACTCGCACGCCCTTTCACACGCGCACACACACACACACACACACACACACTCTCATACACACACACACACACACACACACTCTCTCATACAAACACACACACACACACACACACACGCTCTCATACACACACACACACACACTCTCATACCCACACACACACATACACAGACACACACACTCTCATACACACACATAGACACACACACACACACGCTCTCATACCACACACACACATACACACACACACACACTCTCATACACACACATAGACACACACACACTCTCATACGCACACACACGCTCTCATACGCACACACACGTACATACACGCACATGCACACGCACACACACTCTCTCATACGCACACACACACACACACACACACACACACTCTCTCTACGCACACACACACACACACACACACACACACACTCTCATACACACACACACACACACACTCTCTCATACGCACACACACATACACACGCGCACTCCAGAAAGTGCTGCCGCCGCCAGGTTTCACGGAGGCTGAAGTGGAAATGAGAGAATGTGAGAGATTGTCTCTTCTGGGCGCGGGGGGGTGTTCTCCCTGGGGAGGGAGGAGAGATCAGTTCGGAGAGGGGTTAGCGGCGCGCTACACAAACGCGCTGGGGCGGGCCGCTGAACAATAAAAGAGGGATTTTCTCTCTTCCCTCTGCTCCCCGGGTTCGAGCCGCATGGCTCTGGGTTGTCATTAGCACAGTCTGTGAGAAGTGGGGGGGTGGGGGGGGGGGGGGGTAGATCCACACCCTGGTGGGGGGGGGACATAGATCCATACCCTGAAGCTTGGTTTTTAATATGACCCCAGGTCCCAGGCTTACTTTAGCGTACCCAAAACTGAGAATCGTACACACGCGTGAGCCCACATAATCACACACACAAATGCGCACGCACACACACACACACACACACACACACATACATACGCACACCCTTTCAGGTTTTCCTATGATTCTCGGCTCTGAGCTCACTTGCGACATGGGCAGAAAAGTGCATTCTCAATGTGAAATGGAGCACCCGCACCCCCGTGCCCCGTCCGTCCCCCCCGCACCCCCCTGCACCCCCCTGCCCCGTCCCACCCCCCCCCTGCCCCGTCCGTCCCCCCCTGCACCCCCCTGCCCCGTCCGTCCCCCCCCGCACCCCCCTGCCCCGTCCGTCCCCCCCTGCACCCCCCTGCCCCGTCCGTGACCCCCCCCCCGCACCCCCCCTGCCCCCCTCCCCCCCCGCACCCCCCCTGCCCCGTCCGTCCCCCCTGCACCCCCCTGCCCCGTCCGTCCCCCCCTGCACCCCCCTGCTCCCCCCCCGCCCCCCCCGCACGTGTTTGACACTCGCTTGCTGATGCAGCGCTGCTCTCTTGACGAATGGAAGCTCGTGCGGCGGTTTGTCGATGGCGTCTGCGCCCGCGATCGTTCGACGGCGGGCGGCCTTCTGAAAGACGCCGTGTGATGAATCGGGGCGGCGTACGCGGGAGTCCTTGGCGGCTCTGACGTCGCCGCTAGTTTTACCGCCGGAGTCGTCATCCGTCATCCGGCTGCGGTTCGATGTGTTTCGCCCATCGCAGCCTATCGCTAATCCGGCCTGCCGATCGGTGGGTTCCGCCCTTTGGAACCACGCCTCTTTTGATTGGTTTATAGATCGTTTTGGCGGATTTTGTGCCATTGTGACCAGTCCCAACATTTGTCAATCAACTGTTACAAGCCTTCCCCCCCCCCCCCCCCCCCCCCCCCACCTTTTCCATCAGTGAGCGTGTTTTCGCAGTTTTTCAAAATGAATTTACCGAAATATGAGCGTAAAAAAGAGAGTTCCTAATGTTCATGAGCAAAGGTCAACAGCTTCACAGCTGAAATGGTCTGAGTCTGTTGGCGTAAATCTGTTCAGCAACGGGCAGCGCCCCCTTCTGGAGCAACTAGGAAGCGTCAACAAGAGCAGGGATTGATGTATTGGCTTCTTTAAGTCCTCAGCGTTTGCTCAAACACAAGAACTGATTCCCTCTTCCCTGCTTTCTTTTCCATGGAGTATGGGAACAGTGAGCACGTCCTAGCCTGAGGATTAGTGCTTTCCTGACAGGGACTGGTCTTCCTCCAGAACTCTACTCTAGTCTTCCTCCAGAAATCTACTCTAGTCTTTCTTCAGAACTCTGCTCTAGTCTTTCTTCAGAACTCTGCTCTAGTCTTTCTTCAGAACTCTACTCTAGTCTTCCTTCAGAACTCTACTCTAGTCTTCCTTCAGAACTCTGCTCTAGTCTTTCTTCAAAACTGTAGAACTCTCCTTCTCTGCAATGTTTGGACCTGCAGACAGTGGAGGAAGTGCTTCCTAAATCAACCTTCTCCTCTTTTTATCAGTCCCCCCCCCTCCTTCAGAGGGTAGAGGGTCTGTGTGATCCTGCCCCCCCCCCCCACTCCCCCCGATACATATTTAATGTGACAGCTTGTTACGCTGACAGGGGCTCCACAGCTGGGCAAACACAAGGATCCATGGTGCGTTCCACATTAACATACCCTAAACCCTGCTCCTCTCTTCTCCTCTCCCATCTTTTATTCATTTTTTCTTCTGATACTGCATGAGGCTCTCCCTCTCTCTCGCTCTCCTTCTCCCTCTCCCCCTCTCTTTCCCTCTCTCTCAGTCCCTCTCTCCCTCTCCTTCTCCCTCTCCCTCCCTCCCTCCCTCCCTCTCCATCTCTCTCTCCCTTTCTCTCTCTTTTTCTCTCCCTCTCTTCTCTGTCTTTCAACCGTCCCCTTTTCTTCTCTCTCCCTTCATCTCTACTTCTGTCTCCGTCTAGCTCTCTTCAGCTCAGCCTCTCCCTCAACACGGCTGCAGTACTTTCCCCTGTCCACTAGATGGCAGAAAAAAAAACACAGATTAGGGGGCACAACAAGGCTGCACAGCCCTTTTTAAGCGTGTGTGTGTATTTATGTATGAGTGTGTGTTTTTATTATTTATTTTTATTTTTTGACGGGCCCCTTTCACATGCTGGCTGTGCTTCTCTCAGCACAACACCACCCACCCCCCCCCCACCCTTCTCTATCCTCCACATTTAAATAACGAATACAAAGTTTTTACACCTCTGAGCTTTGGGCTCTAAGAGTCAGGAACGATAATTAGCCTGCGATTTGCTTCTGATTATGCTAATTGCCAGAGCGTGCCCCCTCAGCATTTCACTGAGTTTACAGCAGGAGTTGCTTGAAGTTCCCCCGGCTGAAACGGTGACTGCAGTGTCTCACGTGTGTATATCAAGTTGTTCTGTATAAGTCGGTTCTTGTATATATGAAAGTACGCTTAGAGTGCTATATCCTCAAACCTGTAATATCCGCTGCAGTGAGAGTGCCCTATTCAGGAAGCTGTAATATCCATTACAGTGAGAGTGCCCTATTCAGGAAGCTGTAATATCCTCTACAGTGTGAGTGCCCTATTCAGGAAGCTGTAATATCCGTTAGTGTGAGAGTGCCCTATTCAGGAAGCTGTAATATCCATTACAGTGAGAGTGCCCTATTCAGGAAGCTGTAATATCCGTTACAGTGAGAGTGCCCTATTCAGGAAGCTGTAATATCCGTTACTGTGAGAGTGCCCTATTCAGGAAGCTGTAATATTCGTTACAGTGAGAGTGCCCTATTCAGGAAGCTGTAATATCCTCTACAGTTAGAGTGCCCTATTCAGGAAGCTGTAATATCCTCTACAGTTAGAGTGCCCTATTCAGGAAGCTGTAATATCCGCTGCAGTGAGAGTGCCCTATTCAGGAAGCTGTAATATCCTCTACAGTTAGAGTGCCCTATTCAGGAAGCTGTAATATCCATTACTGTGAGAGTGCCCTATTCAGGAAGCTGTAATATCCTCTACAGTAAGAGTGCCCTATTCAGGAAGCTGTAATATCCGCTGCAGTGAGAGTGCCCTATTCAGGAAGCTGTAATATTCGCTACAGTGAGAGTGCCCTATTCAGGAAGCTGTAATATTGTTACAGTGAGAGTGCCCTATGCTGGATCCCCAGCCCCCCACCTCCAACCTCTTAAGCAGAAACCAGCATCACATATGGCTGCATGTTAACACCCATGAATTAAAGATAAGTCGGATATTTATTTCATTGTTTGTGTTTAGCGGTGCAGATTCCGGCTCTTTGGCTCTTGTGTTTGCTGAGTGTGTGGTCGTGGCTGTGTGAGAGAGTCTGTAGTTAATCATGTACTTAATCCCCGTCGTTTGAGGCTGAACTGGGCATCTGGGTTTCCGTGGCGCTGAGGCAGTGTTTACACCTCTTTAAAAAAAATTTTTTTTTTTTAAATCAATCAATAAAAAAAGTCAGGGAGGTGAAATGTGGAGTTTAGCTGCTGACTGAGGTTCACAGCATGTTGCATATTCAGTAGTCAGAGCTTAAACAGCAATACAAAGCCACAGCCTGCCTGGGCGGGACATGATGGTTTCTGGAGACGTACCCAAGCCCCTCTACCTCTGGTTCTGACATTTAGGGTCTGAAGCTTAAGATAAGCATTGGGCGGGGTTGCTGATAGGGGCAGTTATGAGCATTAGGGCGGGGGTATTGGGGCAGTTATGAGCATTAGGGCGGGTACTTAACCGAAATTGGGGCAGTATATATCCAGCTGTATAAATGGATAGGGCAATGTTGCTGATTGGGGCAGTTGAGTAGGGCGGGGTTGCTGATTGGGGCAGTTATGAGCATTAGGGCGGGGTTGCTGATGTGGGTAATGGTTATGAGCATTAGGGCGGGGTTGCTGATTGGGGCAGTTATGAGCATTAGGGCGGGGTTGCTGATTGGGGCAGTTATGAGCATTAGGGCGGGGTTGCTGATTGGGGCAGTTATGAGCATTAGGGCGGGGTTGCTGATTGGGGCAGTTATGAGCATTAGGGCGGGGTTGCTGATTGGGGCAGTTATGAGCATTAGCGTGGGGCTGCTGTTTGGGGCAGTTATAAGCGTTGGACGGGGTTGCTGATTGGGGCAGTTATAAACGTTGTGGTGGGGTTGCTGATTGGGGCAGTTATAAACGTTGTGGTGGGGCTGTTGATTGGGGCAGTTTTGAGCATTAGGGCGGGGCTGTAGCCTGTTTCTCAGACAGTCGGCCTATCTGGTGGGATTTGGCGTGGTGGGGCGTGGTGTGGGTGGGGTCAAACTGGGATCAATCAGTCCTCGTTATCTCAGGGTGGTGGACAGCTGGCCGGCTGCTGCATCTGGAACATCGTGATAGGCTTGGGGGATAATCCATCAGACCTCCCCCCCCCCCCCCCCCAAAGACACAGGCCAAGGAAGAACAGGAATAAGAGACACAAAACAATGCAACTCCCTCCTCCTCTATATCCCAGAATGCCATTGGAGAGTAGAACAGGAAATGCTTTATGTACAGTCCAGTAGCGCACTGCACATCCTTTATGACTGTCGAAAAGTTTCAGTTGGCAAACTCTCAGTATTCGCCTGTTTGTGCAGCATTCCTTGATTTTGCTGTATTGCGTCCATTAGGTCATTTTATAGTTGTTCATGGATTTTAAATGTATCGTTGTATTGGTTGTGATTTAATTATAATGTCTTGTCCTGTCCACCGCACTGAGCATGGGAATAGTGGTGATCTAATAAAATTGTATGACATATGACTTATTTACACGATACGTTTGCGTAAGCATGTTTATGTGTGTTAGCACTGTTACTGCCCGCCGTCTGCCGGACGGCTAATGCAAACAGAAAGAAAGGTGGAGCACATCAGTCATCTGATTGGCTGCCTGCTCCGTACGGCCATCTGTCATGTGTCTTAATTATTGCCGTTCGGTCCCATTGACCTCGCGCTCAAACCCCCTCCTCCCCCGTCGCTATGGATTTAGTTCTGCTCCCTCGGAGGAGCGCAGGTTGTAGGTTTTATGATTTTGTGGAATTCCTCTCCCTGGGGATTGTGGGTAAGTGAGCGGTGGAGCGTGTGGGGCCTGGCTGGGGATCACGGTTGATCAGAATTGTCATGTGAGCGAGTGAGCGAAAGAAAGAAAGAAAGGAAGAAAAACCATCGGACATTAGAAATAATCGAATTAACACCTATTAGGCTGGTCACAGAATTGGTAGCGGCTGCCTCACACAGGCACGCACACTCACACACTCACAGCTGTAGTTAAGGTTAATTGATACAGGCTCACTCAGATTGCCTGGAGCCTGTGCAGTTGGATTCCTAAGTCACTAAGTGCGAGGAAATGGAGAGATTGTTGTTGACTTTTAATTTGAGTGATAGTTTGAGTGATTGACGGATCGAGTGATGGTTTGAGCGGTAGTTAGTGATAGTTCTAAAGTGGTGGTTTGAGCGGTAGTTAGTGATAGTTCTAGAGTGGCAGAGTGGTAGTTAGTGATAGTTCTAGAGTGGCGGTTTGAGCGGTAGTTAGTGATAGTTCTAGAGTGGCAGAGTGATAGTTAGTGATAGTTCTAGAGTGGCGGTTTGAGCGGTAGTTAGTGATAGTTCTAGAGTGGCAGTTTGGTGGTTAGTGATAGTTCTAGAGTGGCGGTTTGAGTGGTAGTTAGTGATAGTTCTAGAGTGGTGGTTTGAGTGGTAGTTAGTGATAGTTCTAGAGTGGCAGAGTGATAGTGATAGTTCTAGAGTGGCAGTTTTAGAGGTAGTAAGTGATAGTTCTAGAGTGGCAGAGTGATAGATAGTGATAGTTCTAGAGTGGCAGTTTGAGTGGTAGTTAGTGATAGTTCTAGAGTGGCAGAGTGATAGTTAGTGATAGTTCTAGAGTGGCAGAGTGATAGTTAGTGATAGTTCTAGAGTGGTGGTTTGAGTGGTAGTTAGTGATAGTTCTAGAGTGGCAGTTTGAGTGGTAGTTAGTGATAGTTCTAGAGTGGCGGTTTGAGCGGTAGTTAGTGATAGTTCTAGAGTGGCAGTTTGGTGGTTAGTGATAGTTCTAGAGTGGCGGTTTGAGTGGTAGTTAGTGATAGTTCTAGAGTGGTGGTTTGAGTGGTAGTTAGTGATAGTTCTAGAGTGGCAGAGTGATAGTGATAGTTCTAGAGTGGCAGTTTTAGAGGTAGTAAGTGATAGTTCTAGAGTGGCAGAGTGATAGATAGTGATAGTTCTAGAGTGGCAGTTTGAGTGGTAGTTAGTGATAGTTCTAGAGTGGCAGAGTGATAGTTAGTGATAGTTCTAGAGTGGCAGAGTGATAGTTAGTGATAGTTCTAGAGTGGTGGTTTGAGTGGTAGTTAGTGATAGTTCTAGAGTGGCAGTTTGAGTGGTAGTTAGTGATAGTTCTAGAGTGGCGGTTTTAGAGTGATGGTTCTGCTCTTGTTTAGTTTAAGGCCGAGCGGAGCCTCTGAAGGTGCGGTCTCTCAGAAGCAGGTCCCCAGGGTTTGGCTTTCCCTGCTTCAGGAGGCTGTCCCGCTGGAGCCAGTGAGGCACAGCAAACCCCCATCCCCCCCCTCACGGGACAGAGGGGCCCCTGCGCCTCCCACAGGGGCCCCCACAGCACCTGTGTGGGGTGACTGACACTCCCTTCCAAAAATACTGCAGGATTTAACCATACCTGTACCCGACCCAATCAGATACATTACTGCAGGATTTAACCTTACCTGTAACTACCTGAGCCTATCAGGTACTCTACTGCAGGATTATCCTTACCTGTAACTCTACCCGACCCTATCAGATACACTACTGCAGGATTGAACCTTACCTGTAACTACCTGAGCCTATCAGGTACTCTACTGCAGGATTATCCTTACCTGTAACTCTACCCAACCCTATCAGATACACTACTGCAGGATTGAACCTTAGCTGTAACTACCTGAGCCTATCAGGTACTCTACTGCAGGATTATCCTTACCTGTAACTCTACCCGACCCTATCAGATACACTACTGCAGGATTGAACCTTACCTGTAACTACCTGAGCCTATCAGGTGCTCTACTGCAGGATTATCCTTACCTGTAACTCTACCCGACCCTATCAGATACACTACTGCAGGATTGAACCTTACCTGTAACTACCTGAGCCTATCAGATACTTTTTGTTTTTTGTCGGTGCAGTTATGAAGTAGTTTAATGTTACCTGACAGCTGTTCTCACTCAGGCTTCAAGGGGGAGCCCATGTTACCAGGTGCTTTGTTTTTCGATTTCTCTCTTTTTTTGTACTCTCTATCTCTTTCAGTCTGTCTCATTTGCCCCACTCTCTGTTTTTTACCTTCTTCCTCCTCTTTTCTCTCTCTCTCTCTCTCTCTCTCTCTCTCTCTCCCCCCCTCTCTCTACCCCCCGCGGTGTGTAAGTGTGCCGCTCTCTCCTCCTTTTTGAAAGCGGGGAGGTGTGGTGCGCAGGTCCCCCCAGCGTGCGCAGACGCTGCCGTGCTGTCTGCTGCACGGCGGAGGTGTGAGAGGGGGTCTGCAAGCCGGGAAAGTGCAACATTAACTGCATTATTAATGAGGCGTCATTAACACCTGCAGTGGGAGATTGCCACTGTGTCTGTCTGTCTGCTGGCATGTGCGCGTGTGTGTGTGTGTGTGTGTGTGTGTGTGTGTGTTAGGGAGATGGAGTCCTGTACACACACAGTACACAGTGGCTTCCTCTTCCTCTTTGGGGTTCTGCTGAATTTTTTTAAATTGCACTGAAAACCAGGGGCCCCTCAGGGCCACACACTGGCCCCCTGTTCACTGCTGACAGCACTGTACAGAGGTGGATTCTGGGTAATGTGTATAAGTGGCTGATGGGTAATTTACAGAGGTGGATTCTGGGTAAAGTGTACGGGTGGCTGATGGGTAATGTACTGAGGTGTATTCTAGGTTGTGTATGGGTGGCTGATGGGTAATGTGTGCTGGTGGCTAATGCGTAACATGCATTTTGGTCTCTTCCTACAGCCTCTATGGGAGGCACATGCAGGCCAACCCTGACCCTCCCAAGAAGAGCAATGACAAGTCCAAAAAGATCAGCCGCAAGCCGCTGGCATCCAAAAACAAGTGAGGAGGAGGAGGAGGATGATGAAGAGGAGCACCGCCATATTGGGAACCTTGCTGCACGTGCCTTTCCCCACATTTTTCTATTTATTTACTAAGTCTTTTTTTATTTAAATATGCATTTTATACTGCAAAAAAGCCACAGTTGCGCTGTGCTGGCGTTGTCAGAGCGGAGTTGGGCGGGTGGGGTGGGAGGGGGGGTGGAGGTGACAAAGAGCACGCCTTTACTGCTACTATAAAAAAAATGTTTATTGCTGAGGTGGGCAACCAGGGCCGTGTCTGTTTCTGGTTTCCATGCCAACTCCTGGCCTTCCTTATTTAATTTGCCCTACCATTGGACATTTTAGCTACGTTTCTTTGTAAGTGCATGCATGACAGCTGAAGACTGTTCTTATGTCCCTGTGTGAAGCGTTTTACTGTGATATAATCCACAAGTGAAGCAGTGTTAGTGTCTACGGCCATTTAGCGCACTTAGACTGGTGGAAACGAAAACCCGCTCGCACACACCGGACCGGAAATTGCCCCCCCCCCCCCCCCCCCCCCCCCGGTTTATTATATCAGGTGGTCCGGTTTCTGAGTCAGCAATGCAGGGGTTGAGAAGGGGAGGCGTTCAGTGTCTGGAGGAGTTTAGTGACTCCTGCTCCATTATCTATTCAGTCCAAGAATTTTATATTTTTTTGATCAGATGTGGCGGAAGCTCTACGGTTGCTCACCGCGCAGTGCGCCGTTGGTGTCCACGTGAGAGTAAAGCACCGCCGGTCTGTGCAGTTGTTTAGTGTGACTTCATGGAGTATGAACCAGGGCACACAGACCCGACCGGACTGTGGCTGTACTCCCCTCTGCATTTCTACAGGAAGCCAAATGAAAAATCATATTTAAAAAAAAAACCATCGGAGAATGGCGCACAACTCTAGCCTGGTGCTGTTGCCTGGCTGGCTTTGCGTGGGGTTTCACATGGATGCATTTGACCCGATGGATGTGTGTTTGGCTGAACAGCTCACCGTTTTAATGAGCGGTTGGACTGTTCTGCTATGTTAATTAAGCAAAGGTCAGTGTGCCAGGTCCAGAGCCTTGCTGTATGTTATGGTGCTACTCATTGAAGGTGTGAACTCTCCCATCCCAAACCGTAATGTCGCCCCCCGTTACAGTGCCTGCCCACTGTAGGGAATGGAGCACAGAGAACGTTTCGGAACCCAGCGGACCCAGTTCTTCCCCGGTTGGTATCCTGGGACATTAAAAAAATAAATAAATAAATAAAAAGACGACATTGGCCACATTTTGAAAGTCATCTTCTCCTGCTGTGGTTGCTGGAGGCTGTGCCCCCGCCTCCTCCCCCAGCCTGTCTCTGAGCCAATCAAAAGGCTTTGTCCAGTTGTGCTGAAGCACCATGATTGGTGGAAGTTTGTCCAGTCAGTCCCCGATTGATTTTGGACTCCATTTTGGCTCTACCTACTGTGGGTCCCTCGCCCTTCAATAAAGTCAAAACCCCAGAAAATAGGTCACCAGTTACAGTTAGCAAAGGCAAAGGCCTTTTAAAAACTCATAAAGACAGTTACCTCAGTACCTACAAAACGGGAGCGTGGCCTTAAATGTCTGAACAAACCTTCCGCACATTTAATTTCCATCAGCGTCGTGCCAACAGTCCAAAACATTTCATCGAGATGAACGAGTGAATGTCGACTTCATTCAGCTGGTAGCTTTTATAACTATTTTATATCACTGCATTATAGCCGAATGTGTACTGCCTATATTTTAAATAAAGTTATCTCTTTGTTTGAACCACATGGTTTCCGCGTTGCCTCGTTGCTGGGTTGTTTGTTTTCGGGGGTTGGTGTGCATCACTGGAAAGTCACGCTGTTGGCTGTGAAGAGATGTAAGGTTGTTGGGCTGAGTTTGTGGTGCTGGAATAATCCACACACACACACACTCACGAGCGCACCCTCGCTCACACACACACACACACACACCCTCGCTCACACACACACACACACGCACACGCGCACTCTCTTTATCGCGGAGGATAATTGGATCTCGGCGGGCTGACCTTTCTGTGTGCGGAGTTGGTAATGAGCGGTATTGACCTGGCGGGTTCCATATCGCCGGCGATCCCGCGCTTCCCTCGCCAGCCTGACCTGCCTCTTTATTAAACCCCGGGGTGATGGGGGGGGGGGGGGGGCACAATGGCCAAACGCGGCGGTGAAAGGGGTGGGGGGGGGGGCGGCTGAACGCGGCGGTAAATGGGGGGGGGGGGGGGGCATGGAACGACATGGCGGTAAATGGGGGGGGGGGGGGGCATGGCCGGACATGGCGGTAAATGGGGGTGGGGGGGGGGGTGATGGGGGGTGGGGGGGACATGGCCGAACGGGACGGTAAACGGTGGGGGGGGGGGGGGGGGGGGGGAGGTCAGTCCTGCCTCCTGCTTCCGTTGGGGAGTGCGACAGGTTTGTCTGTCATTCAGTAACCCAAACCCACTGTACATAAGCTACGGCTCTTCAGCATCCAAATTAGCATCCGACAAAACTAACACCAACCCCCTACCCAACACCCCAGCTCCCCTCCCCTCCAGCAACAGCACCCTTACACATGCGCCAACGCACAGTTTGAAAAGGCTAAAATAAATACACACATATATATGATACATGTCTTATTGGAGCGTAAATTTGTGTTCCTGCCTCCCCAGCCCCCCCCCCCCCCCTCCCCCCCCCCATTTAAAATGTATTTTCTTGACCAGGCCACAGCTTGGCACTGTCAAAACCAGCCCAGAGGACTTCATTCCCGTTTCTGAACCTAGAAAGTACTTTTTTTTTTTATTTAAAACATTTCCATCATCTGTATCTTTATTTCCCACCAGCTTTATCTTGTTTAGTCCTAAAAAAGAAATTGAGTGTGTGTTATTCTTATCGTCATTTAAAAAAAAAACTCTCCTTTGTGTCTTGCTTCAGCGGCTGGTTATTTTTAAGGTTCGCGCCTCCACCAAATGTCATCCCGCAAACAGCAGAAATTGTGTTTGCTAACCTCTGAGCTCTTCGCTCTTCGTGCTCGCGCACCTGCGCGGCTGACGGCAGTGCAGCAGCAGCGAGGCGGGGAAAACAGAATCGAAGCTCGCAGAGGGAAATGAAGGTGCGGTTTAATGTTTAATGTTGCACCGTGTGATTAGTGATTGGAAGTGACCAGCAGAGGTCTGTGTGCAGAAGTCACAGCTGGCTGTCCAACCCTGTTCCCGGAGATCTACTGTCCCGTGGGTTTTCATTTCAACCCTAACGAAGCACACCTCATTCTACTAATTAGCAGCTCAAAGAGATCGCTGGTTGTTTAATGAGGAGTGATTTCTTAGGGTTGGAGTGAAAACCTACAGGACAGTAGATCTTCAAGAACAGCCCAGCTGTAAAGTTATTGTCTTTAAATGTCCCTCACGCAGTCTGGTCCTGTCCCACCCTTCCTGTAGGCTGGTCCCATCCCATCCCACCCCTATCCCCTCCCTCTCATAGGCTAGTCCCCTCCCATCCCTCCTATCCTATCCCGTCCCTGTCATGTCCCTCTCATAGGCTGGTCCTGTCCGACCCCTATCCGTCCCTCTCGTAGGCTGGTCCCGTCCCACCCCTATCCTGTCCCATCCCTCTTGTGGGCTGAAGGCTGAGGCCAAATTCTGACGCGCCCGTCAGATAACGTATCCGAGACACTGAACACAATTAATCTTTGGCCTTTAAAAACGATCGATGTGTTCAAACTTTCCTTCCTTCAAATACAACCGGTACACGAGAAGGGCTATCCTGTTCTCCCCCCTGAATGAATTACCATAAGTTTTGCTTTGCTTTGAATCTCTTCCTACTTACCTTTTTTTTTTTTTTTTTTTTGTTTTCCCATTGTATTTGTTTGTGTTCTATCTTCTTGTTGTCTGAGGCTCGCAGTTTCAAGACACATTGGCTCCAATTGATTTTCACCGCTTTGATTTATGAGGTTTAGGGAGCCACAGAGCACGCTCCCTGGCGCTTAAGGGGGCCTGATTTGGCAGGGCTGCCTCAGGCCACAGTGATGATGTTTGCATGAAGTCTGTAAGTCCTGGTGGCCCTATTTGGCAAGGGGGTCACCAAGCTACGGTGTTTATTTGGTTACTGTACAGGATAAGAGCCATTACATTGGAGAGGACAGCACAGTGGCCGATAGCTAATGTGCGACATATTGTCGACTGTTAGGAGAACATACGTTATTTTTACTCACAGGGGTGGACAGTAGATATGAGCATATGCACAATATATAGGCCAATATGGCCGCCGCAGGCCCCTTCGGATAAGAGTGTCAGCAAAATTTAACAAATGAATAAAAATGTCAGCTGTAATTCGAGGACAGCCATCTGGAAGGACTGACAGCGGAGGGGACGATTTATTGGGACGGTGAGCTATGGCCCTTGTGCTGTTTTTTTAAGACCGCGTAGAACGCCGCGATTTTGGGCACGGTGCTGTGGGTAGCTGCGCTGATTGCACCCGCTGTGGTATTGGGTCCTGGTAATCCAGGATGCCCCGGGCTCTCCTTTCTCCTCCGGGGGGGAATTTTGACGTCGCTCCGGAAGACGCCGTTGATGTGTTTGGGTTCGCGTTCTGAGCCGTGGCGGTTCCTCCCATGATCCTCCTGTTCTCTCGTCGTGCGCTGCCCTCCATTTTTGTATCCTCCATCATCCCCTGTTCACTGCTGTGCATGTTTTGTACAGAAGGGGTGTCGGACTGAATCCCAAGGGGGCCGCAGCGTCTGCAGGGTTCTGTGCTTTCCTTTCAATCGGCTGCAAGCTAAGGCCTCGGAAACAAGGTGTGTGAATGCCTTAGACAATCAATGACTTCAAGGAACACTTGCGCCGAGAACACTCCAAAAACCAGCAGACACTGTGGCCCTCCAGGGCTGCAGTTTGACACCTGTGTTGTACAGTATGTGTGTTCGTGCGTACATGTTTTCTTATTTTATCTCTGTTTTTTATCAATCTCTAAAGTGCTTTGTGCTGTTTTACTGCATGGTCCTATTATTATTATTATTATTATTATTATTATTATTATTATTATTATTATTATTATTATTATTATTATTATTATTGTTATTATTGTTATCATCATCATCATCATCATCATCATGTACAGAAGCATGGCAAAACCGTTCAGAAAATAATACATATGACCGGTACATTGTAACCCCTGGCGCACGAGGAAATGCCTAGAGGGAAAAGAAGCCCTTGACCAGAGTCACGTTGATTCAGATCGTAACAGAGAAGACAGGCGAAGAACAGAAGGGCGTGATCAAGGACTCATAAAGGCAGACGCCTATCGGAAGCCGCGGTGCTTTTGGGGGGAGGGGGCACCGTTAGCGCAGGGGAAACCGCTGTCGCCGCTGGCGTCTTCCGTCTCCACGCGGGCTTGCCTGTGACGGATAACAACGGGATTCGAACAGCCGTGCTTGATAGCGCGCGGGGCGACAAAGCGCGACAGTCAGAGTCAGAGGAGACGCAACTGTTGCGGGATATACACCCCAGGGCACAACACGCTGTACTGACTCAAGCAAGCAGTGCATCCCCCCAAAACACACACAGAGACAGACACACACACCTGTTTCATTTCAGAGCAATGCAAAACTGAATGTGTGAAGTCCAAGCCAAAACAACCCTGTGACTTGTTTAACGGATGACGCTTCGAACGTACGTGATATGGGGCTCTTTGATTTATTGATTGCTGAAGTCATTCGCTTCAGTATTCATGGTTTCTTGTATTTATTTATCGCGGCCGTAAATCTCTTGTCTCAAATAAATGCATTCATTGACAGAAATGCCATTTTCATGATCGCTCTAGCCTCTATTGTATATCCAAATATGATTTCAAGGCTCGTGCAGCGCCTGGGATTAAATTAGTCAACTCGTTTCAATGCAGTTTTCGCTTCATGCTGGTTCAGAGCGGAGTACATACGTTAAGTAAACCCACATTTTACCAGAAATATCAGTGGAATTAGCTTAATGTCTTTTGTAATAATGTCGATATATTAAACAAGTCACAACTGTTTGTTATTATTATTATCATTATTTTATTTATTTTGCAACAGTTGGCAATCCCGTATTAACTACTATTTCTCGCCAAATGATTGCGAGGCTAAGATGAGAAATCATGGGGTGTCCCGAAGAACACAGCCGTTTTCTTTTTTTTTTTTTTTGGGTGCAGCTATTTCAAATGCCCAGTTATTATTTATTTATTTATTTATTTGGGGGGGGGGGGGGGGGTTGGGGTTCCACTCTTCGCTGAGCAGTGAGCCAGGAGAAATGTCAAAACAGCCTTAGAAGTGGCAGCAGGTTTGCTCAACACTTCCATCCTCTATAAGAAGGTGGATCAATCCCTCCACCCCTTCCCCCTACTGCCCCCCCCCCCCCCCCCTTACTCCCGCTCCATCTAGTGCCATGCACACAATTCACAACTCGTGCACAGGCGCGCTCCAGTCCTCGCATTTTAAAGACGTCTACAACCAGCGGCTGGTGGATTTGACGCGCCTCTCTCCGTCATCCCCCCTCCTGATGTCTGATCTCGTTTCGGCACACAACAGGAAAAAAAGTGGACGTTAAATCCCGCTGAACCACTGCTGGGTTTAAAAACGCCGACAGTGGACAGGAGGATAAAGGAAACCGATTTCTCATTCCCCACCGGGGGACCGCGGTTTTGTGTCGCTTGACCACACGTGGATATCCAGGGGCTTTGAGGCGCAGACTGTGAGATGCTGAAGACAGACTTTTTTTAAAGTGCCCTCGTGCCTCTGACCACAGCGTGAGACGCCTGTGGAAAAAAAGGCTGAAGTTTTAGATTTGTGGGACTTCAATAAAGCACGGATCAGCATTAAAAAAGTGAAGAGAAAGAGGAGGAGAAAAGTAAAGGGCTTGGCCCGGAAAGTTAATTAACATTACCTGAGAACCAAAAATAGATACAGGCGGTTGTTTTTTTTCTGGTTAAAGGTGTTCCATCAACCAGCAAAATTTCGCCCAAAAGCAGACAAGAGGACCGTCCTGCGCTGACGAGACTTGTCGGCAGGAAGCGGCTGATTGCGGCAGGGGTGGTCGGAGTCATCATGGTGTTGGTGCTGGTGGTTCTGATACCGGTTTTGGTAAACTCTGCTGGGACCGCCGCGCACTACGAGATGCTCGGCACCTGCCGGATGGTGTGCGATCCATACGGGACTAAATCGCCCACCAGCACCGCCACGGCGGACACCGTGCGGGATAGCAGCCTCATCCAGTCTTTACCGACTTTCATTCAGGGTCCGAAAGGGGAACCCGGGCGTCCCGGGAAGGCGGGCCCGAGGGGTCCTGCGGGTGATCCAGGGCCGCCCGGTCCTGCGGGTCCGCCCGGGGAGAAAGGAGAGCCCGGGCGACCTGGATTACCTGGGCCGCCAGGACCCAATGCCGCAGCGGGTGCAATCAGCGCAGCTACCTACAGCACCGTGCCAAAAATCGCGTTCTACGCCGGACTTAAAAAGCAGCACGAGGGTTATGAGCTTTTGAAATTCGACGACGTGGTCACAAACCTGGGCAATCACTACGACCCAACGACGGGGAAATTCACATGCTCCATTCCCGGGATTTACTACTTCACGTACCACGTCCTGATGCGTGGAGGGGACGGCACCAGCATGTGGGCTGACCTTTGTAAAAACAACCAGGTGAGAAAGGTGGGGGGGGAAAGTAGCAGTGCGCTTACAACACCGACGTACTTTCTGTCCTGTGTGGATGAAACGGGAAAAAAACGCAATTCCTGATTTACAGTAGTCTTCCCGAATTGTTATTTCAAGCATCCAGGTTCTGCGAAGTTATTGGCAATACACAGATTCATTCCTTTTTAACAAGGCGACCGTTTGAGGAGGGCGTGGACGATGGGGTTAGGTAAAATGAATTGGGAATACAAAAAAGGAGGTGGTTCGTTGGCTCCACTTAATATATCAGTAGGCTATTCTCAGACACAGCTAGTCAGTGAAATGTAGGCACACGTTAGACTGAATTGTCGTGCATTCTCCACGCCGGGTCCACACGTATACATACTGTATACTGGTGGCTGTGGACGGACGAATGGTCGTGCGTTTTCCCGGCATCTCAGAGTCAGCGATGCGCGCTGGCACGTGGTCGGTACAGGTAACGCGCTGAACAGTGTTGCGAGCTCTCAGTCAGAGTTATTTTATTGGTAATCCTTATTTGTTCTTTCTTTCTTTTAATTTTAAATGTTTTTAAGGGGCAGTGTTTAAGAATGTTCAACATAATATATGTTGTAAATATGTAATATTTTTCATTACACAGGCTACTAATAATCACCGTGTTAACTGGTTCATCTGTAAAAACTCCGTTGAAGTGGACATAATTTTATTTCAGCTTGTACAATGGCCTAAAGCAGTGGTTCACAGTTGCCCTTTGTCATCCTGGTCGCTCTACTTTGATGGTATAATTTTAATAGCAGTTTATTACTCTGAGTCCCTAAAGGAAAAACTGTTGCCTGCAAATAAATAAATACACGAATAAATAAGCGAGGAATAATTTACAATTTTCCGATAATTACTGAAGCACATAATCATAATTATGCAGCATTAAACAGTATTGGTATTACTACTATTGCAAGTAATATTACTAATTACATGAATAAGTGCGACTGGTTCTTATTGACCCGGAGGAGTTAATAAATTATTCATAAATATGACGTGAACATGTTAAGCTTAAATTTGAAATATTTCCCCTACGAAAAATATATTCACAATAGCGATTCATCCATGTTTACTGGTTACTATGTCCAGGATTGTCATTGGATATGAACGCAGCAACTGAAACCGACGGGCCATGGTATTTTGGCAAACCCTCAGGTGACCAGTTGTCTGAGTAGTCCGAGACTTGGCTGCTTGATTCAGCGTTTAATTCATGCAAGATACAGTTCATTATAAGATTATTTTAACAATGTGGGCACGACCTGCCCCGTTGCGTCCAAATTGGACTATCGACGGCCGTGTATGGCCTTGTTTCGTTTTGTTAAGAGCAGACCGCCCTCTTATCGGAACATTACAAAAGACACGGTTGCTCTAACAATTTAATAACATAAGAAAATTGGTTATTAAGCCTAAGGGTGGGTTTTAAAAAAAAACTGTCATTTAAGACAATAGTCTACCTTTTTTTCCAGCTAACCGTTATTTTAGATTAATTCAAGTTATTTTAATTCGTCGTTAGAAATGAATCCCCACGAATCCGGCACGACAAGTGAGACAGTCACTATCCAATCTCCCGCCGTGTTCTGAAAACGCGCACATCTCAACTGTACCCTGGCTGACCCACTGCTTATCGTTTTGCATGAGTTTTACTGGCCGTATACCTTACGCTAAATCTAAAACTGTATCCCGAACCCATTTGCTTCCTAATAACATTGCATTCTGCAGTTCCCTCTGGCACTCAATATGGCATCTAGCGTTATGTTGTAAGATTGTCGGAATGACTATTGCTATCGATTGCGGCCCTGGTGACTTAGGATCAGCACTGGCCGTTGCCTAAAGTCGTATGCGTACGCTTATGTGGGAAGATAACAATGCAATACTTTAAATTTACAAATCAATGAATACAACAGGCCAGTACTCGTTTGTCTAAGTTTGGTCTAAGCTACTGTAAGCTACTCCATCGGAAGCGTTATGCCACGCATCAAAAGAGAGGGTCACGTTTGTTCAGATTGTTAGAATTCATGCTCACATTAAAGTTAACGTCGTTATTTTCAAAAGCACTTTTATCCTAATAGATTTATTCGTAATGCTCTGGCAAACAGAATAGCGTAAAAAAAATGTAGCCTAAGCACAATTCTATAAACGGTGTGCAATGTATACAAGGTGTACAAGTGTATAACGTGAATTTAAATTGTGCATTTTTTTTGAAAATTATTTTCAGATGCACGGGCCTACTGTTTATCTGTAAAATGAACACATACGCAAATTATTTGAACTAATAAAATGATTTGCCATGCATATATATTTAAAGCAATTAAACTTTCAGAGGAAAAAAACAGGACAAAAGTTAAGAAAATATCTTCTTGGCTTGGTAAGACGAACACGCGCGCGCTTATGTTAGTAGTCCTGACCTGAGCATAGCCTTTTATTTATTTTTTTATTTATTTTCACAGATGGATTAATGCGTGATCCAAGTATTATGCATTTTCATCATGTAAACTAAACAAATTGGTTAAATAATCATTTGTAGCTATTTCTTTAACGAAGGAAGTTCATTCGTTTAATCTTTTTATGTGTGTTACCTCTGTTTCGAAGGAAATGCTCCATAGGCGTTAAATTGTTAAAATAAACAAATAAATAAAATAAAAATAAAAATTCCCTTATGACACGTAGCAATTTCCGGTCTGTAGGGAACTTCGATGGACTCGTCATAAATGAGAATGAGTGAATTATGACATCGAAATTATTAAATTATAACACTGAAATCAATCAGTGGACGCATTTTAGGAATTCAACCACTAAGTATAATTAAGATGTTTGAACAACTGTCTTACTATTCATGTGTCGTGTTATTGTTGGAGAAACGAGGTATGGTTCTTAAAATTGATTTAAAAAACTGCAAATTGCAGGTTATAAAGATATTCATTTTTAAAAAAGCAATGACGAGATGAAAATGATAAGTTTGCCAAGCGGAACATTGTGAAACGGCATATGCTACTGTAAGGCAGCCGTTAGAGTCACAAGTGTTAACGACACGAAACGTTTATCATTGATTACTTTTACAAAAATACATAGAATCAAACCTATCCAGTCTGGCCGAAGTTATTATTTTTTTGACAGCAATTATTATTATTATTATTATTATTATTATTATTATTATTATTATTATTATTATTATTATTATTATTATTATTATGATGTCAGTTTAATTACTATGTTGGTTTAATTCAGAAAATGCAGCTCTGCAAACATTGAATTAGACCCAATTTTATGAGAGACAGGATATAATCATTTCACTATTGACTTCAAATATCACAACTGTGCACTGCATTAATATCCAGATTCAGACCTTTATTTTGTATATGAGTGTAACAGAAACTGTGGGAATCAATGTGTGTTTTGACTCCTGAAAATACTTGAATGTTCATTAAACACAGTCAGGGCACGCTTGCTATCCATAAATGTTTACACACGACTGTAACATTTATGTTCCAGCAGATAAGGGACATTTGTAATCGCCTGCTAAACTATTTAACACTGGGAATACTTTAAATGAATTATCGGTGTTAAATGTTAATAAGTGATTTAACACAAAGGCTTGAGCCATGACAACACTTCAAAGATCAGCAACGCTTTCTTTTGTCACTGTTTATCTAGAATTCTTCTTCTTCTTTTCTTCTTATTGACCTGTGTACTTCTAAGTTTCTGAGTGACCAGCCACCTCTCTAGGGGCTGGGTATGAACAGAAGGGGCAGTTGGAGCGAGGGGGCGGGGTTTCCAGTGATTAACTCCGCCCCTCTCCTTCTCCTCGGCTGCGTGGGTTTCAGGTGCGAGCCAGTGCCATCGCGCAGGACGCGGACCAGAACTACGACTACGCCAGCAACAGCGCCGTGCTGCACCTGGAGCCCGGCGACGAGGTCTACATCAAGCTGGACGGGGGCAAGGCCCACGGGGGCAACAACAACAAGTACAGCACCTTCTCCGGCTTCATCATCTACGCCGACTAGGACACACCTCTGACCTTTCACCCCTGACCCCTGACCCCTGATCTGTCCGATCCCCGCACTCCTCACCCTCTCGCCCTTCCAGAGGAAACAACAAGTACAGCACCTTCTCCAGGTTCATCATCTACGCCGACTAGGACACACCTCTGACGCCTGACCCCTGGCCCCTGACCTCTCTGATCCCCACACCCCTCACCCTCCCGGAGGAAATGACAACAAGTACAACACCTTCTCCGGGTTCATCATCTACGCCGACTAGGACACACCTCTGACCTATGACCCCTGGGCCCTGACCGGTCCGATCCCCGCACCCCTCACCCAGCCCCTACCTGTCCTGTCCCGGCCCCCTTCCTTGAACGCTTCCCATCGATTTTCGGTTAATTAAATAATAAATTTACTGAATTATTTATTGGTACCATCTTCCTGTGGTATATAGGGTCCTGCCCTAGTGCCCCCTTTCCCACATCCTAATCTGAACGTGAACTCTAATCCCCCCCTCCATGTTTTTGGCAGTGTAGGATGAATAATTGAGCAGGGGGTGGGGCACCAATCGATTGCATACCTGAAAAACAAACAACACGAAAAGGGAACCAAATGCACCTGGGGGACACCTGTAAGCCCTGTGCTCAGATGGCTCCAATGAATGCTGTGTGTCAGGCTGCTGAGTGAGAGAAATCTGAAAGTGTCTCATCAAAGCAGCAAAGTCATTCAACAGGAGCTGAGTGCACGATACAGAGAGAGAGAGAGAGAGAGAGAAAAGAGAGAGCAAAAGGGAGAGAGAGAGAATGTGAGAAAAAGAAAAGAAAAGCGAACAAACAAACAGAAAAAATGAGAAATGTGAATCAAACAAATAGTGTTGGCCTTCTACCACCAAAGCAGTTGCCACGAGCACATGTTCTCTGTGCCAAACTGACTCCTATTTATAGTAAGACACCTGTTTTTTATTTCACAAAACCGGGGACGATATGTGCAATAATATTTACTGTTTTTAGAAATCATACCGCCCTCCACCCCATTTCCTTCTGTTTGCTGAATAAACATGCGTTCTGTGGGTTGCCTGGCAACCGTGAAGCATGTTTTTCCTGTGTGTGTGTGTGTGTGTGTGTGTGTGTGTGCATCCCCCAAGTGTGGTGTTCTTTTGACAGGACCACAGTTCTGTATCAGTGGGGTTCATGCCCTGGTAAAATTGGTTGAACATAAGACTACATTGTTTTTTCCTTTAGGGGGTTTTGATGTACATGTGCACACACACACACACACGCACACAAATCTATATGCACACTCACACACGCACTCAGACACACACAAATTCATATGCATATGAGCACACGCACTCACACACACACACACATGCACACAAACCTATATGCACACTCACACACGCACTCTCACACACACACACACACACACACACACACACACACGTACAGATGCACAAACCCATATGCATACAAGCCGGACGCAGACATGCACACATGAGCATGGACATACACACATGTGTGTGCACACACACAAACACACGACAAACACACACGCACGCTTACGCACACACAAACTCATATGCCCATGAGTGGACACATACACACGCACACACATGCTGACATGAGCGGACACACACAAACAGTTCCTCAGGCCATGTGTGGATGATATAGTTTGTGAAGCAGGTGTAGGGATATGCATTTTTTCTTATCAAATTTGATCACATGTTTGGCACACCAGGGAATTCAGGCAGCTGAATCACAGCTAGCCTTTACAAATTTGGTTTGAACTTTTTCTGGGGGGGTGGGGAGGGAATTATGAGTGGTGCTCACGTATAGAATCCCGGCTTGCAAACTCAGCACTAGAAAACAAAACAACAACCAAACAAAATGGAAATCATCTAGGTCTCTGAGTGGTTTACCCTTTTTTTTGCCTGTGGTAGATTGTGTTCTCTGAACGTAATTTCATCTCTGGCCTCCTCTAGGAAGAGAGGCCGAGTTATTGTTTAAAATGCATTTTCTTTAATCTTTGGAGATTTCAGATTTCATTCTCAGTCCCTTAACTTGGGGGTCATTGATTGGACGGGAAATCAGATTACCGGTTACACCGGTAACCAGGGAAACGGGATTAGGTTCCAGCTTTGCAGAGCTGGCAATCTGTAATGCAGCCATCCCTGAGCAACAATGTAGAACTCTAATACCATATTATAGAACACTATGCAGAAACTTTGGGTTTAATATGCATATGTACCTTTCATAATAATAGTAATAATAGTAATGTAAGGATTAACATTTACACTGGGTATTTATGTACATAGTTTGCTGGTGTGTGTAAATGTTTCACTCCCCTTAATATGCAAACGTCTGAAAAATCAGAGGATAACAGTCATTACTAGAAGCGTGAACTGCTGAGTAGTCCCTGTAGCATAAACGGCTGTGGAAATAATCGTGTTTCATAGTCCTCCAGGCGAGACACAGCCTTCAGTATCCCAGTGCTGGTATAGTAAATGGCAAATAATCAAGCACTTGGAGATATGCTTTTTAAAATTTCCATTAGTCTTCCCAGAATGCACTTCTCCTATACTCCTGTTTACGTACGCTATTTCCATTAAATGGATACATCTGATTGGTCAGACGAGTGTATTTTTTTAATTTTCGTTTTTTTTTTTTTTAGATATGTGTTGGTTCTACTTTATGCATATTGACATTAAACGGTGGACTTGGCAGGACATTTCCAGTTGTGTTAATGTGTTTTTCTTAATGTGCTTTTCTTCCCATTATCACTTGTTCAGCAGTGATTGAGTGTATGTTTTGGTTGGGATGGGGGGAGGGGGGTAACCATCCCCTCCACTGATGTCACGAGAATGAAAGGTGAGTTTAAACATTCCTGTTTTCAGCCACGACTTGAAATATTTCTGTTTTCAACCATGAGTTTAAACGTTCCGGCTTTTAACCTTGAGTTTTAACGTTCCTGATTTTAACTGTGAGTTTTAACGTTCCTGATTTTAACTGTGAGTTTTAACGTTCCTGATTTTAACTGTGAGTTTTAACGTTCCTGATTTTAACTGTGAGTTTTAACGTTCCTGATTTTAACTGTGAGTTTTATGTTCCTGCTATTAACTGTGAATTTAAGCGTTGTGTAGTTCTGAACTTTAGGGGACTACCTGCTCGACAGAGAAGAACCGGACGTATGCGACACACCTGCACTTTATGCTGTTGTATTTCACTTCGGAGTTTATAGCATTACGAATTAGCGCCTTTAACGCGGCAACGGGAACTTGGGGCGATCAGCGCAAAACCATGCGGACAACGACCATCTGTCTGAGACGAAACCCCCCCCCCCCCCCCGTCCATCTTCCCACCGCTGGCATGAGGCTGATAGCCTAGCACTTCGGCTCAGTGACCTTTTCCCTTTAAGTGGGATCAATACTGTGTGATCTCTCCCCGCTCCCCCCCCCCCCCCCTTCCTCAATTTAGTAATCATCTCTAAATGACCCCTTTGAATGGAGGAATGAAGACATCAAAGGTTTTTTCAGGGGGGGGGGGGGGGGGGGTTGTGGAGGTAGGCTACTATATTTCAAACCCTAAAATGAAATAAATGTAAGTAGTGGTTGGTTGAAAGAGTTAATTGTTCGAAGGGTAAGGTTAGGATTTGGGGGGAAGGGGGGGGGGGGGGGTCTCAAGGTTTGGTGACACAGTGAAGGGCGTTTCTAGCCCCGCCCCTTCCCCTCTCTCCACAGTCCAGACACTCAAGGCTCCTTGTGTGATTGAGACAGAGAAAAGAAAACCAAGGACAAAAAGAAACCCTCACACTCGCACACACTCACACTCACACACGCACACTCACCCTCGCGCACTCGTACTCACACACACACTCACACACACACTCTCACACACTCACATTCACACTCGTGCACACACACACACTCGCACACACTCACGCACACTCACCCTCGCACACTCATACTCACACACACACTCACACACTCACATTCACACTTGTGCACACGCACACACTCGTACACTTTCACTCACGCACACATTCACACACACACTCGCTCACATGCATGCACACACACACTCAGAGAAAATCACACGCACACACATTTTGAGGATCTTTATCAATAATATCTAATAATAATAAAGGCTGTTCTCTGATTGCTCCTGTGGGGCCCCCATTCATCACACAAGAGTTCACTCTGTGAGGCCACCTGTTCAACCCCCCCCCAATAAAACCCCTCCTGTTGCCACAGAAACACACCTTCATTCCACTTTATTGGACTGCAGCCTGCAGGAGTGGCTGCTCTGTCGTCTCCTCACTGAAGGACAATCAGACAAAATGCGCCGGTGATTTAGGGGAGAACAAGTGACTGCCCCGCTGCTGGCTTTCTGTCTTTTCGACGGAACTATCTATTTCCGGGGAACATCTATTTCATTTCTGCGGTGACGATTAAAATCAATTAAAACAGACTACACAGGGGTGGGGCATGCCGATTTGTGGGTGTGGCTTTGCGGGCTGGGTTTTAAAAAAATTCACCACGTTCGTTCTGAACAGCTCCTTGTGAACGGTTCGCCAAGTACTGCATAGGAAAAGAGTCTGTAAGAAGCGAAGAAGCACTGTAGCACCAGACCGTTCGCATTGACCAGACTCGGGTCAAATATGCATTTGACTTTATACACTGTAGCAGTGAAAGAGTAAATTACTCCTGTGTATAAAGGAGATGACCCGTGTGACGTGAACCAAACCTTACGAATTTGGTGCTCATGTGACACCCCCCCCCCCCCCCTATTTTATATTGCTGTTTCATCTGCACCAAAAGGGATGTGTTATCAAAAAAAAAAAGCCTGTGCATTTAACCTCATTGATTTCTTTGTTTGTTTTTCATGCGATATTGATGTTGCAGTCCACGCCTGTGTAACCTGGGCCAGAAAATCCGTTCTTATTGTCTGGATCCTGACCCATTAGAAGCAGGGGCCTCACATTCCTACACCCCGCCTCACATCTATTAATATCTGCTCGGCTCCTCATTATTAATGGCCTTTATTCAATAACACTTTCGTTTTATTGCACAAATTACTTAGGAAGGGCGAAAGTGTTTCATCGGAAAAGGGCAGCAGGGCTCTGTAATTGCGTCCCATTAATCTGGAGTCTGCGCCTCGCTTGATCTCTTAATGTGACGGATTAGCCCGGATTATGGCCCCCGTCGGCACGCTTTTAACGAGCCTCTCCCCAAATCGGCACGATCTGTTTTATGAGTGGCACCTGCCCGTCATCTGGAGGCGTAAAAAAAAAAACAGGGAAGAAGAAGAAGGAGAAGAATGAAAGCAGAGGAAGAACATTCCGGCTTAATTCTGAGGGAGAGAAAAATGCATTTAAAACGGACTGAGCCAACAGGTCGGTGTCTCGCGAGTCCTTTTAATGCATTTTTTTTTTTTTAAATGAGTGCTTGTGTGTATGAAAGAAGGTGTGCCAAAAATAAAAAGAGAAAAATGACTTGTGGGAAGTGGAATAGCCGGATGGCAGCAGAGGGCAGTCACAGCCACAAAAGAGTGCATTTTCTCTCCTGCATGAGATTAGGTTAAAACATCACCATCTCAAATAATATCATTGAGAAATTCACGCCCAGAAATCTCCACAGAAACATTGCTAACCCACTGAAGAGAAATAGGGAAATTTAAATTTTTGGGCGGCGGGGGTGGGGGGGTCAACAGAGTGTGAAGATGCATAACCTGAGAGAGAAATTGCAAAACGGAGAGAGAGAGAGAGAGGGAGAGTGAGAGAGTGGAGGATATTAATCAGACCCGCTCAATCAATGGCCAAGTGTCGGCCTGCCGAGCAGGAGATATCCATGAGTGTCTCGTCAATGCAGAAAAGTCATTCAACAAGAGCCGAGCGCAAGATACATAGCGAAAAAAAGAGAGAGAGAGAGAGAGAGAGAGAGAGAGAGAGAGAGAGGTGGCACCTCACCCCCCCCCCCCCCCCCTCTTTCCACACACCCCCTATTCTTTTTAATCACAAAAGGTCAAGGAGAGATGGGGAGGGGAATCAAGGCGTTTAAAACAGAACTCGAATTTAACAACATGGGTTTGGCATATATTATCCGTGCTGAATGAAATGGGCCGGGCACGAAATGTCACCAGCCCTTCCGTTTCTTCCGTCTGTGGAAAATGCGAATGAGTCCTCAGCCCTCCGCTTGCCCCCCCCCCAAACCCCCCCCCCCCTTTTTTTTTGTGGGCCCCCACTGGTTGAGGCCCATACTGGAACAGTTTCAAGATTGAATCCTCATCAGTGTCTCCTGTCACAACAGTGTAACTCCTGTCACGCCAGAGCATACTTTCTGTCACAATAGTGTAACTCCTGTCATGCCAGAGCATACCTTCTGTCACAACAGTGTAACTCCTGTCACGCCAGAGCATACCTTCTGTCACAACAGTGTAACTCCTGTCACACCAGAGCATATATTCTGTCACAATAGTGTAACTCCTGTCACACCAGAGCATACCTTCTGTCACAATAGTGTAACTCCTGTCACACCAGAGCATACCTTCTGTCACAATAGTTTAACTCCTGTCACACCAGAGCATACCTTCTGTCACAATAGTGTAACTCTATCTATACCTCTTTCTCTCAGAAGGGAGGAAGAAGGGCGAGGAATCAAGAGATGTCTCAGGGACACTTTCAGAACGCGTGACGTCACACTGACATCATCACTGTCCCTGTCAAATCTTCGAGGATGATAATTAGATCTGACGCAAAAAAAAAAAAGAAAAAGATCTCAATTCCCCTTTGACTCGATTGATCCGGGGTATTAAAACAAAATAGGACAAAAAAGTCCAATTACCTTGCCTCCCTCCAACTGCCATTAGGTGGGTCAAGAGAGAGAGAGAGAGAGAGAGAGAGAGAGAGGGAGGGAGGGAGCACCTTGGGATTGCCCCTTATTGGAGGAAAATAAATTGTACAAGCCACACTAAAAACGACGGATCAGCTGCGGTTTTAATTTGACGCAGCCGCGCCACACCGCTAACTCAGGAAATGTAGCGCTGCCTTTGCCACCGCGTTGATGAAAAACATACACACAAGGTTATAGACACCCTTCCCTCATTCCAGGGCCGACTCCCCTCCTGGCCCTGCTGTGATCTTGAAAATGGGAATTTGGAATGCAACAGCTGCCAACATTCTATTTTTTTCTTTTTTTTTCTAAAACTCTATTTACTCAATAAATAAATAAATAAATAAATAAACAAATAATCCAGCTTGCCGGGGAAACGTGGATGGATGCAATTAGAAGTGACAGCTCCTGTTCTGGACTGGGATGTGACTCACTTGTCCCCACACTTATCAAATCTCCCGGAGAAGGGACTATTAATTCAAAGCGAATTGTGCCAGCTGCCTAAAAAAAAAAACGGCTTTCTGTCTGTTTTAATGTCATTGATGCTGGGCGTGAAAGAGTGCATTGAGCTCTGCTAAGAGGGATCTGATAGAAGAAAAAAAAAAACATTTGCTATGCACTCCTGCTATCGCAGGGCTTTTAGAGAGAGAGAAAGAGAGAGAGAGAGAGAGAGAGAGAGAGAGAGAGAGAGAGGAATTCCCCACAAAGAGTACCCTTTGAAACGTGAGAATCAGACTCTGGCTGCTCCACACAATACTATCTTTAGGCTTATGTGTGCAGATGGTCAACAGTAGAGTGATGTCTGAAACTGTTGTTTCTAATTGTTTGAGAAAGGATTTCCCTAAAAAGCCGGGGATCTCCACATCACGACCGGATTCCTCTGAAAGATAGAAAGATGCCCGCACAGCATTTAGCAAACAATTAATAGACAACTTGAACACATGAGTAGGCTGTCTGTGACAAATCGAAGATAATGAGTGTCTGTACACAGAGAACGACACCACGTAGCACAATATGTTAGAACATATCACATCAAAATAGAAAAATATGCAAAACCCGCAATGACATCAAATATTATACCAGCAGGTGTGGCAACCTGACAGATTATTTGATAATAGGCACCGCCAACCCATGATGTTTACGTTACTGACATTGTTGGCAACGCGTTACCGGTAATATATAGCGTAGCTGAGTGTTTGCAAAGCCAACCGAACTTAACTACCCTTCTTACTCCAGGGAAGAGACACATCGTAAACACTATACAAGCTATAATGAGCATAGTGGATACGCATGCGCACACAAACACAAACACACACACACTCACACACAATCACGCTCACACACACACGCATGCATACAAACACACACACACTAAAACACACAGTCACGCTCACACAAACACACACACACACAAACACACGCACACTAAAACACTCAGTCACGCTCACACACACACACTCCTGTGGCTGGGCTAAACTGGTCTCAGTCAGCTGATGAGACAGAGGCGGAGGTTTGAGCCCAGCTGTACTTATCGTGAGCACCGCCATCCAGCTTAGCCAATCAGGTGCTTTCTCACTGTTTTTATACTGCCATATGAAAACATATTAATGAAATTTAATAAACCTGAATTTAGCCTATGTTTGTGGATACTTAATATCTGGTTGTAAGGTCGACCACCTGAGAGCGTGACTCTATATAGCGCTGATATTTACACAAGAGTTTAAAGTAATATTTCTCCCTGTGTATCACAAACACTATCTAATGAGCATAAATTACAGGGAAGAGATAATATTTAATGTCAAAGTGAACTTCAGCCCAGCGCCAGGCATTACTGGGAGCTCAGAGCAGAGTCTATCATAGAGTCAGCAGAATCATCACCGTCAGGCTTGGGTAGGCTTAACTCACATTAATTTCCAAGGCAGTGACCAGGGGTGCGGCCCAATTCTCAAAAAATGTGTCCTCCTTTCCTCCACTACCACCTCACCTCCTCAATGCTACAGAAACTGATCTTTGTGTGCTCACTACCTCCGATGTCCCAATATTGGAGGAGACGAGTCCTCCCGGCGAAAGATACATTGGTGTATCCTATTTCTGTGACATCATTGTGCTCACGCCCATAGAGATTGAAAGACCGTCCTGCAGAATCTGATCCTTTCCGAACTTTGGAAAGCAGAGGCAGCGGAGAGCTTACCATGAATTTCTCCAATTTTGCAACATATTTAGCCAGAATTGCGTGTGCTTCACTAGGTTATTATCACACATAACATCCTACCCGAAGGCCTACAACAGATAACAAAAGCAAGGGGCACCTACCATTATTACAGTATGTGAATATGCATGAATGAATTCATTCATTTATGCGACAAACCATTTTCACAGGACATATTTACCAACAACAAATTTAATTGCAGATGTTACAGTGGGAAATAATTGTCCTACAGTGTGAACACTGCCATAATACGAACATTGGGAAACAATAACTCAGTTAACACGAAGCAAAAAATTCATTTCACTAATCTACGGAAAAATGTTTCTGAATTAGCATTGGCTATGTGAGATGCAACAAACTGACAATAGAATGCTCTCAAAGCTATGGAACATGAAATTCAGTAAATTCATGCTCTGCGTGTTCAGACATCGGGTATTACAGTAAAGAGTCTTCTGCGTATAGCCATATGAAAAAAAAACCATTAAAAAAATTAAAAAAACATAAAAACCTAGTAATGTTTTTCTGGTTCATGTTTGCATAGCCTACTCTGGCTACATGCAATGGCTTGTACATGAAACTTACAAGCTACTTGCAGCTTTACATGGGCTGACTATGTGTAAGATCTGCGATTGGCTCAACATCAGTCAAAGTCATGACAGGGCTGCTTCATCAGGAGTCAACGTTGCCTTTAATGACGGAGATAAAGTTGATAAGCCGTCCCAGTTTTCTTTAGGCCTCCTCGTTCTCTTCTTTCTTCCAATCCCCTCCTCCCCTCCTTTCCTCCACTCCTCTCCTCCCCTCCTTTCTTCCTTTCCCCTCCTCCCCTCCTTTCCTCCACATACTTCCGGGTAGGAGACGAGTGGTAGCGGGGGAGGGGAGGAAAGGAGGTGAGGAGTAATGGAAAAGTAATGGAATGCATCCCTGTGATTATCTTCAGTCATGATTCTGCTCCCTGACATCACAGAGGGCAAAGGTCAACAACTTGGTGTCTAATGTCTGTCTGTCTTGTGCCCATCTTGGTATCCATGCAATGAGGTGTGTTTCTGAGTGTTTCTCTTCTGGTCCATTTGGTGGTGCTGTACTGAGGATTTGACGTCTCTGTTCATCCAATCATTGAATGCCTTTGGCTCTGAGTGCTGCCTTCACTTTTTGTAAGAAGCCAGGCTGTCCGCACTCACTCCTGTGGAAGAAAGAAACACACACTGAACACTCTAGCTGTCACTCATGTGCATTTATACTTCATGATTAATAGAGCTTTTCTGGTAGCTGTGACACACCTGGTTTATACTGCAGACAGGGCTAAAGACCCTGGTCCCTCACCATGGAAACCAATTAAACTCTTCTCCTGACTCTAGGGGATGCATAAAAGGGTGTGCATACCACACAGGGACAGCATCTCCAGAGACCGTGGTGCCCAACGGATTCTAGCCCTTGCACAAACTGGACCTGACCCTTGACCCAGAGAGTGGGAGGATGGGCCACATCCTACAGGACAAGGCATTTAGTGATAATGGGGGACTCCGTTATCAGAGGTGCAGACAGAATAGTCTGTTTGCATGACCAGGTATCTCGTATGGTGTGTCGCCTGCCTGGTGCCCAGGTAGGGGACCTCCTGGAGCACGCGGACAAGCTCCTGGCCAGAGTGGGGAAGGATCCAGTTGTCATGGTTCACGTAGGAACCAATGACATACAGTAGGTAAGGGTGGGTTTTAGGTTCTGCAGGGTATATGCTTAGGGCAGCACAAGACTGGCACAAGACTATTTAAACTAGTGTAGCACAAGACTATTTAATCTGTTCTTGTATAAAGCAGCCAATAACAGCTCAGTGAATAAAGACATAGAAGCATAAGGATTCAACAGCTGAAGCTGAAGCACAGACATGAGGAAACAACAGTCACACTGATACTGCTGGGCACTGTGAGATGATCACATATCCAGTGATTCATATTTGCGACACATGCACACATACTCAAAATCCTGCGACTTTGGCAATTTGGGAATAACACTAAAAAAAAAACATACCAGCCCTCTGCATTGGGGATGTCATTGAAGACGACTCTGTCTTCCTCTTCATCAGTTGCAACCACAGTAAAAACCAACTTCTGGTCAAAGGCTCTTTGCAGCAGCTTCAGCACCTCCTCGCCATCTGGGGTGATTGGTAAAATGGTAAAACTTTCGGTTCCAATAAAAGGCTTCCCTGGGTTGGGATGGGTCTCCTGGAAACAGATATAACACACATTGAAAAGGAGAAAGGTATGGAAGTAGATTGTATGGATGTATAAATACACGTGTGCATGTCCAGTTTTCTGATCAATTGCATTTGTCTGCCAGTTTTTACGGAGACACTGTCTGAAAAGAAAACAGTTAACACTTTACAAGAAGTGGCCAAGGGCTTCGCTAAGAATATCCATATCGCAACATATCGTTCATCAGTTCACCCCCAACTCAGCCACCAGGTGGCGCTACACAGCTTCTAATCACTGCACACAGGGGATGGATGCATGAGTATTTGTATTACAGTTATGAATTTAACTGCCTCCAAAACAACTGTGATCTCATCTTTCTATTTTTATTTTTACTTGTCATAAAGACGCACGATGCACAACGTAAATAACTCAGCTTTTAATTATGCCACAAGCCTTCTCAGAGCTATCACAGAACCATCATTGCTTCCATCTCGCTAGCACAGTCAGCATGCAGCCTGTAGATATTGTGTAAAATATCTGTACTTGGATGCACAGGGATGAAATTGATATCAATCTTATCGTCTAACTATGGGTGAAAAAAGTGACCCAAAATGTCAGACTATTCCTCAAATACATTTGTAACTGACAAGGATGCACGTTGATACAGATTAAGCCAGAATTATAATTTTTATAATTAAGCAAGAGTTGGACCACTGCATTCTATTGCTGGACTAACAAAGTGTAATGAAATGTATTTTTTCTTTGGTAACAAAGTGTTGTGATAGACTCTATAATCACACTCCAAAACTACTGAAATTTTTTAACTTTTTGAATTTTTCTTGAATGGACATCAATTTCTTACCATCTGTATTCCCCTGGGAATATTGTATGTGATATGAAAAAATGTATGTCCGGCAAAGTTATTGCACCATCCCTCTATCATCTCTCCCTCTGGCTGGTCTCCCACCACTCTGAGTGCTTTTAGACACACTGGGCACTGGAGACCCAGTCTTTCCACAGATCTCTCCAGACAGGCTGCGCAGAAGGCATGAGCACATTTCAGCCTCTGCTTCTTCTGCAAGGGCTCCGTGCAGAGGGGACAGGCCTCCACTTCTCCAGCCTCAGTGAAGCAGCCATAAATGCCCACTGCTCTGCCTGCCTTGGAGATCATAGACGTTTCCTCCTTGCAGGCATCCTCCAGTCGCTCATTCAGCTCAGAGACATATTTCCTCACGGTCTCAAAGGAGATGTGTGGGTTGATGGTGATGCTGGGCAAGTCTCCAGGCCCAGGAGGGACACAGAGAGACTTAAAGCTCTAATAGGAGAGAGAGGGAGAGAAATAGAAAAAACAGTCCAGTCAGAAGTGGTAGGTGATAGACCATCTGGACAACACTAACCACAAGACAAAGGACAACAGAAAGTGAACATGTCCACAGCAGCCACGCTTACGTGCAGAATATTTTATCATTCCGGATACATTCATTCCGAATGAAGATTCCAACTGAACTGTTTAACATGTACGTTGATCTGATTAAGGCTATGGATGGCTAGTAATGTTTATGGAATTGTTTAAGAATATGGAAACATTTTTGACATGCGCAGAACTCCAAACTCAGCTAACTTGATCCGGCTTTTGTGTACGCAATACACATTTCTATAAATATCCCCAAATATGTGTCATCAATATCTGTATGTGTCATATGGTGTGTATAATAGTTATATTGATAGTGTTCTTACATAGGCTATCTGGCAGCAGTGTCAACGGAATATAATGCTCCTACAGAAGACAAGTCAATAGTCCTGTAGATCCTTTTTCAAACACTTGTTTGAACAACTCATTATTTTACGCTTTTCAGCCATCCAGGTGTTCCATCGCCCTACCCATCCATTATCTACACCTGCTTATCCCTGGACGGGCCGCCAATCTATCGCAGGGCACATACACCATTCGCTCACACACTCCTACCTATGGGCAATTTAGAGCCTCCAATCGGTCTACTGGCATGTCTTTGGACTGTGGGAGGAAACTGGAGTAACTGGAGGAAACCCATGTGGACACGGGGAGAACATGCAAACTTCACACAGAAAGGCCCAGGCCGGATTCGAGCCCAGGTCCTTGTGAGGCGACAGTGCTACCCACTGCACCACCCACAGATCAGTTGTGTATTCGTTGATGGGACTTACACTGAACATGCACATGGAGATATTCAATTCAAATAAAGTATTCAGTTCAACTGTTTACGTGGGTAACATTCTCCTATCGATTGGATTAACAAAAGGTTGACACCACTACTTTCCAACCAATATATAATTTCAATCGGAATAAGATTGAAGTGGATACGTGATACATTTTTATTCCAATTAGATATGGAATATGAAGCTCCATGTAAATGTAGCTAGTGTGGGCCAGAAATTCAAGTCAGTTAAAAAATCATGAGCAGCTTTATCAGACAGCTCTGTGAGTTATGTTACCTGGAGGAAATGGATGTGATCCTCTGTGTGTGAAAGCTGCTCCAGCTCAGCATCTCTCTTCCTCAGCTCAGCAATCTCCTGCTCCAGTCGCTCCAGGAGTCCTTCAGCCCGACTCACTGCAGCCTTCTCCTGATCTCTGATCAGCTCTTTCACCTCAGAGTGCCTTCTCTTAATGGAGCGGATCAGCTCAGTGAAGATCCTCTCGCTGTCCTCCACTGCTGCCTGTGCAGAGCGCTGTTAGGAGACATAGAGAGAGGAGAACATTTTAACTAGGACTTTCACTCATCTCTTACTGGGACCACAGACAGCCTGTTCCCCACAGTGTGGCTCAGTGGGATTGAGGGCTGGAAAGTGGCCCAACACAGGACTCCTCACTGGCTGACTGGAGGAGAGCTCTGAAATGGCTCTGGTCAGTACCCACCTTGAGTGACTGCACAGCCTGTCTCAGATCCTGAAGCTCCTTCTCTCTCTCCTGTATCCTCTGCTGGAATTTACTCTGTGTCCCCACCAGCTGCGTCTGTGGACAGACATCAATCATTCATTATCCTGTATCCTGTATCCTGATTGTAGTGTGTGCTACTGTAACCATTCACAAAGGTTTTCTATACAATGGACAAAGTATTTTTTTTCAATTAATTTCTATTGCACCCCCATGCTTAGGATTTTGTTGGCCCTAAACAAGTTGGCCTTTTTTCATCGTTTTCTTCCATGTTTTCTTTTACTACTTTTTCCAAATACCTTAATGATTAAATGTATGGCTTAACATCTTTTTTTATTTATTACTTATTTATCTATTTCATTTATTATTTACATTTATTTAAAAATGGTTTAGTCCTCTGTAGTCCGTGTCTTATTGTGATTTCCCTGTGACCTTGGGTGTCCTGGCACTTTTTAAATAAGATGTATTATTATTATTATTATTATTATTATTATTATTATTATTATTATTATTATTATTATTATTATTATTATTATTATTATTATTCCTACTGTTGTAGCTGACCATTATCTACAGACAGCACAACAACAGAGTCTCTGTTTCTTGAAATGACCAATTTAAATTTTTTTTTTAAAAGTCACACTCATGTACTTATTTTATTACAGGATGTATCAGATGTATAATTCTCTGGGCATAATTTCACCATTCAAATCATTCCACCCATCTTTATAATCACCATCAAACCTCAAAACTGAAAAGGGAAAGTATTCCTGTGTTTTTTTTCTCTTTGACCTCTGACAGAACTTACATTGAACAACGTCCATCAAATAACAAACATTTGCAGCTTAAACATGTCAGGTATCCCCAAATACCTTTCTCCATTATTTACATGTGACAGCCCAAATATGGTCAGAAATTCATTTTTTCATGCATCATTTTATTGACATGAAAAACTAAATAGGGCTAAGAATCCTGCGCTTCTTTCTTTAACACCAAATATCAAAATGGTCAGAAAGCCTCCCAGTTTACTACTTTAATGCATCACTAAACAACAGCACCTGCATTCTCATGAGCTGTAGCATCATGATAATCTTTTCACCACTGACGCCACTGTCTTTAACAAAGCAGAGAAAGGTGAATCTTTTTTTGTTAATCTCTGCATGTTCTAAGCCATGGCTGCTGTTCTAACAGTACTAATATGCCAACTCAGTTAAACATAAATTAAATTCCCATATTGTCTACTGAATGACTAAAACAAAAATCTGTGCATTTTGATACAGGGGGTACGATGAAAAATATTTTGAAACGTATTGTACATTAAAGTTCCTCTCATGAATAGAAAGCGTTAGAGATTATATTTTCAGTATCTTTTTTAATGTCACAATAAATGAGTAATAGTCCTATATTTTCCAGTGTAAATATTTTAAAAAAACTGGACAAGACATTTTGTTTGTGACAACTTTCAGTCCTTACCTGTTTCTCAGTTATTTCTGTTGCAACTGAGACAGCATCATGGCCTCTGTGTTCCTCAACTGTACACAGATAACAGATACACTGCTCATCGGTTCGACAGTAAATCTCCAGCAGTTTGTCATGATGAGAGCAGATCTTCTCCTGAAGGTTTCCAATGGCTTTGACCAGTTTGTGTTTCTTTAGAGGAGGAGATTCATAGTGAGGCTGGAGGTGAGTTTCACAGTAAGAGGCCAGACACACCAAACAGGACTTGATGGCTTTGCACTTTCTCTCAGTGCAGACATCACACTCCACGTCTCCAGGTCCAGCGTAACAGTGAGCAGGAGGAGCAGCTTGGAGTCCTGTCTTCTTCAGTTTCTCCACCACTTCAGCCAGCATGGTGTTTTTGTTCAGGACAGGCCTTGGAGAGAAGGTCTGTCTGCACTGCGGACAGCTGTAGACACCAGTATGATCATCCTGATCCCAGTAGCCCTTAATACAGCCCAGACAGTAACTGTGTCCACAGGGAATAGCCACCGGATCCTTCAGTAGATCCAGACAGATCGAGCAACTGAACTGCTCCTGATCCAGAAGACCTACAGCCTGTGCCATTTTACTGCTCAAAGTGACAGATAGTTTTAGCCCAGAATGTTGTGTAGTTTCTCTGAATCTGTATGAGAATGAGCAGTTCTGAGCAGACCCACCCCGAGACTGGTCTCTGCTATTTTATCGCTCACACTAATAAAGACAGAGTTAAGTTTTGTTTCTCTGAAACTGCTCGACAGAGAATGTGGGAGTGACTTCCTGGTTCTACCCACAGCTGCAGGAGGTGTGGTGTTGGACTGAGGCCAGGCTCAGAACAGACGATCAGAAAGTGGACTTTGTGCCGACTTTGTGCTGTTTGTAAATTTTATGTGCAATCCTGTTCATGTGATTTGCGTAAGGAAACAGCCATGTACAATTACAGATAAGAAAAAAATTATGAATGCTGAAATGTCCTTGGAAACGATTTTTACATGCGGCATACAATCAAATATTTGTGGGTACAATCAATCAATCAATCAATCAAACAAACTTTATTTATATAGCACCTTTTGTGCAAAATTGCAATACAAGGTGCTTAATAACACAATAAAAATACCACAATACAAATGAAAATACAACAATACAATGAAAATTCAACAATACAGTGAAAATAAGAAAATGGTAGTATAGAGGGTAGATTAAAATAAAATTAAAATTGTATTTGAATCTAAAAGATTTAAAATAAAAAATTAAATTAAAAGATTAAAATAAAATAAAATGGATTAAGAGAATGCTAAGCTAAAAAGGTATGTCTTAAGATTTCTTTTAAAGGTGTTTACAGATTGTGATGCCCTCAGCTTCTCAGGCAGGCTGTTCCAGAGGCTACGTTTTCCATTGAAGATAGCATGTACAAAATAGCTTAGGCAATATGTGTGTATGATGCACAGTTATATATATATATATATATATATATATATATATATATATATATATATATGTGTGTGTGTGTGTGTGTGCGTGTGTGTGCACGTGTGCCTGTGTGAGTGAGTGTGTGCGCGTGTTTGTGTGAGTGTGTGTGTGTGTGCGCGCATGTGTGTGTGTGTGTGTGTGAATGTGTGTGTGTGTGTGCATGTGTGACCGTGCACAGTGTGTGATGTTCTGGGAAAGTGCACTGACCAGCATGCTCAGTAGAATCCTAATTAATCTGTACAGGGGAAAATAACCAACAACATATTCACAGAGAATGCATTACTATGAACAAGCCATACCCAATTTGAGTGCCTCAATTAGCACACAGGTCAATTTATATGACTGCAAAATAATGTTACATGAATGCTTATTTTATCTGTTTCTAACGAGAGGAAACACCTAAGATTGTGGGTGTTAAAACTCACTTTCTGTGAGAAATGACATGGAATGCCCCTCAATATTAAATAATAATTAACAAGTAATGATTAATTTGCCTGTTAGTATTAAAGTTTCAGTAACAGATTTTTAAATTTTATTTTTGCTTGATTTTGAAAATTTTTTATTCCTACTTTTTACAACTTATTGGTCACTGGTATGTTGAAGATATGTTCTAAATGTAGTTTTTTTATATTCATACATTTTGAAATGTATACATTTCAAAACAATGTTGGATGGTCTGACCATTCTAGAATCTTACATATCTTACATGGATAACATATTTAACATACTTGATAAAAATAGGACAAATAAGAGTCATTTGATTTACAAAAAAAATTCCATAAAGCCAGAGAGGACAGAAGGCAACAGACTGGTTCATATTTGGTTTTAAATGTCTGTCCATATTGGTCTCTTTGTAAATGTGGTGTTTTTCTGAGTGTTTCTCTTCTCGTCCATTTGGTGGTGCTGTACTGAGTGGGTGGGTCTGATGTCTCTATTCATCCAATCATTCAATGCCTCTGAATTTGAGTGCCATCTTTACTGTGACCAGAAAATTATAATTGCTGCACTCATACCTGTGGAACAAAGAAACACGCACAAGGAGCATCAAGACTGAACTCTACACAGGAGTCATGGAGAAACTCACAGGTTTGGTGCTGAAATGTGCAGGCATGCAACTATAAATGTGTCAAGAAAAGCAAAGACACTGAACACACTCCAGCTGTCACTCATGTGCTTTTATACTTCATGATTAATAGAGCTTTTCTGGTAGCTGTGACACACCTGTGTTACTACACAACTGCAGACAGAGCTAAAGACCCTGGTCCATCACCATGGAAACCAATCATGCACTTCTCCTGACTTTAGGGGATGATGTCACCTGCTGCAGCAGACTCACATACCTCCATGAGCTCTGTTGCTACTGTATATCATTAGCAGTGTACAAAGCATCATGGGAAAATCCTCTTTTTCATGTTGACATTTATGCATTAATATACTGCTTTTGTATAAATGTCGTTATTGGTTAATGGGTGTTCTGGTAAGGCAACCAATAGCAGCTCAGTGAATAAACACACAGAAACATAAAGATTCAACAGCTGAAGCACAGCAAGCTGAGGAAACAACAGTCACATTGACACCGCTTGTCTCTGGGAGATGATCACAAATCCCATACCTGCATCTGAACCAACATATACTGTATCTTTTCCTTGCCATATTACATAATTATTCATATTTGCGTCAAAAAATTTAAAATACTCCAAATGCTGGAAATGGAAAAAGTTGGAAATGACTTTAAAAGGCCTTACAAGTATCTTGCATGGGGGATGTTAGTGAAGACGACTCCGTCTTCAGCTCCATCGGTTGCAGCCACAGTAAAAATCAGCTTCTGGTCAAAGGCTCTTTCCAGCAGCTTCAGCACCTCCTGACCCTCTTGGCTTTTTGGTAACCAGGCCTGTGTTTGGATTCCAGTAAAGGGCTTCCCTGGGTTGGGATGGCCCTCCTGGACACAGAATATAAGACAGGGAAAAGGGGAATGATCTTATGCATGTATTTACATGTGTGTGCATGTTCAGTTTTCAATTCAATTCAGTTCCACTTGTTTGCCAGTTTTCATAGACAGTCACAAAGAAAGACTCAAAGGAAAACAGTTCACTTTGAGTGGTGCATATACCAATAAAGTGATTTCTGGCTCATTTTTATAGTTAAAAAAAATTCCTTGCTTTGAAATGCACGCATGGTGATATGGTGATATGAAATAGTGCTATTTTAAATGCAAATTTATAAAGGTGATTAGCATGCATGACTGTTTTCATTGTAATGTGTTTAGTTGGAGTGCACTGAAGTTCTAAAGCTTTTGTGTATATTTTATTGTATATTGAGACAGTTTAGGCCAGTATTCTAAAACAAAACAGCAGTATGTTGAGGTACTGCACTCTATTACTGAAATAGTAAAAAGCAATGAAAAGGTTTTTTTTTTAAAGAAAAATGACGAAACAGCTTTGCAGTGAATTGCATTCATGTTGTTTCTGCAAAATCATATATATTTCCAAATCACATGAATCCAAGAGTAGAGAATTATGAAGAATTCTTGAATAAACCTCAGTTTCTTACTGTCTGTATTCCACTGGGAATATTGTAGGTAATGCAGATACATTCTTTTACAAAGAAGTCTTTCATATGTTTCACGGTCATCTGTCCCTCTGGCTGGTCTCCTACCACTGTGAGTGCTGTTAGACACACTGGACACTGACGACCCCCTCTATTTGTGGAGCTACGCAGACAGGCTTCACAGAAGGCATGAGTACATATCAGCCTCAGCTTCTTCTGCAAGGGCTCCATGCAGAGGGGACAGGCCTCCACTTCAGCTGCTGTGACTCTGGCTTCTGAAGGCTCTCTGGTCTCAGTAGAGCAGCCATAAATGCCCATTGCTCTGCATGCCTTGGAGATCTTAGACATTTCACCCTTGCAGACGTCCTCCAGTCCCTCTTTCAGCTCAGAGACACGTTTCCTCACAGCCTCAAAGGAGATGTGTGGACTGACAGTGATGCTGGGCAAGTCTCCAGGTCCAGGAGGGACATACAGAGACTTTGAGATCTAATGAGAGAGAGAGAGAGAGAGAGAGAGAGAGAGAGAGAGAGAGAGAGACAGATGGACAGACAGACGGACAGACAGAGGTACTTGTTTAACAGCAGCAACCAAAAACAATGCATTAGTGACACAAAAGACACACAGCATTAAGAGCAAAATGGTAAAATGTACTGTATACAGACACAACACCCAAGAGAGATGTGTCTCAACAGAGTCTGTCACTCTCAGGTCAGTACTGTCAGAAATGGTCACTGACAGTCCATCTGGACAAGATTAGGGACAGAAAGTGAACATTTCCACAGTGTGGGTCTGTAAATTCCAGTCAGATAAAGAGTCAGGAGCAGCTCCAATAGGCTGCTCTCTCAGGGAGCCTTAAAAAAAAAAAAAAAAAAAAAAAAACTGTTCCCAAGGTGTATTTGTTCAAGGTCAGAAGTCTAGCTATTGAGTGTACAATGGGATACCTTAAGGATCCATTCATGGTCCAATTTCAGTTGAAATTACTTATAAACAGGGCTTGACATTAACCTTTTGGCTCACAAGCCTCTGTGGCTAGTTGTTTTCCAAAGTACTTAACCACTCAGCATTTTCACCTGCCAAACATACCCTCAAAATGGATATTAATCTCAATAGGACTCTCCTGAATAAACAAAGATAAATAAAAAAATATAAATTTTACCTGGAGGAAATGGATGTGATCTTCCGTGTGTGAAAGCTGCTCCAGCTCACCATCTTTCTTCTTCAGCTCAGCAATCTCCTGCTCCAGTCGCTCCAGGAGTCCTTCAGCCCGACTCACTTCAGCCATTTCCTGATCTCTGATCAGCTCTTTCACCTCAGAGCATCTTCTTTTAATGGAGCGGATCAGCTCAGTAAAGATCCGCTCACTGTCCTCCACTGCTGCCTGTGCAGAGCGCTGTTAGGAGACACAGAGAGAGGAGGGCTGTATATTTTAAATGGGCCAATCACTCAGCTCTTACTGAGACCCCAGGCAGCCTGTTCCCCACAGTGTGACTCAGTGGGATTGAGCCCCACAGGGCTGGAAAGTGGCCCAACACTGGCCTCCTCACTGGTTGACTGGAGGAGAGCCCTGCCTGAGCTCTGAAATGGCTCTTCCAGCAGCCAGCTGCTGTCTTCTCCTCTGGTCAGTACCCACCTTGAGTGACTGCACAGCCCTTCTCAGTTCCCTCAGCTCCTTCTCTCTCTCCTGGATTCTCTGCTGGAATTTACTCTGTGTCGCCCCCAGCTGCTTCTGTGGACAGACATCAATCGTTCCACTGAATCATGAATATTATGTCATTTAATTTTATTTATTTATTTATTTATTTATTTATTTATTTATTTATTTTTATTTATTTATTTATTTATTTTTAATTATTTTTTTGTTTTATCTCTGTAAATGTACTGTTATGAACTTGGTTTTTTTAAGCAATGTTTGTATGTTTTGATTGACGCATGTTTTCTTGGCCAGGTCAGTGCTGTAAATGAGAATCACTTTTACCTGGTTAAATAAAGGTTATAAAAAAAATGTAATATGTACTACTGTCATCATTCAGAGAGATTATTGACAAAGCATTTTTTAAAACTTTTTTTAAAAACTGTTAAATAATTTACAAGGCATATTCCCATTTTCATGAGATGCTGTATGTCATTGAATCCCAATTCATTAAAATACAGTGTCAGGCCTAACTACCTCTGACCACAGTGATCAAAGCTGAACCAGTGGCCAGTTCTCTACATTGGCTTCAATTCATGCAACAAACTTTGGAGCCATTGCTCCTAAAGCTACATCATTAAACTGAAAACTGCTTGCAACCTTTTCTGCTTGAGTGACCGAGCAGCTCTGCAGTCAAGACTGTTGAGCCCATTATTAACAATACATGGAATAGAATGATTGGTGACATTGATTCTAGACATAAAAGTCAATTTCACATGTATCTTTCAACCCGTTTAGCCTTCCTACTTTAGGTAAGAACAAACTCCAGGGAATCAAAAATGAAGAATCCAGTCCAAGAAGGTAAAACATAAACAGTTGGAACGTACGCCAGTAGGACCACTCCTGACTCCTTTCACCTTCCAGTGGCCAAGAGTTGGAAATCTACATTGAAAACCTAATATGCATTCAAGGTAGGTGTCCGCAGATGCCCACAGAACACGAGGTGCGCCACCAATGATCACTTCCTAAACGTCGACAATCATTCCACTCCAAGGGGCGTGACATCATTGAGGAAGAAATTTTGTCAGTACAAGCTTTTGTGTGGCTTTCCAAAAAAAAAAAATCCCTATTCTGTTTTTCATGCTGTTATTGTGGTGATTAAATAGATTGGTGGAACGATTTGAAGGCTGAAATTTTGTCCATAGCTGTACTGATGCAGGAAGAGCATTCCCAAGAGCTGCAGATGTCATATGTTTCATCGCCGACATAGGAGCAGATCTCGGGGGGGACGCAATATTTAGAACATGTGCATTTGTCCCCCCCCCCCCCAATAAAAACATGAAAGAAGCAGAGGATTTTTAAATGGATGCAGAAAAGGCACAAATCGGTGTATAAAAAATCACCAGAAGGCAGGAAATGAAGTGTTTGACGCTCAAAATTTCCTGGGGGGAGGACCGCCAGATCTTCCGCTTAATGTGTCCCTCCACCAATGTTCAAACGAAACCTACGCCACTGACCACCGATGCCACTGTCTTTAATAAAACTGAGAAAGGTGAACATGTTCATCTCTGCATGCTCTAAGCCATGGCTGCTGTTCTAACAATACTAATATGTCGATTCAGTAAAGCAGCTCAGTTCATTTCTTGGCTTATTTGCTTTATCACTGGATTTGAAACTTCAAGCCTACTTTATGTTATAGACAAAAAATAGCATTTCTTAGCAACGCATTTTAGTTCTTACCTGTTTCTCAGTCCTTTCTGTTGCAACTGAGACTGTTTCATGGCCTTTGTGATCTTCAATTGTACACAGATAACAGATAAACTGCTGATCGGTACGACAGTAAATCTCCAGCAGTTTGTCATGATGAGAGCAAATCTTCTCCAGCAGATTTCCAGTGGCTTTGACTAAATTATGCTTCTTGAAAGCAGGAGATTCATAGTGAGGCTGGAGGTGAGTTTCACAGTAAGAGGCCAGACACATCAGACAGGACTTGACAGCTTTGCGCTTTCTCTCAGTGCAGACATCACACGCCACGTCTCCAGGTCCAGCATAACAGTGAGCAGGAGGAGCAGCTTGGAGTCCTGTCTTTTTCAGTTTCTCCACCACTTCATCCAGCAAGGTGTTTTTCTTCAGGACAGGCCTTGGGGTGAAAGTTTCTCTGCACTGGGGACAGCTGTAGAGACCAGTATAATCATCCTGATCCCAGCAGCCCTTAATACAGCCCATACAGTAACTGTGTCCACAGGGAATAGCCACCGGATCCTTTAGCAGATCCAGACAGATCGTGCAGCTGAACTGCTCCTGATCCAGAAGACCTACAGCCTGTGCCATTTTACTGCTCATATTGAGAGAGATTAGTTTTAGTCCAGAATGCAGTGTAGTTTCTCTGAATCTGTATGAGAATGAGCAGGAGATATTTCCTGGTTCTGAGCAGACCCACCCCGAGACTGGTCTCTGCTATTTTATCGCTCACACTAATAAAGACAGAGTTAAGTTTTGTTTCTCTGAAACTGCTCGACAGAGAATGTGGGAGTGACTTCCTGGTCCTACCCACAGCTGCAGGAGGTGTGGTGTTGGACTGAGGCCAGGCTCAGAACAGACGATCAGAAAGTGGACTTTGTGCCGACTTTGTGCTGTTTGTAAATTTTATGTGCAATCCTGTTCATGTGATTTGCGTAAGGAAACAGCCATGTACAATTACAGATAAGAAAAAATTTATGAATGCTGAAATGTCCTTGGAAACGATTTTTACACGCAGCTTACGGCCAAATATTTGTGGGTACAATCAATCAATCAATCAATCAAATGTTATTTATATAGCACCTTTTGTGCAAAATTGCAATACAAGGTGCTTAATAACACAATAAAAATACCACAATACAAATGAAAATACAACAATACAATGAGAATTCAACAATACAGTGAAAATAAGAAAATGGTAGTATAGAGGGTAGATTAAAATAAAATTAAAATTGTATTTTAATCTAAAAGATTTAAAATAAAAAATTAAATTAAAAGATTAAAATAAAATAAAATGGATTAAGAGAACGCTAAGCTAAAAAGGTATGTCTTAAGATTTCTTTTAAAGGTGTTTACAGATTGTGATGCCCTCAGCTTCTCAGGCAGGCTGTTCCAGACGTTTTCCATTGAACATAGCATGTAGAAAATAGCTTAGGCAATGTGTGTGTATGATGCACAGTTATATATATATATATATATATATATATATATATATATATATATTGTGTGTATGTGTGTGTGCGTGTGTGTGCACGTGTGCCTGTGTGAGTGAGTGTGCGCGCGTGTTTGTGTGAGTGTGTGTGTGTGCATGTGTGACCGTGCACAGTGTGTGATGTTCTGGGAAAGTGCACTGACCAGCATGCTCAGTAGAATCCTAATGAATCGGTACAGGGGAAAATAACCAACAACATATTCACAGAGAATGCATTACTATGAACAAGCCGTACTTTGAGCCATAGCTCCATGTTACTGACCAAACACTGAGAAGTGATGTTATATACTATTGCTGTGGGGTTTGGAGGGTCTGTGGGTGGATTCTGACCATTTGTTTGGATTCCACACATCTTAATAATCACCAGGAAACAAATGTTGGTACAAATTGAATGTTGCATTCTTTATTTACAGAATATTAGGTGAACCATGCAAAAAAAAAAGACCTAATTTGAATGCCTCAATTAGCACACAGGTCAATTTATATGACTACAAAATAATGTTACATAAATGCTTATTTTATCTGTTTCTAATGACAGGAAACACCTGAGATTGTGGGCGTTAAAATTCACTTTCTGTGAGAAATGACACGGAATGCCCCTGAATATTAAATAATAATTAATAAGCAATAATTAATTTTCCTGTTAGTATTAAAGTTTCAGTAACTGATTTTTTTATTTATTTTTGCTGGATTTTGAACATTTTTCATTCCTACTTTTTACAACCAATTGGTCACTGGTGTGTTGAAGATATGTTCTAAATGTAGTTTTTCTATATTCATACATTTTGAAATGTATAAGTTTCAAAACAATGTTGGATGGTCTGACCATACTAGAATCTTACATATCTTACATGGATAACATATTTAACATACTTGATAAAAATAGGACAAATAAGAGTCATGTAATTTTACAAAAAAAAAATCCATAAAGCCAGAGAGGACAAAAGGCAACAGACTGGCTCATATTTGGTTTTAAATGTCTGTCCATATTGGTCTCTTTGTAAATGTGGTGTTGTAATAAGTGTTTCTCTTCTTGTCCATTTGGTGGTGCTGTATTGAGTGGGTGGGTCTGATGTCTCTATTCATCCAATCAGCGAATGCCTCTGTAGTAGAGTGCCACCTTTACTGTGCCCAGAAAATTAGGAGCTCTGCACTCATACCTGTGGAACAAAGAAACACGCACAAGGAGCATCAGGACTGAGCTCTACGCAGGAGTCATGGAGAAACTCACAGGTTTGGTGCTGGAATGTGCAGGCATGTAACTGTAAATGTGTCAATAGAAGCAAAGACGCTGAACACACTCAGCTTCCACTCATGTGCTTTTATACTGCATGATTAATAGAGCTTTTTTGGTAGCTGTGACACACCTGTGTTACTACACAACTGCAGCAGAGGTCAGGTTTATACTGCAGACACAGCTAAAGACCCTGGGCCATCACCATGGAAACCAATCATGCACTTCTCCTGACTTTAGAGGATGATGTCACCTGCTGCAGCAGACTCACATACCTCCATGAGCTCTGCTGCTACTGTATATCATTAGCAGTGTACAAAGCATCATGGGAAAATCTTCATTTCCATGTTGACATTTATGCATTAATATGCTGCTTTTGTATAAATGTCATTATTGGTTAATGGATGTTCTGGTATAAGGCAACCAATAGCAGCTCAGTGAATAAACACACAGAAACATAGAGATTCAACAGCTGAAGCTGAAGCACAGGAAGCTGAGGAAACAACAGTCACATTGATACCGCTTGTCTCTGGGAGATGATCACAAATCCCAGACCTGCATCTGAACCAACATATACTGTATCTTTTCCTTGCCATATTACATAATTATTCATATTTGCGTCAAAAAATTTTAAATACTCCAAATTCTGGAAATGGGAAAATTTGGAAATGACTTTAAAAGGCCTTACAAGTTTCTTGCATGGGGGATGTTAGTGAAGACGACTCTGTCTTCAGCTCCATTGGTTGCAGCCACAGTAAAAACCAGCTTCTGATCGAAGGCTCTTTCCAGCAGCTTCAGCACCGCCTTGCCAGGCAGGCCTGGACCTTCTGGTAACCAGGCCTGTGTTTGGATTCCAGTAAAGGGCTTCCCTGGGTTGGGATGGCCCTCCTGGACACAGAATATAACACAGGGAAAAGGGGAATGATCTTATGTATGTATTTACAAGTGTGTGCATGTTCAGTTTTCAATTCAATTCAGTTCCACTTGTTCGCCAGTTTTCATAGACAGTCACAAAGAAAGACTCAAAGGAAAACAGTTCACTTTGAGTGGTGCATATACCAATGAAGTGATTTCTGGCTCATTTTTATAGTTAAAAAAAATTCCTTGCTTTGAAATGCACGCATGGTGATATGGTGATATGAAATAGTGTTATTTTAAATGCAAATTTCTAAAGGTGATTAGCATGCATGACTGTTTTCTATGTAATGTGTTTAGTTGGAGCGCACTGAAGTTCTAAGGCTTTTGTGTATATTTTATTGTATATTGAGACAGTTTAGGCCAGTATTCTAAAACAAAACAGCAGTATGTTGAGGCACTGCACTCTATTACTGGAATAATAAAAAGCAATGAAAAGTTTTTTTTTTTTTAAAGAAAATGCCGAAACAGCTTTGCAGTGAATTGCATTTATGTTGTTTTTGCAAAATAATATATATTTCCAAATCACATAAATCCAAAAGTACAGAATTATGAAGAAACATCAGTTTCTTACCGTCTGTATTCCACTGGGAATATTGTAGGTAATACAGATACATTCTCTTCCAAAGAAGTCTTTCATATGTTTCACGGTCATCTGTCCCTCTGGTTGGTCTCCCACCACTGTGAGTGCTGTTAGACACACTGGACACTGGAGACCCACTCTACCTACAGAGTCACACAGACAGGCTGCACAGAAGGCATGAGTACATATCAGCCTCAGCTTGTTCTGCAAGGGCTCCATGCAGAGGGGACAGGTCTCCACTTCAGCTGCTGTGACTCTGGCTTCTAAAGGCTCCCCGGTCTCAGTAGAGCAGCCATAAATGCCCATTGCTCTGCCTGCCTTGGAGATCTTAGACATTTCACCCTTACAGACGTCCTCCAGTCGCTCTTTCAGCTCAGAGACACGTTTCCTCACAGCCTCAAAGGAGATGTGTGGACTGACAGTGATGCTGGGCAAGTCTCCAGGTCCAGGAGGGACATAGAGAGACTTTGAGATCTAATGAGAGAGAGAGAGAGAGAGAGAGAGAGAGAGACAGACAGACAGACAGACAGACAGACGGACAGACAGACAGACGGACAGACAGAGGTACTTGTTGAACAGCAGCAACCAAAAAAAATGCATTAGTGACACAAAAGACACACAGCATTAAGAGCAAAATGGTAAAATGTACTGTATACAGACACAACACCCAAGAGAGATGTGTCTCAACGGAGTCTGTCACTCTCAGGTCAGTACTGTCAGAAATGGTCACTGACAGTCCATCTGGACAAGATTAGGGACAGAAAGTGAACATTTCCACAGTGTGGGACTATAAATTCCAGTCAGATAAAGAGTCACAAGCAGCTCCAATAGGCTGCTTTCTCAGGGAGCCTTAAAAAAAAAAAACAGTTCCCAAGGTGTATTTGTTCAAGGTCAGAAGTCTAGCTATTTAGTTCACAATGGGATACCTTAAGGATCCATTCATGGTCGATTTCAGTTGAAATTACTTATAAACAGGGCTTGACATTAACCTTTTGGCTCACAAGCCTCTGTGGCTAGTTGTTTTCCAAAGTACTTAACCACTCAGCATTTTCACCTGCCAAACACACCCTCAAAATGGATATTCATCTCAATAGGACTCTCCTGGATAAACAAAGATAAATAAAAAAATATAAATTTTACCTGGAGAAAATGGATGTGATCTTCCGTGTGTGAAAGCTGCTCCAGCTCACCATCTTTCTTCTTCAGCTCAGAAATCTCCTGCTCCAGTCGCTCCAGGAGTCCTTCAGCCCGACTCACTTCAGCCATTTCCTGATCTCTGATCAGCTCTTTCACCTCAGAGCACCTTCTTTCAATGGAGCGGATCAGCTCAGTAAAGATCTGCTCACTGTCCTCCACTGCTGCCGGTGCAGAGCACTGTTAGGAGACACAGAGAGAGGAGGGCTGTATATTTTAAATGAGTCTTTCACTCAGCTCTTACTGGGACCCCAGACAGTCTGTTCCCCACAGTGCAGCTCAGTGGGATTGACCCTCACAGGGCTGGAAAGTGGCCCAATACTGGACTCCTCTCTGGCTGACTGGAAGAGAGCCCTGACTGAGCCCATAAATGGCTCTTCCAGCAGCCAGCTGCTGTCTTCTCTTCTGGTCGGTACCCACCTTGAGTGACTGCACAGCCCTTCTCAGATCCTTCAGCTCCTTCTCTCTCTCCTTGATTCTCTGCTGGAATTTACTCTGTGTCGCCCCCAGCTGCCTCTGTGGACAGACATCCATCATTCCACTGAATCATGAATGTTATGTAATTTAATTAAATTAATTCATTTATTTATTTTTAATTTTTTTTTTGTTTTATCTCTGTAAATGTACTGTTATGAACTTGGTTTTTTTAAGCAATGTTTGTATGTTTTGATTGACGCATGCTTTCCTGGCCAGGTCAGTGCTGTAAATGAGAATTTGTTCTCAATCACTTTTACCTGGTTATATAAAGGTTATTAAAAAAATGTAGTATGTACTACTGTCATCATTCAGAGAGATTATTGACAAAGCATTTTTTTTAAAACTTTTTTTAAAAACTGTTAAATAATTTACAAGGCATATTCCCATTTTCATGAGATGCTGTATGTCATTGAATCCCAATTCATTAAAATACAGTGTCAGGCCTAACTACCTCTGAACACAGTGATCAAAGCTGAACCATTGGACAGTTCTCTATACTGGCTTCAATTCAGGCAACAAACTTTCGAGCCTTTGCTCCTAAAGCTACATCATTAAACTGAAAACTGCTTGCAACCTTTTCTGCTTGAGTGACCCAGCAGCTCTGCAGTCAAGACTGTTGCAATTGCCCATTATCCGTAGACAACACAGCAAAAGTATCTCTGTTCATTGGTAATTTTAATATTATGTTTAAGTGACCAATTGTATTTTAAAAAGTACATCACATGACACATGTAACATGTACTTATTTTACAAGATGTATCAGATATTCCCTCTTTGAAGAGGTGAAAACACCCCAGGAACAAACTCCAGGGACTTCAAAAATGAGATGAAAACATCCAGTCCAAAAAGAGGAAATTTATTTACCAATGTGCTCAGGGATGGCATCGTAAGGACAGGCCAAGTATGCATTCCAACCACTTATTTTCTTACCTCCTTTGTCTCAGAGGCCCTTGACTGACATGGAAATTGATCGAGGTGCGCCATCTTTAAGGACAGGCAAACCCATTAAATGTTCCTTTAAGGAGCTAGGAGCAGGGAGGCTCCCAAAGAATCATTGAGGAAGAAACACGAATGCATTCTTTGCGGAAGCATTTTTTTTGGAACGGTGGACCTGTGGACCCACCTCTCCCCATCTGCCACGTCTGTAATTGACGTGGCTTCAAACTGACGCTTGAAAGAGCAAGGACATTCCAATTGCCTTATATGCATTTCTTCGATACCTCTGTCCTTGCGTCCTCCGACGGGGCAGGCAAGGAGATTAAATAATGGAATAGAATGAGGTGACATTGATTCTAGACATGTCAATTTCACGTATCTTTCACCCTTTTGGCCTTCCATACTAGGTAAGGAAGCAATTATAAGAAGAAAGAAGGTAAGAAAATAAACAGTTGGAACGTACGCCAAGGGAACTCCTGACACATTTACCGTCATGGCCAACAATTGGCTGAAACCTATTATGCGAGGTAGGTTATGCCCACAAAACACAGCCACCAATGATCACCTCCTACGTCGACAATCATTCCACTCCCTGGGCATGACATATTTATTTTGTCAGTACAAGCTTTTGTGTTACTTTCCAAAAAAAAAAAAAATCCCTATTCTGTTTTTCATGCTGTTATCGTGGTGATTAAATAGATTGGTGGAATGATTTGAAGGCTGAAATTTTGTCCATAGCTGTACTGATGCAGGAGGAGCATTCCCAAGAGCTGCAGATGTCATACGTTTCACCGCCGACAAAGGAGCAGATCTCGGGGGGGACGCAATATTTAGAACATGTGCATTTGTCCCCCCCCCCCCCCCCCCCCAATAAAAACATGAAAGAAGCAGAGGATTTTTAAATGGATGCAGAAAAGGCACAAATCGGTGCATAAAAATTCACCAGAATGCAGGAAATGAAGTGTTTGACGCTCAAAATTTCCTGGGGGGAGGACCGCCAGATCCTCCGCTTAATGGCTCCCCCCAATGTTCAAACGAAACCTACACCACTGACCGCCGATTTAATAAAGCTGAGAAAGGTGAACATGTTCCTCTCTGCATGCTCTAAGCCATGGCTGCTGTTCTAACAATACTAATATGTTGATTCAGTAAAACAGCTCAGTTCATTCCTTGGTTTGCTTTATCACTGGATTTGAAACTGCAAGCCTACTTTACATTACAGACAAAAATTAGCATTTCTTAGCAACAAGTTTTAGTTCTTACCTGTTTCTCCATCCTTTCTGTTGCAACTGAGACTGTTTCATGGCCTTTGTGATCTTCAATTGAACACAGATAACAGATAAACTGCTGATCGGTACGACAGTAAATCTCCAGCAGTTTGTCATGATGAGAGCAAATCTTCTCCAGCAGATTTCCAGTGGCTTTGACTAAATTATGCTTCTTGAGAGCAGGAGATTCAAAGTGAGGCTGGAGGTGAGTTTCACAGTAAGAGGCCAGGCACATCAGACAGGACTTGATAGCTTTGCGCTTTCTCTCAGTGCAGACATCACATACCACATCTCCAGATCCAGCGTAACGGTGAGCAGGAGGAGCAGCTTGGAGTCCTGTCTTTTTCAGTTTCTCCACCACTTTATCCAGCAAGGCATTTTTCTTCAGAGCAGGCCTTGGGGTGAAGGTCTCTCTGCACTGGGGACAGCTGTAGACACCATTATGATCATCCTGATCCCAGCAGCCCTTAATACAGCTCATACAGTAACTGTGTCCACAGGGAATAGTCGCTGGATCCTTTAGCAGATCCAGACAGATTGTGCAGCTGAACTGCTCCTGATCCAGAAGACCTACAGCCTGTGCCATTTTACTGCTCATATTGAGAGAGATAAGTTTTAGTCCAGAATGCACTGTAGTTTCTCTGAATCTGTATGAGAAAGAGCAGGAGATATTTCCTGGTTCTGGGCAGACCCACCCAAATAATGGCCGCTGCTATTATTATTGTTTTGTTTATGCTGAGCAGAGAATGTGGGAGTGACTTCCTGGTTCTACCCACTGAGGACTGAGGCCAGGCTCAGAACAGACAATCAGAAAGTGGACCCCCCCCCCCCCCCCCCCCCCCGCCCTCCGCTTTCCTCAGTCTTTTTTTAATAGTTTATAGCTCCCCACTCCCCAGAATTGTAACACATAGATTTCCACCATAATAATCTCTCATGCTTTTGTAACAACCCCCCCCCCCCTTTCCCTTGTTGTCTTACCACTATATTTTTAAAAAATTTATTCCACAGTAATACACAGAGCTCCACCAAAACAATCTGAGTGACATGCTTCCATAACATTAAACTCTTCTCATCCTAAAACCATCTTTACCAGGAGACACAGTGTGGCACGGTCTGCAAGGCCGGTGACTCCCAACCCATGTGTGAATCCACCCATGCGCCTGAGGGTTTGGCTCTGTCTCTAACCCTCTCTGCTCTCCCCCATTTACATAAACAGCAAATATACACATGGAGGGTGGTTTATGTCAGGCAGCCTTCCCTTTCTTTATGTTACTGTGCACCACTTTACTCTTCTTTGTGCACCCTAACCCCCAAAACTCCAACTCACATTACATTACATTACATTTATTTGGCAGACACTTTTATCCAAAGCAACGTACAAAAAGTGCATTTCATGGTCATAGACAACTGCTAAACACAGGTTCAGTAAGGTACAATACTTATTTTGTACAGCTATTTCTAGCCAAGAACACAGTTTAGTTCACACAGTGAACACTATTCAGACCTAACCTCTGCAAAGCCAACTAGGCAGAAGAATAAGCTACAGTATTAGGACAAATACAAATTACCAAAAAGTGCTGGGATGGGGCAACATGTAACAAGTGTCATGAAAAAGGGGGGGGGGGGATTTAGAGTGAAATATACAGCGTGGTGGTGGTTAGTCTAGGTATAGTCTGAAGAGATGAGTCTTCAGGCCACGGTGGAAGATGGGTAGTGAGGGGAAGGTTCGGAGAGGGACGGGGAGTTCGTTCCACCACTGGGGAGCTAGGGTGGAGAAGCTCTGTGATCCCTTTGGTCGGGTGGGAGGGGTTACAAGGCGCCCTGCTGCCGCAGAGCGGAGTGGTCGAGCAGGGACATAGGACCGAATCATGTCCTGCAAGTAGATGGGGGCTGTCCTGTTGGCAGCAGTGTAGGCAAGGGTCAGGGCTTTGAACCGGATCCTGGCAGCAACTCACGTCTCACCATACTGTTTACAGGCTGCAACGCAGACGTAACAAAGTGGTAGAGCGAGGCCTCATTAAAACCGAACAACAGGCGGCGTCAATGTGTGCTTTCAGTGACACTGCTTTGAATCAAATCGCTGTGTTTCAGTTTTGCTTGCTGTGGAGGACAAAGTCCAGTGATTGGTTCAAATAGGCCAATGATTGTATGACATCATTAATGAAGACCCAACACAGCTACGGCAAACAAAGGCACAGGGGAGCACACAGCATAATAGAGTCTATGAGAGAGTCAGCAGAATTAGATCCATCAGGATTGAGTAGATTTATCACATATGTGTTTCTAAAGCAGTGACCTGCCACTATCTTCAGTTATCATTCTTCTTTCTGACTTCATAAAGGGCAAGGGTCAACTGGCTGGTTCCTCTCAGTTTCTAATGTCTATCTATTGCGTGTCCATCTTTGAAATGTGGTGATTTTCAGAGTGTTTCTCTTCTTGTCCATTTGGCGGCGCTGTGCTGAGGATCTGACGTCTCTGTTCATCCAATCATTTAATGAATTTGGCTCGGAGTGCCGCCTTCACTTCCTGCAAGAAACCAGGCTTTCTGCACTCACTCCTGTGGAAGAAAGAAACACACACTGATCAAAGAGCAGAGGGACTGAGCTCCACACAGGAGACATGGAGAAACTCACAGGTTTGGTGCTGAAATGTGCAGGCATGTAAACTGTAAATGTGTAAAGAGAAGCAAAGACACTGAATGTAAAAATTAGAAAATGTAAAAAATACACAAAATCCAGAAAATTTGAGAATCACACTAAAAGGCCCTACGAGTTTCTTGCACGGGGGATGCCAGTGAAGGCGACTCTGTCTTCAGCTCCATCGGTTGCAGCCACAGTAAAAACCAGCTTCTGGTCAAAGGCTCTTTCCAGCAGCTTCAGCACCTCCTGACCCTTCTGGCTTTTTGGTAACCAGGCCTGTATATTGATTCCAGTAAAGGGCTTTCCTGGGTTGGGATGGGCCTCCTGAACACAGAATGTAACACACAGGGAAAAGAGAAACTGTGTATGTATATATACATATGTGTGGATGTTCAATTTAAGTTTCAATTTAATTTAATTTGCCAGTTTTTACTGAGGGAAACAGCATTTTACTGCTCAAATTGACAGAGATTAGATTTAGTTAAGAATGTTGTGTAGTTTTCTCTGAATGTGTGTGAAAAAAGCAGGTGATATTTTCCAGTTCTGAGCAGACCTCTGCTATTTTACTGCAACACTGACTAAGCCAAAGAGATAAGTTTCGTTTCTCTGAAACTGCACACTTGAGAGAGAAAAAGTGGGAGTGACTTCCTGTAGGAGGCGTGGTGTTGGACTGTGGCCAGCTTTCAGATCAGAAGTACAGACAGAAAGTGGACTTTTTTCCCAGTCTTTTTCGTAGTTTATAGCTCCCTCCAACCCCCATTTCCTTGTTGTCTATATTTTTTTTTAAATTATTCCACAGTAATACACAGAGTTGCACCAAAACAATTAGCGTGACATGGTTCTATAACACAAATAAATTATTCTCATCCTAAAACCATCTTTACCAGGAGACACAGTGTGGCACAGTCTGCAGGGCGGGTGGCTGTCAACCCATGTGTGAATCCACCTATGCGCCCAAGGGTTGATTCCCACACTATGGCTCTGTCTCTAACCCTCCCTGCTTTTCCTCATCTACATAAACTGCAAAATTACACGTGGAAGGTGGGACTCATCAAAAAAAAAAAAAAAAAAAAAAAAACTTTCACCTGTCCAGTTGGTAGAGTGACATGTGCACAACAATGACGTATTTAAAAAAAAAAAGAAAAGACAAACATGTATACACATACAAAATACATGCATCCATATACGCACATATACAGAACATACACATATATACACATATATACTACCAATAATGAACATAGATGTGCGAACAAATAACATAAATGGGAGTGTCAACATACGTAGTATTTGCAGTTATGCATCATATTATCAATCACAAAAGGCATACAAAATATAAGGGAATGTACGTCTACCTGATGTGTGCGTAACCATGACAATTTAGCAATGCCCCTGGTCACAGTAAACAAAGATGTACAACCAAGTGAAGGAATTGTCTGCAGTTATTAAACACAGAATAAGGCCTACAGAATCAGGGACAACATGATAAACCGGGTTGCCCATTTTTATCTCCTCGAGTGTCAAGATCCAGAAACCCTGGGTAGAAGCATTATTTACAATATCACCCCCTCGTGGAGACGGTGTGATTTTGTTCTGTGCCCCAAAATTTTAACGTGCTTATTGTTCCATGGTTTGCCTTGGCGTGCAATGGCATGATCCGTGTTTTTGATTTCGTATTACACACTTATGTTCGGCAATGCGCAACTTGAGCGCACATTTATTTTGGCCAATGTAGATGAAGCCACAGAGCGCAAGGACATTTTATCATGTAAATGACATGCGGCTACAGTTGATGAACTGCTTGACTGTAATCGAAATGAAACCTCTGACATGTGCAGAACCTCATTTTCATTATCCATTCTGTATTTTGACTGAGACTGGGTCATAATAATCAGCAGGTCATCCTCCAATAATGGGGGCTTGCCTGAGAACGCATTGCACATAACGTCAACTTTTTGTCCGAGAGTGAACAACGCCTGCTGTTGTTTTTTTTTTCCCCCTGAATCTGTTCTTTGACATTAAAATGCAGCCCTCAAATGTACCTATTTGAATATGATTTGAATTTCAAATGTAAATGTGACAGTACAGAAAATGTGACTTGTTCAAGGCAGTTTCACTGAAAGCACATACTAATACTGCCTGTTGTTCAAATTTAACGCAGCCTCACTCTACCACCTGAACAGGTGAATGTTATTTTGAAAAGAGTCCACCCTCCTGGTGTGTATTTGCAGTTTATGCAAATAAAAGAAAGCCGAGAGAACTAGAGATAGAGCCAAGATGTCACTCCCAGATTCTGTCACGCAGTTTCAGAGAAACGAAACTTATCTCTTTGTCTCTGCCAGTGTGAGCAGGAAAACAGGTGAGGCCATTATCTAGGTGTGTCTGCTCACAACCAGGAAATATCTCCTGCTCTTTCTCACACAGATTCAGAGAAAACTACACAACATTCTGAACTAAAATTAATCTCTGTCAATTTGAGCGGTAAAATGGCACAGGCTGCAGGTCTTCTGGATCAGGACCAGTTGAGCTGCTCAATCTGTCTGGATATACTCAAGGATCCGGTGACTATTCCCTGTGGACATAATTACTGTATGGGCTGTATTAAGGGCTGCTGGGATCAGGATAATCATACTGGTTTCTATAGCTGTCCCCAGTGCAGAGAGACCTTCACCCTGAGGCCTATTCTGAAGAAAAACACCTTGCTGGATGAAGTGTTGGAACAACTGAAAAAGACAGGACTCCAAGCTGCTCCTCCTGCTCACTGTTACGCTGGACCTGGAGACGTGGCGTGTGATGTCTGCACTGGGAGAAAGTGCAAAGCCGTCAAGTCCTGTTTGGTGTGTCTGGCCTCTTACTGTAAAACTCATCTCCAGCCTCACTATGAATCTCTTGCTTTTAAGAAGCATAATCTGGTCAAAGCCACTGGAAACCTGCAGGAGAAGATCTGCTCTCGTCATGACAAAGCGCTCGAGATTTACTGTCGCAACGATCAGCAGTTTATCTGTTATCTCTGTACAATTGAAGATCACAGAGGCCATGATACAGCTTCAGTTGCAACAGCAAGGACTGAGAAACAGGTAAGAACTGGAATTTATCACTTTATGCTTAGAGCTGGCTTTAATAGGAACCTTGGAAAACGCTGCACTATGGAAAGTCCTCTCAATCACTCATTCATTATGACATGGACTTGGAAAAATGTAATCAGCAAGCCTCTACACGAGAATAACCTTATTCTACTATGAAAGATATATTCTACAGTGGAAACATCTTTCAAAATACTCCCTGTATCCAAATGCATATATTCTGTTTCAGTCATCCGGAATACAATGTGACAATTTAATTTCATTTATATTTTGCATTACTAGGTATTATGAATGTACTTCACAGTATGAATGTACCATTTCTCTGAACTGTATAACTTTAAGTCTGATCCATGAAGTAGGCTTGAAGTTTGAAGTCCAGACAGTTCAAGACAGTGATTAAGCACATAAAACAGGAAGTGAACTGAGCTGCTTAAATGAGTTGGCATATTTAACATTTTTATTACAGCAGCCATGGCTTAGAGCATGCAGAGATCAACAAAAAAGATTCACCTTTCTCAGCTTTGTAAAAGACAGAGGCATCAGTGGTGAAAAGATTAGCATTATGCTGCAGCTCATGGGAATGCATGTGCTGTTGTTTAGTGATGCATTAAATTGTAAACAGAGGACTGCTAACGTTCAAGATTTTCTGTCAAGGAAATATCCCTATTCATGTTTTTTCTTGTCATTATTGGGGTGATTAAGCAAACGGGCGTATTGTGAAATTGGTGGAGGTGACATCCTGCCCATAGATGTACTGATGCAGGGAAAAGATGGAGAAAGATGGAGTATCTGATACATTGCGAAAATGAAAAACGTGTGATTTAATGTACTGTTAAAAATGTAAGTTGTCATTTGAAGTAACAGCTTATTAAAGTTATAACAAATAAACAGACACTGTTTTTCTGCTGCTATAGATAGTGGCTAGCTGCAACAAAGTGAAGTACTTTGTGAGGTACTCTGGCAGAAACGTTTGCAGTTTTGTGTTTGATGTACAGCTTCCAAAGCCATGGCTCCAAAGTTTTTGTAAGAATTGAAGCTGATACAGGGAATTGGCCAAAAGGTACACCTTTTGTTGTTGTGGTCAGAGGTAGCTAGACCTGACACTGTATTTGAATGAACTGGAACACAGTGACATGTCTCATGAAAATGCCAATATGCCTTGTAAATTTTGCAATCGTGCAACTAAAAGAAAAAGAGCAAATGTACTTTGTCCACTACGTATAAAACCTCTCTGAAATTATGACAACAGTACATACCACAATAATGATACCGTGGAATGATTGATGTATGTCCACAGAAGCAGCTGGGGGTGACACAGAGTAAATTCCAGCAGAGAATCCAGGAGAGAGAGAAGGAGCTGCAGGATCTGAGACAGGCTGTGCAGTCACTCAAGGTGGGTACTGACCAGAGGAGAAGACAGCAGCTGGCTGCTGGAAGAGCCATTTCAGAGCTCAGTCAGGGCTCTACTCCAGTCAGCCAGTGTTGGGCCCAGTGTTGGACCACTTTCCAGCCCTGTGGGGCTCAATCCCACTGAGCCACACTGAGGAACAGTCTGTCTGGGGTTCCAGTAAGAGCTGAGTGAAAGGCCTAGTTAAAATGTTCAGCCCTCCTCTCTCTGTGTCTCCTAACAGCGCTCTGCACAGGCAGCAGTGGAGGACAGTGAGAGGATCTTTACTGAGCTGATTCGTTCTTTTGAGAGAAGGCGCACTGAGGTAAAAGAGCTGATCAGAGATCAGGAGAAGGCTGCAGTGAGTCGGGCTGAAGGACTCCTGGAGCAACTGGAGCAGGAGATTGCTGAGCTGAGGAGCAGAAACACTGAGCTGGAGCAGCTTTCACACACAGAGGATCACATCCATTTCATCCAGGTAACATCACTGGCTTTGACATAGCTGTCTAATGGAGCTGTTCTGATTCTTTATCTGACTGGAATTTCTGACTTATGCTTTGGACATTAGGACACAGTTTTTATTATCCTCTTATCTTGTGTTAAGTGTTGTCCAGACGGACTGTACAAACTTGACAGTACTACTCCCAATTTTGCTCCATTGATGCTTAATCCTCACCCTGTTTGACACTGATGTTCTCTCTCTCTCTCTCTCTCTCTCTCTCTCTCTCTCTCTCTCTCTCTCTCTCTCCCTCCCTCCCTCCCTCCCTCCCTCCCTCTCACTCTCTCATTAGAGAACTCAGTCTCTCTGTGTCCCTCCTGGACCTGGAGACTTGCCCAGCATCACTGTCAGTCCACACATCTCCTTTGAGGCTGTGAGGAAATGTATCTCTGAGCTGAAAGAGCATTTGGAGGACGTCTGCAAGAATGAAATGTCCAAGATCTCCAAGGCAGGCAGAGCAATGGGCATTTATGGCTTCTTAACTGTGACCGGAGAGCCTTCAGAAGCCAGAGTCACAGCAGCTGAAGTGAAGACCTGTCCCATCTGCTTGAAGCCCTGGCAGAACAAGCAGAGGCTGATATGTACTCATGCCTTCTGTGCAGCCTGTCTGCGTGACTCTGTATCTAGAGTGGGTCGTCAGTGTCCAGTGTGTCTAAAAGCACTCACAGTAGTGGGAGACCAGCCAGAGGGACAGATGACAGTGCAATATGAGGGAAACAGATATTTATTTATTACCTACAATATTCCCAGTGGAATACAGACGGTAAGAAACTGATGATTATTAAAGAATTCTTCATAATTCAGTACTCTTGGATTCATGTGATTTGGAAACATGTAATTTTGCAGCAGCATCATGGATGCAGAGTCACTGCAAAGCTGTTTCATCATTCTGTTTCCAAAGAAAACATATTTCATTGCTTTCTATTATCCCAGTATTAGAGTGCAGTGCTTCAACATGCTACTGTTATACTGGTCTGCTGTGTCTCAATATGCACCTTTGGGGTTATAAATAACACCCAAGGTGCTTTATGACACTTAGTTTTTTTTTTTTTCCCCCCCCCCCTCTTTTCTTTCGGCTGTTCCCCTTCAGGGTAGCCACAGCGGATCATCCTGATCTGCATATTTGATTTGGCATACGCTTTACACCAGATGCCCTTCCTGACGCAACCCTCCCATTTATCCGGGCTTGGGACCGGCACTATGAATGCACTGACTTGCGTATCCCCAGTGGCCAGGTTTTTGGGGCATTGGCCGGGATACGAACCCCGGTCGCCAGCGTGGCAGGCAGGAGCTCTACCGCTGGGCCACCATGGCCCGTTATGGTTCACATTATAATACTTTACAATTAGGTCATGTGAATTGGCATTGAATAATGCAGTTTTTAACATGATGATTAATGATGTGAATGAAATTTAGTAAGTAGTGATCGAAATCATGATCGAAACATAGGATAAACTTATAATTAGTTAACCATTAACAGATACATGAACTGCTTTTTTAATCCCAATATGAATTGGTATCAACTAACATAGTTGTTAGTATGAATTAATGATGTACAAATACCTTAACACACCTGTACAGATGAACTTTTTTGTACCTTATTGTAAAGTGTTACCAATATCTTAGGTATTCATAGTACTAGTGCTCCTCCCCCTCTATAGCCGTGTTTCTTCTGAGATCACTTCCCATTGAGGACTTCTTCCCACCACTGTTTCAGTGTTTTATCATTCTGTTGTGGAGTTTTTTAAATATATTTTTTTACCTAATTTTTTTTTTTAGCAGTTCAGCCTCATGCTGGTTATTGTCAGGTATCTCAGAGTACAATACATACCCAGATACAGGGGTCACTGTACAGTACATACCCCGATACAGGGGTCACTATACAATACATACCCCGATACAGGAGACACTGTACAGTACATACCCAGATACTAGGGTCCCTTTCAGATACATATCCCAATACAGGGGTCCGTTTCAGATACATATCCCAGTACAGGGGTCCCTTTCAGATACATATCCCAGTACAGGGGTCCCTTTCAGATACATATCCCAGTACAGGGGTCCCTTTCAGATACATACCCCAGTACAGGAGCCACTATTAAATAAGGGTCCTGATCCACATTGAAATTTGTTTTTTTTTTTTTTTTTTTTGGTCAGAAAACCAAATTATAGGAAACTGAGGAAAACATCACTGATCACAACAACTGTTTATTGTGATTCGTAAAATGATTTTAAAGAAATCATGTAATGCCAGCCAAGAACAAACAAATATACTCAAAAGCCTTTGAACTTCAGTGCGCTCCCACAAAACACATTACAAAGAAAACAGTCATGCATGCTTATCACCTTTAGATATTAGCATTTCAAACAGCACCTCATTTGTAATACAAATGCACACTTTAATTTAAAAAAAATAAAAAATAAAAAAACTATAAACATAAGACAGCAATCACTGTATTCATACACGCATCATCCAGAATGAACTCATAATATGTTGTTGTATGAATACGTTGAGCACAGCCCCAGGTTCAATCATTCACAAATTTCATATTTCTTGTTTTCAAGTGAAGTGTACATTTTTTAGTCTTTTTTGTGTCTCTACAATTAAACTGAATTGAGTTGAAAACATGTGTGCATAGACATACGTAAGATGTACTTCTTTACAGTTCCCTTTTTCCCTGTGTGTTATATTCTGTGTTCAGGAGGCCCATCCCAACCCAGGAAAGCCCTTTACTGGAATCCAAGCACAGGCCTGGTTACCAAAAAGCCGAGTGGGTCAGGAGGTGCTGAAGCTGCTGCGAAGAGCCTTTGACCAGAAGCTGGTTTTTACTGTGGCTGCAACCGATGGAGCTGCAGACAGAGTTGTCTATGCTGACATCCCCCATGCAGCAAATTGGTATGGCCTTTTAGTGTGATTTTCTGACTTGCTGGATTTAGTGTATTTTCAGTTATTTGGTGAAAATATGAATCACTGGATATGTGATCATTTCTCAATGCCCAGCAGTGACTGTTGTTTCCTCATGTCTGTGCTTCAGCTTCTGCTGTTCAATCTTTATGTTTCTGTTTCTGTATTCACTAAGAATAAAACTTTATACCAGAACATTTAATAACCAATCACCACATCCATACGAAAGCTACAAATTAATGCATATATGTCAGAATACAATTGAGAATTTTCCAGAAATGCTTTGCATACTATTTTATATATATTGCTAATAATGTACAAGCAGAGCTCATAAAAGCATGTGAGTCTGCTGCAGAGGTTGACATCATGCCCTAGAGTCAGAAGAAGAGTGTGATTGGTTTCCATGGTGAAGGACCAGGGTCTTTAGCTCTGTCTGCAGTATAAACCTGACCTCTGTTGCAGTTGTGTAGTAACACAGGTGTGTCACAGCTACCAGAAAAGCTCTATTAATCATGAACTATAAATGCACATGAGTGGAAGCTGGAGTGTGTTCAGTGTCATTGCTTCTCTTTACACATTTACAGTTAGATGTCAGTTTTCAGCACCAAACCTGTGAGTTTCTCCATGTCTCCTGTGTTGAGCTCAGTCCTGCTGGTCCTTAATCAGTGTGTGTTTCTTTCTTCCACAGGAGTAAGTGCGAAAAGCCTGGCTTCCTGCATGAGTTGAAGGCGGCACTCAGAGACAAAGGCATTCAATGATTGGATGAACAGAGACGTCAGATCCTCAGCACAGCACCACCAAATGGACCAGAAGAGAAAATCACCACATTACAAAGATGGGCACACAATAGATAGACATTAGAAACTGAGAGGAACCAGCCAGTTGACCTTTGCACTCTATGAGGTCAGAAAGAAGAATCGTAACTGAAGATAGTAGCAGGTCACTGCTTTAGAAACACGTGTGATAAATCTACTCAGTCCTGATGGATCTCATTCTGCTGACTCTGTGATAGACTCTATTACGCTGTGTGCTCCTCTGTTCCTGTGTATGCAGTAACTGGATTGGTCCATCATTAACGATGACATACATCAATTAAGTGCAGGCCACACCCCACCCTGGTACATAGGTCATTAATAACATTAACTTCTGTTTATTCTCTATGTTCTATTTGGGGTACTGGAGACCCCAGGTGCTGTTTGGCAGCTCGAGGCTTGTTTGATCATGACTTTTCCTAATTTCATGAGAACTGCCTATAAACGTATGATTTTGACTTGCTGACATGTTTCAGATGTCCACTACACAAAATTACGCATAAATTCTATTTGAAATGCAACAGATTTTCATATGTTTTGAATCCCTGATTATTTTTGAGGGTACAGTTCGCTCAATATTACTCCTCCAAATAAGCCAGTACATGCACTTGCTCATAAGTGCACAGATAAATGTGCACGCACGTACATACATATACACAACCCCACACTTCCAGTGGTCTGCCTCTCTTTCTCTCTCTCACACACACACACTCACAGAGACACACACTCTCTCTCTCACACACAGACACTCTCTCACATACACACACATGCAAACACACACACTCACACACACATAGACACACCACTTCATCAAAAGAGCTTGACACATTTTTCTCACTCAAAGAAATTGCAATGAACAGACGCACACACAAATACACACACACATGTGTATGCACACGTACATGCACACACACCGTCTCACACAGACACATGCACACACACACATAGCAGAATAGCAGGCAGTTGGGATGCATTGGTCAGCTATGTTGGTCTTTAATTTGACCCCCCATTTCAACACTGATCTTATTTGTTTCAGTCACTCCGTTAATCCATGAGCATTAACGGCCTTGTACATCTCACCTGCAAGGGGTTGGGGCAGAGGGGGATGGGCGCATTGATCTATGCTCCCACCCCCACCCCACCTCAGCCACACCCACTGGCCCAACAGACAGAATTTAAAAAGCTCCTCATTAGACCATACCAAATGAGTCCTGACAGTAAGATATAATTCCTTTATTTTCCAGCCCCCCCCACCCAACCCAAACACCAACCCCAGCACCAACTCATGCTCACCTTGATGGCCTCCTTGGGACACCCTCCCCCCTGTCCCGCCCTCCCTCCCCCCATGTTTTGATTCCAATGAGACTATTGCTCACCCCACCACTAAAAAAGAGCCCCCTCCTTTCCCCTTCTCCACACTTTTATGATCTCATTTACCTTGAGTGGACCAAGAGCCAGCAGCCGTGGGCCATGATGTAATGTCACCTCGCTTAAATAAAGCTGTGAGACGCATTCACAGGGAATGTGTGTGTGGTTGGGGTACAGTCTGCCTGGTGTGTGTGGGGTCGGGGTACAGTCTGCCTGGTGTGTGTGTCATTAAGCTACAGTCTGCCTGGTGTGTGTGTGTGTGTGTGTGTGGTCGGCTGTGGTCGGCCATTGCAGAAGGTGTCTAGACCTGGTTGGAAATCTCATGATTATGCAAAACTCTGTTGAATTATGCAACACACGGCAGAAGACAGGTGTCGTGAAGCCTGCAGATACTTCAAAAAAAAATTTTTTGTAACTGTTTGTTGCCTCATGTTGCTTTGGAAACGAACATAGCACAATGTTGACTGTCACACCTCTTTGCTAGCTGACGCATTTCCACTTTTGATAGGTTAGTCATATTAAGTTTGCATCGAACTTAATATGATTCACCTGTGTAGCTGCCCAAGGTTGAAATCCTCTTTCACATGGTTTCTGTTATTTTGTCCAACTGCTGTGCGTACGTACAATCAATGACTTATTTGAACCAACCAATGGGTTTTACCATCTACAGCACAGCACAGCGATTGGTTCAAAGCCGTGTCACTGAAAAAACACACTAATGCTGCCTGTTGTTCAGTCTTAATGAAGCCTCTCTCTACCACCTGTACAGGTGATTAAAAAAAATAATTGTTTTCATCTTCCATGTGTAATTTTGCAGTTTATGTAGATGAGGAAAAGCAGAGAGGGTTAGAGACAGAGCCATAGTGTGGGAATCAAACCCTTGGGCGCATGGGTGGATTCACACATGGGTTGACAGTCACGCGCACTGCAGACTGTGCCACACTGTGTCTCCTGGTAAAGATGGTTTTAGGATGAGAAGCATGACAATCAGATTCTATTGGTGGAAATCTATGGGTAATTCTTTGCGGCTTCAAGCGACGACTGAAGACTCACCTCTTCAGGTTGCACCTCTCCCCACCCCTCCCGACCTCCCTGTAGTCTCTAATTGGTTATGTAAGCTTAGGTATATAACTAGGTAAGCAGTATATTTTAGTTTATTTTAGTTATTGCACTCGTGCCTACTTGTTTAATTATTGCCTGTATTATTTGCATAGACTGTTTTGCTGCTGCTTTTGTTTATGTTCAACAGATTAACCTACAGGGTCCAAGTTACACTACGCGGTCGCTCCCTGCACTTGGAACTGTACTTCCCTCTAGGGTTTTCAACACACTTGTCCCTGGTTACGGTTATACACTTTGTTGTACGTCGTTCTGGATAAGAGCGTCCGCCAAATGCCTGTAATGTAATGTAATGGCTGAATAATATTTAATTTGACTTTTTCGCCTAAGAAATTTCTTAAAATACTGGGGGGACAGTGAGGAAATAGGAGAGGGGGGGAGGGACTCTAAACAAATGAGTTTGAGAAAATAGTCCACTTTCTGATCAGAGTCTGGCTTTTGTTGAGCAGTAAACTTCCTGTCAGAAATGGGTAAAGACGAACAGATCATATCTTTCTCTCTTCACTCCATGCTCTGCTCAGCATGGCCTCAGTCCAGCGCCACACCTCCTGCAGCTGTGGGCAGAACCAGGAAGTCACTCCCACCTTCTCTGTCACGCGGTTTCAGAGAAACGAAACTGAGCTCTGTCTCTGTCAGCGTGAGCGGTAAAATAGCGGAGACCAGCCTCAGGGTGGGTCTGCTCAAAACCAGGAAATATCTCCTGCTCTTTCTCACACAGATTCAGAGAAAACTACACAACATTCTGAACTGAAACTAATCTCTGTCCATTTGAGCGGTAAAATGGCACAGGCTGCAGGCCTTCTGGATCAGGACCAGTTCAGTTGCTTGATCTGTCTGGATATACTCAAGGTTCCAGCGACTATTCCCTGTGGACACAGTTACTGTATGGGCTGTATTAAGGGCTGCTGGGATCAGGATGATAATACCGGTGTCTACAGCTGTCCCCAGTGCAGACAGACCTTCACCCCAAGGCCTGTCCTGAACAAAAACACCTTACTGGATGAAGTGGTGGAACAACTGAAGAAGTCAGGACTCCAAGCTGCTCCTCCTGCTCACTATTACGCTGGACCTGGAGACGTGGAGTGTGATTTCTGCGCTGGGAGAAAGTGCAAAGCCGTCAAGTCCTGTTTGGTGTGTCTGGCCTCTTACTGCGAAACTCATCTCCAGCCTCACTATGAATCTCCTGCTCTTAAGAAGCATAATCTGGTCAAAGCCACTGGAAACCTTCAGGAGAAGATCTGCTCTCGTCATGACAAAGCGCTCGAGATTTACTGTCGCACCGATCAGCAGTTTATCTGTTATCTCTGTACAATTGAAGATCACAGAGGCCATGATACAGCTTCAGTTGCAAAAGAAAGGACTGAGAAACAGGTAAGGACTGGAACTTATCACTTTATGCTTAGTTCTGGCTTTAATAGGAACCTTGGGAAACACTGCATTATGGAAAAGTCCTCTCAATCACTCATTCATTACGACATTTTACAAAGCAATGGAAAATGTAATCAGCAAGCCTCTACACGAGAATAACTTTATTCTACTATGAAAGATATATTCTACAGTGGAAACATCTTTCAAAATACTCCCTGTATCCAAATGCATATATTCTGTTTCAGTCATTCGAAATACAATGTGACAATTTAATTTCATTTATATTTTGTGTTACTAGGTATTATGAATGTACTTCAGAGTATGAATGCACTATTTCTCTGAGCTGTGTAGCTTTAAGTCTGATCCATGAAGTAGGCTTGAAGTTTGAAGTCCAGACAGTTCAAGACAGCGATTAAGCACATAAAACAGAAAGTGAACTGAGCTGTTTAAATGAGTTGGCATATTTAGCATTTTTATTACAGAAGCCATGGCTTAGAGCATGCAGAGATCAACAGAAAAGATTCACCTTTCTCAGCTTTGTAAAAGACAGAGGCATCAGTGGTGAAAAGATTAGCATTATGCTGCAGCTCATGGGAATGCATGTGCTGTTGTTTAGTGATGCATTAAATTGTAAACAGAGGACTGCTAACATTCAAGATTTTCTGCCAAGGAAATATCCCTATTCATGTTTTTCTTGTCATTATTGGGGTGATTAAGCAAACGGGCGTATTGTGAAATGGGTGGAGGTGACATCCTGCCCATAGATGTACTGATGCAGGGAAAGGATCGAGAAAGAAGTAACAGCTTATTAAAGTTATAACAAATAAACAGACATTGTTGTTCTGCTGCTATAGATAGTGGCTAGCTGCAACAAAGCAAAGTACTCTGAGAGGTACTCTGGCAGAAACATTTGCAAGCCATGGCTCTAAGGTTTGTTGTAAGAATTGAAGCTGACATAGGGAATTGGCCAAAAGGTATACCTTTCATTGTTGTGGTCAGAGGTAGCCAGACCTGACACTGTATTTGAATGAATTGGAACACGGTGACATATCTCATGAAAATGTTAATATGCCTAGTATATGCAAAAGTGCAACTAAAAGAAAAAAAGCAAATTTACTTTGTACACTACGTATAAAACCTCTCTGAAATTATGACAATAGTACATACCACAATAATGATACCGTGGAATGATTGATGTATGTCCACAGAAGCAGCTGGGGGTGACACAGAGTAAATTCCAGCAGAGAATCCAGGAGAGAGAGAAGGAGCTGCAGGATCTGAGACAGGCTGTGCAGTCACTCAAGGTGGGTACTGACCAGAGGAGAAGACAGCAGCTGGCTGCTGGAAGAGCCATTTCAGGGCTCAGTCATGGCTCTCCTCCAGTCAGCCAGTGTTGGGCCCACTGTTGGACCACTTTCCAGCCCTGTGGGGCTCAATCCCACTGAGCCACACTGTGAGGAACAGTCTGTCTGGGGTTCCAGTAAGAGCTGAGTGAAAGGCCTAGTTAAAATGTTCAGCCCTCCTCTCTCTGTGTCTCCTAACAGAACTCTGCACAGGCAGCAGTGGACGACAGCGAGAGGATCTTTACTGAGCTCATCCGCTCCATTGAGAGAAGACACTCTGAGGTGAAAGAGCTGATCAGAGATCAGGAGAAGGCTGAAGTGAGTCGGGCTGAGGGACTCCTGAAGCAACTGGAGCAGGAGATTGCTGAGCTGAGGAGGAGAGATGCTGAGCTAGAGCAGCTTTCACACACAGAGGATCACATCCATTTCCTCCAGGTAACATCAATGGCTTTGACAGTGGTGCTGCTCCTGATTCTTTATCTAACTGGAATTTCTGACTCATGCTTTGGACATGAGGACACAATTTTTTTCGTTGTGCTCTAATCTTGTGGTGAGTCTTGCCCAGACAGACTGTCAGTGACGGTACTGGTCAGACACGTACCACTGTGACCTCTTGGCTATTTAATTCAGCTCTCTAGATGCTTTCTATGCCATATAGTTCTCTCTCTCTCTCTCTCTATCTCTCTCTCTCTCTCTCTCTCTCTCTCTCTCTCTCTCTCTCTCTCATTAGAGCTCTCAGTCTCTCTGTGTCACTCCTGGACCTGGAAACTTACCCAGCATCACTATCAACCCACACATCTCCTTTGAGGCTGTGAGGAAATGTGCCTCTGAGCTGAAGGAGCGACTGGAGAACAGCTGCAAGGGTGAAATGTCTAAGATCTCCAAGGCATGCAGAGCAATAGGCATTTATGGCTGCTCTACTGAGACCAGGGAACCTTCAGAAGCCAGAGCCACAGCAGCTGAAGTGGAGACCTGTCCCCTCTGCATGGAGCCCTTGCAGAACAAGTTGAGGCTGATATGTACTCATGCCTTCTGTGCAGGCTGTCTGCGTAACTCTATAGGTAGACTGGGTCTCCAGTGTCCAGTGTGTCTAACAGCATTGACAGTGGTGGGAGACCAGCCAGAGGGACAGATGACCGTGAAACCTATGAAAGACATCTTTGGAGGTTTCTGTATTACCTACAATATTCCCAATGGAATACAGACGGTAAGAAACTGATGATTATTAATAATTCTTCATAATTCAGTACTCTTGGATTCATGTGATTTGGAAAGATGTAATTTTGCAGCAGCATCATGGATGCAGAGTCACTGCAAAGCTGTTTCATCGTTCTGTTTCCAAAGAAAACATATATTTCATTTCTTTCAATTATCCCAGTATTAGAGTGCAGCGCTTCAACATGCTACTGTTTAATTTCATTATACTGGTCTGCTGTGTCTCAATATGCACCTTTGGGGTTATAAATAACACCCAAGGTGCTTTATGACACTTTTTTTTTTCCCCCTCTTTTCTTCTTCTTTCGGCTGTTCCCCATTGAGGTTGCCACAGCGGATCATCCTGATCTGCATATTTGATTTGGCATACGCTTTACACTGGATGCCCTTCCTGACGCAACCCTCCCATTTATCCGGGCTTGGGACCGGCACTACGAATGCACTGACTTGTGCATCCCCAGTGGCCGGGTTTTTGGGGCATTGGCCAGGATACGAACCCCGGCCGCCGGCGTGGCAGGCTGGAGCTCTACCACTGGGCCACCATTGCCCCTCACTTTATAACACTTAGTAACACTTTACAATTAGGTCATGTGAATTGGCATTGAATAATGCAGTTTTTAACATGATGATTAATGATGTGGATGAAATTTAGTAAGTAGTGAACAAATACATTAACTAATGTATTGGTTACATGATTATTTATACATGAGCGAAACATAGGATAAACTTATAATTAGTTAACCATTAACAAATGCATGAACTGCTTTTTTTAATCCCAATATGAATTGGTGTCAACTAACATAGTTGTCAGTATGAATTAATGATGTACAAATACCTTAACAAACCTGTACAGATGAACTTTTTTTGTACCTTATTGTAAAGTGTTACCAATATCTTAGGTATTCATAGTACTAGTGCTCCTCCCCCTCTATAGCCGGGTTTCTTCTGAGATCACTTCCCATGGAGGACTTCTTCCCACCGCTGTTTCAGTGTATTATCATTCTGTTGTGGAGTTTTTTAAATATATTTTTTTACCTAATTTTTTTTGGCAGTTCAGCCTCATGCTGGTTATTGTCAGGTATCTCAGAGTACAATACATACCCAGATACAGGGGTCACTGTACAGTACATACCCCGATACAGGGGTCACTATACAATACATACCCCGATACAGGAGACACTGTACAGTACATACCCAGATACAGGGGTCCCTTTCAGATACATATCCCAATACAAGGGTCCGTTTCAGATACATATCCCAGTACAGGGGTCCCTTTCAGATACATATCCCAGTACAGGGGTCCCTTTCAGATACATATCCCAGTACAGGAGTCACTATTAAATAAGGGTCCTGATCCACATTGAAATTTGTTTTTTGTTTTTTTTTGGTCAGAATAACAAATTATAGGAAACTGAGGAAAACATCACTGATCACAACAACTGTTTATTGTGATTCGTAAAATGATTTTAAAGAAATCATGTAATGCCAGCCAAGAACAAACAAATATACACAAAAGCCTTTGAACTTCAGTGCGCTCCCACAAAACACATTACAAAGAAAACAGTCATGCATGCTTATCACCTTTAGATATTAGCATTTCAAACAGCACCTCATTTGTAATACAAATGCACACTTTAATTAAAAAAAAATAAAAAATAAAAAAAACTATAAACATAAGACAGCAATCACTGTATTCATGCACACGCATCATCCAAAATGAACTCATAATATGTTGTTGTATGAATATGTTGAGCACAGCCCCAGGCTCAATCATTCACAAATTTCATATTTCTTGTTTTCATGTGAAGTATATACTTTTTAGTCTTTTTTGTGTCTCTGTAAAAAACTGGCAGACAAATTAAACTGAATTGAGTTGAAAACATGTGTGCATAGACATACGTAAGATGTACTTCTTTACAGTTCCCTGTTTCCCTGTGTGTTATATTCTATGTTCAGGAGGCCCATCCCAACCCAGGAAAGCCCTTTACTGGAATCCAAGCACAGGCCTGGTTACCAAAAAGCCGAGTGGGTCAGGAGGTGCTGAAGCTGCTGCGAAGAGCCTTTGACCAGAAGCTGGTTTTTACTGTGGCTGCAACCGATGGAGCTGCAGACAGAGTCGTCTACGCTGACATCCCCCATGCAGCATTACCGTAGGGCCTTTTAGTGTGATTTTCTGACTTGCTGGATTTAGTGTATTTTCAGTTATTTGGTGAAAATATTAACCACTGGATATGTGATCATTTCTCAGTGTATCAATGTGACTGTTGTTTCCTCATGTCTGTGCTTCAGCTTCTGCTGTTCAATCTTTATGTTTCTGTTTCTGTATTCACTGAGAATAAAACTTTATACCAGAACATTTAATAACCAATCACCACATCCATACGAAAGCTACAAATTAATGCATGTATGTCAGAATACAATTGAGAATTTTCCCAAAATGCTTTGCATACTATTTTATATATATTGCTAATAATGTACAAGCAGAGCTCATAAAAGCATGTGAGTCTGCTGCAGAGGGTGACATCATCCCCTAGAGTCAGGAGAAGAGTGTGATTGATTTCCATGGTGATGGACCAGGGTCTTTAGCTCTGTCTGCAGTATAAACCTGACCTCTGTTGCAGTTGTGTAGTAACACAGGTGTGTCACAGCTACCAGAAAAGCTCTATTAATCATGAACTATAAATGAGTGACAGCTGGAGTGTGTTCAGTGTCTTTGCTTCTCTTTAGACATTTACAATTACATGCCTACACTTTTCAGCACCAAACCTGTGAGTTTCTCCATGTCTCCTGTGTAGAGCTCAGTCCTGCTGGTCCTTGATCAGTGTGTGTTTCTTTCTTCCCCAGGTTTGAGGTTAGACAGCCTGACTTCTTACAGAAAGTGAAGGCAGCACTCAGTGCCAAATTCATTGAATGATTGGATGAACAGAGACATCAGATCCTCAGCACAGCGCCACCAAATGGACCAGAAGAGAAAATCACCACATTACAAAGATGGGCACACAATAGACAGACATTAGAGATCGAGAGGAACCAGCCAGTTGACCTTTGCACTCTATGAGATCAGGAAGCAGAATCATAACTGAAGAGATTGGCAGGTCACTGCTTTAGAAACACGTGATAAATCTATTCAATCCTGATGGATCTGATTCCGCTAACTCTGTGATAGACTCTATTACGCTGTGTGCTCCTCTGTTCCTGTGTATGCAGTAACTGGATTGGATCTTCAATAATGATGTCATACATCAATCAAGTGTAGCCCCTCCCCACGTTACTGTATCATTTCCTCTCTGGATTGTCTCCCAGGGAACTAGGTACCCTAATTTCTTAATATCTATATATAAACATTTCTTCTCAGTATAAAAACACTTAATGACAGATGCTCACCTTTAAAATAATGTGTTTCTCTTGAGGGTGATGAGAACATGCCAAATACACAGTATAATATGACAGTGTAAGGATGCATTATACAAACAGTATCATTTTGGATGCATTCATATTTAGCTTTATTAGTAAAAAAAATATACATACCCAGTACATGTACTGTTTTTAACAGAGAATGTCTGTGTTAAAAATAAATAATAAATAAATAAATACTATATATATATGTGTATACTGTTGTTGTGATTTTTTTTAGGCATATGTATTGATGTTTATTGATTTAAAGAATGGACTTTTCTTTGTTTTGATGTTGAAATTTTGTTTACAATTTTTGTCTTAGATTATTTTTCTTGATAAGTTTTTAGACTTTTAGAGGAATGTATTTTGGTTGTTTTGGGAATTTTAAACCAATAAAAACACTACATGTCTCTGGACTGCGGGAGGAAACCAGAGCACCCGGAAAAGGCCCAGGGCGGGATTCGAACCCAAGACCTTCTTGCTGTGAGGCAGCAGTGCTACCCACTGCACCACCGTGCCGCCCATAGTTATAATTTAACTCAACCAAATTTTCCGTGCTTGAGGCCTATAGGGGCATAGCAAGGGTTGCCACATGAATGGAGTTGGTTGCGTCGCACATCATTGGTCTATGAAATCACCGACCAAGAGCTGTGATTGGTGGATGCATCTCAGACCTCTAAAGCCTGCAAAATGTACTTCATCTACATGTTTTATACGTATATATATATATATATATATATATACACACTCATCGGCCACTTCATTAGGTACACCTGTTCACCTGTACGTGGCAGCAACTCAATGCATTTAGGCATGTAGACATGGTCAAGACGATCTGCTGAAGTTCAAACCAAGCATCAGAATGGGGAAGAAAAGTGATTTAAGTGACTTTGAATGTGGCATGGTTGTTGGTGCCAGATGGGCTGGTTGGAGTATTTCAGAAACTGCTGATCTACTGGGATTTTCACACACAACCATCTCTAGGGTTTACAGAGAATGGTCCGAAAAAGAGAAAATATCCAGTGAGCGGCAGTTCTCTGGGCGAAAATGCCTTGTTGATGGCAGAGGTGCGAGAAGAATGGCCAGACTGGTTCGAGCTGATAGAAAGGCAACAGTAAGTCAAATAACCACTCATTACAACCGAGGTATGCAGAAGAGCATATCTGAACGCACAACACCACAAACCCTGAAGCAGATGGGCTACAGCAGCAGAAGACCACACCGGGTGCCACTCCTGTCACCTAATGAAGTGGCCGGTGAGTGTATATACACATACGCCGTGCCCTCCACAATGTTTCTACTGCGCAATTTTAGATTTGTAATCGAAACAAAATCCAAAATAAAGTTGGATTTGAGCATCAAGCCCCCGCTTGAAGACTTAGTAAAGCAGAGGCAGCGTGGACCCTTTAGGCTGAGTGACTGAAAGTGAGTGCTTAACCCCCTGAACACCTGGAGGCACTGCAGCCCTCCCGGCCTAAAATTGGATGAATGAGATCCTTGCTTTCAAAACTGGAGGGGGGAGTCGGTCTCCAGGCCGGACAAGCAATCCTAAATCATTGACGGCCAACCCCTGGCCCCGGAACCTCGCAGTCTACCCAGCTGATCTCAGCTCCCCTGATCTGCCGGGTCCGGCTTCTGAGAATTTGCAGCGAAACGGACGGCTTTGCCATGCCCTGAAACAACAGCGATGCGTTCCGGAGCACACACAAAAAAAAAAAAAAAGTTTAACACGTTAACGTTTTAAAACAAAACGGGACTGGGAGAAAATAACAATGACCCTCGTGCTACGACCAATTAACATTCTTTGAACTCGCTGCAATTCGTTACCATGCCAACGACCTGGCGGAGCCAACATTCCAGGCTCGCGGGGCACACCCACGAAACTGTTTGAACAAAGGGAATTGTTCAAATGCTTTCAGACTCCAAAGAAAAGATGACATTGTTTATTTTCAAAATCTCTTTATCGATAACCCACCCCTCGCCTGCTCCAAAAAAGTACTTAATTGCTTGTTTTCTTGCAACATTCTAATCAGTAAGGGAAGCGAACTCTATTTCTGCTCATGAGTGAGTCCTCAATTATTACATCTAAAACACAATAATACGGAATAATAATAATAATAATAATAATAATAATAATAATAAAAACACTATACTTTCATTTTTATAATGTATCTCATAGCCAAGATCACTTAAACACAATAAAGGCAAAAGCAGCACAATGAAATGCAATTCTGCCAAATTGACCAAAATGATGAAGAGCCAAAGCTGCTGACGTTGTCAGGCAGAAAGGTAAGGGGGACAGACAGGAGGACAGATTCCAGACACACAGCACCCAGGTGAGGTCCACACACAGCACACAGGTACGGTACAGCACACAGGTAAGTTGAGACCCACACACAGCACACAGGTACGGTACAGCACACAGCACACAGGTAAGGTACAGCACACAGGTAAGGTGAGGCCCACACACAGCACACAGGTAAGGTGAGGCCCACACACAGCACACAGGTAAGGTGAGGCCCACACACAGCACACAGGTGAGACCCACACACAGCACACAGGTACGGTACAGAACACAGGTAAGTTGAGGCCCACACACAGCACACAGGTATGGTACAGAACACAGGTAAGGTGAGGCCCACACACAGCACACAGGTGAGACCCACACACAGCACACAGGTGAGACCCACACACAGCACACAGGTACGGTACAGAACACAGGTAAGGTGAGGCCCACACACAGCACACAGGTACGGTACAGAACACAGGTAAGTTGAGGCCCACACACACAGCACACAGGTATGGTACAGAACACAGGTAAGGTGAGGCCCACACACAGCACACAGGTATGGTACAGAACACAGGTAAGGTGAGGCCCACACACAGCACACAGGTACGGTACAGAACACAGGTAAGGTGAGGCCCACACACAGCACACAGGTACGGTACAGAACACAGGTAAGGTGAGGCCCACACACAGCACACAGGTACGGTACAGCACACAGCACACAGGTAAGGTACAGCACACAGCACACAGGTAAGGTGAGGCCCACACACAGCACACAGGTGAGACCCACACACAGCACACAGGTGAGGCCCACACACAGCACACAGGTGAGGCTCGCGAGAGACAAGCGTGACTCAAGCTGGTTTGCCGAGGTTAGCAGTTCCAGGGAAGGGAGTGTCTCGAAATTCTTGTTCAGGTTCCTGGGCGTGAAACCCTCCCATAGAGCATGCAGTGACATACCGCCAGGTAGTCTTTTGGTGTGACTGTCCCCCCCCCCCCCCCCCCCCACCCCCCACCCTTTCCCCTCCCCCACTAGTTTCTGGTATTCAGTCCCCTGCGGAATCCGTGTGAATTCCTCCGCAGTTCGTTCACTTCAGCTCTCCCATTTCCTCAACAGAATGCGCCGCCAGAGAATTCACACTTGCAACTTCGACGGCAGCGGCTGGAAGCTCTCTGCGTGACCAGCCGCAAGGAGCAGAAGGCCCGCAGTCTCTGTGGAGCACAACCTGGGACCTACTTGGAGAGGGAGAGGAGCGAGGGGCAAGGGGGGATAGAAAAGTACAAGGCCAGTGCGACACATCCCAGGTGAGCACCTGCTGCGAGAAAGGTTTATGACTCTGCGTGTGTGTGCGTGCGTATGTGTGCGTGCGTTGCATTTTTTTAATGACTCAATGCAAGTGCAAAAAAAAGGAGCTATGATTCGACAAAACACATTTGTCTGCAGAAACAGCCGAGGAAGGTGCTTAAGAGAGCGGCGGACAGAGCTGCAGAATCTGAGACAGGCTGTGCAGTCACTCAAGGTGGGTACTGACCAGAGGAGAAGAGAACGGCTGGCTGCTGCAGGAGTCGCTGTTCGGCCTTAGCCAGTTTCGTTTTTGTGAGGTGTAGGGTGTGCGGATTTGGCTTTCGTCTCAAACTTAGAAAGCAAACACGCCTGTAATCTGTTAACATTATTTATTTGTCTGTCCTTAACTTTGGCTGGCAAATAAATTCAAAAAGCACTTTTTCCAACTGAAATTTACTTTGGCAAGTTAGTTTTAGGGATTACTGAATTCACCAAACTCTGCTTGTGAAGAAAAAACGAAACAATTATTTCTATTAAGTGTTGACAAATTAGACTATTTGAATCTCAGCATCAAAAAAAGAAGAAAAAAAATCAGGTGAAGTGAGTTACTTGTGCAATCAACAGCTTCACTTTATTTACTGAGAGCTGAGTTACAAAACAAAAGGGACTTCAGACCCACAAAACCAGGTCAGGTAAGTTACCTGTGCAATCAACTGCTTTAATCAATTAAGCGTGATAAAATTAAGTGTGTGCGTAACAACAACTATAACCTTTCAGGCCCTGCGTTTCTTCACGGGCAAGAGGGAAAATGACCGGTGAAGTGCGATTAATAATTTATTTCTTTTTTTTAATGTTTCTAAAAAAAAAAAACCAGTTTTAAGAAGAGGCCATGGGGACCATTCACCACAAAGAGAAGTGGGAGTGCAATCAGTACCTGAACGGGGCGGGTCCACCTGTTAACCAGGGTATGCGTCCTATCCCTCTTTAATGTTTTTTTTTTGTGTGTGTGTGTGTGTGTGTCTGTGTGTGCCTGTGTGTGTGTTTACTTTCGCAAAATGGTGGAGTCACCGACACCTGCCTGAAGAGAAAGCCACAGGCTAGAGTTACCTTATGTAAGCAGATCATTTCCAGCCAAGACACCCTTAACCTTGCGATCAGCTGTTCGGACCGATCGAATGTTTTCCGTGATACTGTGGCCAAAGTGAAAACCAGCAAGCCCTGTCTCCCTGCATGCCTGGGCTTTCAGATCGTTGGGTTAGATCAACCACAGGGTGGCTAATTATTTCCCCAGTTCAGCCTCGAGAAACCAGGTGAGCAGCATTCATTACGTTGCAAGCTCTCACATAGGGTGGCTTGCAGAACTTTCTGTGTGTTTCTTACATGATATCCATTTGTACAGCTGAAGCAGTTTGTTTATTGGGTGGAAATGCACTGTCCTACCTGGGAATCGAACCTGCGACCTTTAGGTTACAAGTCCAGTTCCCTATCCATTATGCCACCACATTATGGGTACATAGTCAGTGAATTCTGCTTTAATTGATTGCTGAGTGAACAGCACGCTCTGTAAGGGTGAAGCCATGCATGCTTCGACGAGAAGCAAATTCGTCATCGCCTCCATTCGTTTTCAACAAGAGCCAAATTTTCACATCCGTGAGGCATGCTGGGATACCTGGCTACACGAGCCAAGCCAGTGAAGCGACCGGAAGGACTGGGAACATGACATGATGGCCAATCGGATTAAAGATCCGACGGGTAAATTGTCCCCCAGTTAAAATTTATTTTTATGTTTTATTTTTTTTAACGCCCACAAGCAACCGATTGTGGGAGGTCAGAGAGATGCCGGGTTATCTTGTCGGTGGATGCATAGCTTCACCCAAATTCTCCAGGGTCAGGCTGGATGACCCCTCCAATATCCTGCCCGATTGCCACCGCCGTTAGCTGCCAATAACAAGGTTAACCTGCCGCCGGGGTGTGTGTCGTTCGCAGCGAGGCCCAATGGAGGTAGAGAGGCCCTTAAAAACGAGCAGAGCATTGTGGGAGACCAGCCGGACGGAGATATGAAGTGGATCTCCCTTCCCAGGAGCCTTCCCTGTTATCCTCACTGTGGGACCATCGAGATTGAATACAGCTTTAACGATGGGATACAGACGGTGAGGTTTGCAGTGGGTGGGGGGGTGGGGGACTTTTATTTTGAAAGGGCCAGAATCCTCCTCTTTCTTTCCACAAACCAGAAAAGTCACTTGTGGAGGTGGGTGTGGCTTGGTTGCCAGAATTTTGTGTGTGTGTGTGTGTGTGTGTGTGTCTGTGTGTGAGAGTCATCTGAACCTTTCCCATTAGATCAATGCTCAAATAATTAAAAAGATATTAAGCCAGTTTGTATGAAGTTTTGTCCAATTACAGTTGCTTTTTAACTGTTGTTATAAGGTGTCTACTGTGTATTTGCACCTGATAATGAGTCAACCATACATTTGTTTAAATAAGGGGGGGGGGGAATTAATGAATTTGAAATATTACCCCTTCTGGAATGGTTGGTGGCATGCCCTTAACATAGTTTTCTGCAAGCTATGTTTCCTGCAATACTATGTACATTGGAGCACAGTTTTTTTTTTTTTTTTTTAGATGTAGAAGAAAAAAAATATAGCTTCGGCATTTTTATTCGCCACAACCTTCCTACGTTTAGCGGCAGGCAGTGAGCGGCGACGCTGCGTTGCAGTGGTGCTCCGTGCTCGCCTATCGGACGCGTGACTCTCCCTGCTTGCAGGAGAAACACCCGAAACCGGGGAAGCCCTTCGCGGGATTCCGCACGGTTGCCTACTTGCCCGACGACCGGGACGGAAAGGAGCTGCTGAGGCTGCTGAAGCAGGCCTTTGACCAGGGGCTGACGTTCACGGTGGCCAGCGGCAGCAACGGTTCGGAGATGGTCACGTGGAGCGACATTCCCCACTGCACTGGGTGTGTATTGGGAGTGGTTTTCCAGTCATGTGACAGTCCGTTCGGGCCTTCCCAGCCCTGTATTGGCCGAGGTGTCCTGACCGTCAGGACGTCGCCGAGAAGGCCTTCTGTGTCCCTTCTGTGATGTCACACTTTGGAATTCCAGAGACGAAGGCTGATGTTTTCCTCTCCGAGTGCCCCTGGAGAAGATCATCTAAGTGACTGCAATTGAATGTAGAAAAGTATGTGTGTGTGTGTGTGTGTGTGGGTTTATGAAAATAAAATACTGTGACTGTTGTGTTAAAAATGTATACCAAGTGCTGAATGAAAGTGAATATGACTTTAGTGCGTGTGTGGGTGTGGGCGTGTGCGTGTGGTTGTGTGTGGGTGTGTGCATGTGCGTGTGTGCTTGCATGTGGGTGTGTGTGGGTGTGTGCGTGTGTGTGTGTGTGTGTGTGTGTGTGTGTGTGTGTGTGTGTGACACTTACACATTGTGTTCTCTTCTGCAGTTTTACTGACCCGGAACCGTACTTCCTGATGACGGTGAAGCAGGTCCTGAAATCCAAAGGCATTGAATGAAGTCAGACAGACTAAACCGACAGACAGACAGACTTCCGCTTAAAAAGCCTAGGACGAATGACTTGGGGCGAAAAAAAAGAGAGCTTTTTTCCTTTAAAAGCTCAGCTGAAGAACACAGTTGGGGGGGGGGGGGGAACGGGCACCCTAACACTTCTAGCTAACATTTTGACAACAGAAAATTGTATTTTATTTCTTAAATGCTGGGAGCACGTGTCTATACGCAGTCGATTGATTTTGCTGCTGACCATTTGGTTGTGATTAACAGGTCTGATCTGAGGTCATAATCCGCAGTGTGAGCATTATCTTTTCACGAGAAACTGGCAGTACCATGTCGGTTGTCAACTGTGCAAAAATTGTACCTAAATGTACAATGTATATTTCTGGATGTCGGAGAAATATAGCAGACCTGCACTGTGCAAGACAGAATGTTGTAGCTTACCTGCGATGTCACTGAGATCGTGGATAATAGATTTTGATAAAATCATTCCCACCTAGCTTTAGTCTTTGCAACATGTTATCTCTGATGTGTCTGTTCATGAGTACCTTGTGTAAAAAAAATTAAGAAATAAATAAAAACTTTTGAAAGCCATTAAAGGAACCTGAGTTTCATCTGTGCGCTCAATGTTTTTGTGTTTGCTGCTCATCTGGGCTGTGTCTGAATTTCAGACCGCTTCCTGTAAGTATCCCACAATCACTTAGAAACGATTAAATCTGTAAAAACTAAGGCACAAAATATGACTGGGGGGGGGAGGAGTGGGAGTATCAGCCATCCCAGAATTGTGTTCTGCACCCTTGGGCTAACAAGGTGTTCTGATTGGAGGAGCCACCTGAGGACCCTTAATCACAACCAATCAGCTGTTTGTATTCCAGCTACCCCTTATGATCTTCTGTAAAAGCAATGGCAGGGAAGACGCCACAGTGATACAATGATAAGTATTGTGAGAATCATAATTAAGCCTGTTGGTATTGGTAATAACAAGGCAGTCCTCCATCTCAACCCATAAGATTCTGAATATTATGTGAAACTTGAAATGGAAATTGAAATGCTTTACCTACGGTTGTTAAATCGATGAGCAATCATGGTCTTTGTTCATATGGCCAGGATAGTCACCAGTCAATATTAGGGCCATTGTTTATAAATAGAACTGGAGCTGATAATTATTTTGAAACTTTAAAGCCATTAAACATTTGTAAAATTATCTTTATTACCTTTTATTTATTATATAATTTTTTGTTTGACAGTGTTTTGGTCATTGTTTTTATTTATCTTTATTCCCCCCCCCCCCCCCAGATTTTTCTTAAGGTATGTTAAATGCATCTTTGATCCCGGTTGGTTTGCAATGTCAGCTTAATCCCGATATGAGAGTGAATCGAAGAGGAACGCCCTCCCCGGCATTGGAACATTCCGTTTGTAAGGCTGACGTAGGTGTGTTCCTGTGGTTTAATCGCCTTGTTGTGATGTCGCAGTTACACAAACGGGCGTGTTCTCGCGGTTCGATCGGCCTGTTGTTATGTCACATGTCCACGGTCAGGTCGGGCGAGCTCCTGCTTGGAGGCCGTCTGCTTTTCCACAGCCCCATGGACAGTTTGCCCCCTAAATACTTCCCACACAGCACCTGCCTGCAGTTAAGGTCATACTCAGAAAGGTGGCCGTCCCCCTTGTCCAAATTTGGAGCACAAGCCACCTGCAATGACCTCGCCCTTTTACGATGACCTCACTGCTCTACCCCAGCAGCTGGCATTGTGTGGAGGAAATCTTGTGCCTCCTCGGGACAATGCTGCCCTCGCTGCCAGAGTCGGCCACACCGGTTTCACATTCTCAATCTCTGTTTGCCGAAGAAGCCACAACTGTTGCTTTTTGTGACCAAAATTAAAGCAGGGAAAGTTCAAAGGGGCACGGTGCATTCTGGGACATGACATAAAAGACCCAATAGTTCTTTGTTAAGCGCAAAAGTGGCGATGATTCATCCCGCGCGGTGATTCTGACGCACGTTCGGCTCATTACATGGGAGGGAAGTGTGTTTATAAAGAGGAGACTTCTCCAGCACCGGCGGCAAGAACACCAGTCGCTTCGTCTCGCTTCTCCGCCAGTTGCCACGGAGATTACCTGTCGCGTCACGCCCTCATCTGAAACAGACTGCTCGCAGGTAAGACAGATTTCACTCTGGTTTGTTGGCTTCAAGGCAGCTCAGCCCAGGGCCGGGAGAGTCTATGTCTGCTGGTTCCCTTCTGCGTTTCAGCAGACGATTGACGAGCTGATCGCTCGGCTTTTTCACCTCAGGTCTCTTGGTTCTAAGCCTGTTTTTGATTTTAACGAACAAGGACCAGCTCACCCCGTGTCTCCGTAACCAGAATGGGTGACCTCTGCTATTTGAAAAAAAAGAAAGAAAAGAATTTTCATTAAAAATGAATAAATACATTTTAGATTCGTTTTTAATAGCGTGGGGCTGCCGATCGACTCCTGGAAATGCCAGGTGATTTAAACGCGTTCAAACTTTGATGACGATAATTACTGATTGAACATAAAAAAATAAAAATAAAAAAAATAAAAAAATTTGCTATCTCAAAGTGAAATATGGGGGAAATTAACCGCAACCCCAACTGAGTAGCTCCCACCTGGGGTGTTTCACCACAGCCATTTTGGACCCCCACAACTGGAGCTGAAGCTGACGAGGGAGTGAATTATTGAGCCATTTTAATTGGGGGGGGGGAAGGGTGATTAATTCAATGAAATCGCTTACTGCAAAAAAGGTATTCAACTCTCCGCTTTCTCTGGGGCCAATGTAGAACCATTATCAAACACATTTGATAAGGGTTTTATCCTCCTCTTTAACTGAATAACTTGTGTTCTCACAAAAAAAAAATGTCTTGTGTATTTATGAAATTGTTTAATTGGTGCTGAAATCAGGGCTCCCTTGCGGAAGACATCCTGCTCTCAGTGGGATCCACCCTCAATAAATAAAGTTTATCACTCAAACATTAAATCTGGATGGGGGCACAGCACAACTGTAAAGCAGCTTTTTTTTTTTCTTGCCTTTTCTGGCAGGTTCGTAAGGGAGGAGTAGCAAAGAGGGGAAGGATTCCAGGAAAGATTCCGAGACAGAAGAGGTAAGTGTAGCCAGAGTGGTCTGCCAAACCGGTGCGGCAGGTCTGCTGCAGCAGTCAGGGGGCGTGTGAATGCTGCTCTATGGGCTGTTCGTGTGAAACTCACACACAACACAAAGACATGCAGTCGGCAGGGGCGTGGCCAGAAAAAATACTGACGTCAAGAGACATGGTAGGGGTGCGTGTGGGGTGGGGTGGGGGGGTGTGAGGAGACTCGCTAAGGGTGGGGTGAGGAGGGAGGGGACTCAGAAGGGGTGGAGGGGGGGTTGTGGTGATGGGGACTCAGTAGGGGTGGGGTGTGGTGGGGGGGACTCAGTAGGGGTGGGAAGGGGTGAGGCCAAAGCTGAACACACCACAGCTCAGATAGCAAGCAATTTAGGGCCAGATCTGTGCCAAGTCCGGCCTGGCAGTGCCAACTTTGGGCTAGAATCGCTTGCTATCTGAGAACACTGATTCCATAGTTGCACCCGAGTTTTCTGTGTATTTAACAGCACTGTGAGCTCTACGATTAGCTAGTGCTAACTGTGTTTGTCGGACACTAGAATGCCGCTCTGTTTGTCTGAATGCATTTTTTAAATTTTTTTATTCAAGGACCATGGGGGCAGCTCACAACAAGGAGACCAAGCAAACTTTCGTACAGAAGGAGAGGATTGTGGGAAACCAGCCATACGGACATATGACATGGGTCTACACAAAAAAGCACCTCCCGGGTTATCCACGCTACGGCAGCATTGAGATATTTTTTGAATTTGAGGATGGGATACAGACGGTGAGGTCTAAAGACTTTTATTTTGACACTACTTAAATTTTTTTTTTTGTTCAATTGAGAAAGATTTATGGAAATTTTTGTTCATATAAATTTGTTTTGCCCGTTGTTTGCATTAATTTGTCACATCGCTAGCTGTGAACATACAGCAATAGATTCTTCTCCTGTGAAATAGCCGAACGTGCAATGTGGCTGGCAGTTTTGGATGGGAAAAAAAAAAATTCTACAGCGATTTCTGTTCTGTTGTAGCATCTGTTGTAGCACATATTTAGGTTCAAAATCGCAACGTTTCAGCTACTTGCATGTCTGTGCGCTGCACAAATTTGCCATTCCATAGGAAACAGGCATTATTTTTAAAATAATCGTCTCCCTTGATGTTTTGTGCCCTTCAGGAGAAACACCCTAATCCAGGGGAAAAGTATTATGGACAGAACATAAAAGCCTACCTGCCCGACAACGAACACGGGAGAAAGGTGGTGACGCAGCTGAAGAAGGCTTTCGACCAGAAGCTGGTGTTCACCGTGGCCACCAACAGCAGGGGTGAAGACGCGGTCGCCATGAGCGACATCCCCCTCAAAACCCGGGATGACACCTCTGGACCCAGTAGGTGGGTATTCGATATGTGTGCGAGAGGGGGTCAAAGGGATAGGTCACTTTTTTGGGATGACACTTCTGGACCCAGTAGGTGGGTATTTGATATGTGTGCGAGAGGGGGTCAAAGGGATAGGTAACTTTTTTGGGATGATACTTCTGGACCCAGTAGGTGGGTATGTGTGCGAGAGGGGTTGAAGTAATAGTTCACTTCTTTGGGACGATACTTCTGGACCCAGTAGGTGGGTATGTGTGCGAGAGGGGTTGAAGTAATAGTTCACTTCTTTGGGACGATACTTCTAGGCCCAGTAGGTGGGTATGTGATGTGTGTGTGAGGGTCGAAGGGATAGTTCACTTTCTGGAGTTTTTTTAAATATTAGTTCAAGTGTATGCCTCACCCATTAGTGTATGTCATTGATTGGCCAGTTTTAATGTGAATGAAATTTAAAGAGAAATATTCTTTTAAAACTCCAGAAAGTGGACTATCCCTTCAAGGCTTTAAGGCTGTTTCTACCCATAGTTTGTTTGCTAAGGTCCACACCGTAATAATAATAATAATAATTATTGTTATTATTATTATTGTTGTTGTTGTTGTTATTATTATTGTTATTATTATTATCATCATATTGTGTTCTACTGCTCTGTGCTACACAGCCTGTGCTACCCGGACACTCTGTACCTGAAGAAAGTAAAGCAGATCCTCAGATCCAAAGGCTTTGAATGAACTGGCAGATGGACACCTATTTAAAACCCTTTGATGAATGGACAGCAAAACACGTGGACTAATTATTATTTTTTTTTACTGAATTTTTTGTATTTTTATACACTGCTTTGTTTACCAATTGATACAGTTCTCTTCTTTATTTTTTTCCCTCTGAATCTTTGATATTTGATATGTTTTAGGATTGACAAATTTAAAGATTCCTTAGGACTTAACAAACTGAGGCTGCACAGAAAAAGGCTTGCATTGGTTTAGCCGTTAGCGGTTAGCCACCATTAGCGGTTAGCCACTGTTAGCCGTTAGCGGTTAGCTACCGCTAGCTGTTAGCGGAACACAACTGCCCACAGTTGTCCCACAGGCGTGCAGTCACCTTGTCCACACTGTTTGCCCCGGTGGCAGATGGCACCACTGACTGGCACTGGCTCACAGTCATGTAGGCTAGGGCTGGGGAAAGAGGGACACGCCTGTCTCTGAACTAAGGACTGCTTTCTGCTTGACCGGTCCGATCATTTACACTAACTGACGTTCATGTGTTATGCGCATTAGTATATGGCAGGACTATGACGGCGATGTTCTCATGCAATAATACGAAATGTTTACTGTAATATAATCCATGTAGGGAATTAATGGGTAATTAATTAATGGGCAGGGAATGCATTGGGGAATGCAAGGGAATGTGCAAGCCGATAAAATATTGGGGGGGGGGGGGGGGGGGGGGGGGGGGGGGGGGGGGGGGGGGGGGGGGGGGGGGGAGGAATGGGGGAATGACAAGGTGACCAGGTTTAGAGAGACAGGTCTGTAGGTTTAAAGTGCTACGCTTTCCAAAAGAAAAGAGATCGGAGAATTCCATGTCCAACAACAGTGAAATCCCGAATGAGATTCGCACAACATCAACGACGTGAGATTCTGTGATGTTGTAGTCACAGTTTCTGTTCAGCCTCAGTATGCTTCAGAGACCGACAGCCTACGTTTGGCATGACATAGTGGGTTGCCTGAGACAGAACTTGGAAAAGACTTTTGTGACCTAAGTTGTCTTAGTATTTTCTGTTGACATAAATGCTCATTTTAGTGCACTGTTAACAGCTGTTTGCCGGTTCCCCCTTGTGGTCCAGTTTGGCACTACACCCACATTTCATAACTTGTATTTATTGCTTTTGTACACAAATGCGGGCCTATTTCATTTTATGCTTATATCTAGTACGCACATTTGTAAAGCTTTGAAAGGCTTTGACCTAAAAAGGCCATGATAGTAATTTATATGGAAACAAAAAAGCTTCATTACTCTTTTTTTTACAGAAGGCTTTAGCTTATTTTTGATTGAATAAATAATGACAAAGTAAAATCTGTCATGTGTTATTTGTCACACGAGATTTGATTCATCTACAGTTAGGACTTTATGTGGACTAGATAAGGGTTAGTTATGTCCTAATACGTAAAACCACAGAATTGAATAGAATTGAAAGAGGGTGCACTGTCGATTTAACATCACCGTCGATGCAAATTATCAACACACAACAGCATTTCACAAAACAAATTTTATAAAAACAGAAAAAAACAAGAACATTTCCCAAAACAAATTTACAACACTAGGAATGGACTTTAATTACATTTGAAACCAATAGTTCAAGAACCAAATTGGAATTTTACCAAAATAGAGGATCATTCTGTTTTGGATTGGATTTTCAATTGGATTTCAATTAATCTCCTAAATTCACTCAATAGAAACAGAATTGGCTTTTTTTTGGTGGTGATAGTTAGTTAGTCCAGGTATAGTCTGAAGAGATGAGTCTTCAGACCACGGCGGAAGAAGGGCACCGTGCCAATTCAACATCTAGCGTTTCCACTGTCGCCTTAACGCTGGTTAGCGTCCCTCCCTCCCTGGCAATTCTTTAAAATAAATAAACAAGTGAATAAATAAAAAATAAATCTGAACTCAGAAGAGCACTCTCCTTCTCTTCAAACTGAATTACGGGCCCGGCATCCTGCAGACAATAAAGTCTAATCGGATTGCCCCCGCGCTGGGCCGCCGGGGGAGGGCCGAGTCCCCCCCCCCCCCCCCCCCCCCCCCCCCAGACCCGCCGGAAGCTCTCTTTCACCGACGGACAGAGCGCCCTCCCCGCGGCCGCCATGACGACCTCCGCCTGCGCGCCTGACCCCTGGACCCGCTCCCCTCTCCTCCGTTTTCATCCCTTCTTCTCCGTTTCCCCTCTTCCTCATCTTCACTCTTTCAGTCTGTTCTGCGCTCTTTCTCGCTTGAACTGCCCCCATCCCCCCCAACTGCTCCCCCCCCCCCCCCCCCCCCCACTGGGGCCACTGCAGACAGCTGGTTTTCCACCCTCCGTTTACCTGGCAGTCAGGTGCATCCTTTGTGGAAGGCAAGATGTATAAATGATTGGCCTTCAAGCAGCCATCTTCAAGCTGACACTTGAAAGAGCAAAGAAGTTCCATTTGCCTAATGCACGTTTTCTTGATTCCTCCTTTCCCTCGTTCTTTCCTGGTGTCCTTCGCTGGGTGAGGCTGGGACATGGGGGGGGGGGGGGGGGGGCATGGCAGCGTCCTACCTGGGGGTCCACCCCTCCACACACACACTCAAACCACCTGAAAGACAACTGGTATTGCTGGGCAACGATTATTAAACCAGTATCACTTGTCCAGTTGGAGAATGGGGTCCATTTCCAGATCTACATGAATGAACCTCATGCAGACATGGATTATGTTACAGTATATTGAAATAAAATACATTATCATGCTATTGCAACATAAACCATAAAACATAAACACTTCACAATGTGAGTAACTATGGATCAATCTTATGTGTATCAATGTTCACATACATACATACAATGTAACATTACCGTTCAAATAATATGTATTCATAAATGTTATTTCAGTGGTATTTAATTATTCAATTATTTCCTGCCTTTATCATTCTAATCTCCTTCTGCTTCCTGTCTGTATTATTAAAAGATGTTTTATGAGGACGGTAGATTTATCTGAGCCTTTATGGCATTCCTGTATTTTTATTGAAAGGAATAAAATGAAGGAAAGACTTG
>CM045886.1:62561910-62566910 GCA_025169545.1 Anguilla japonica
AGGTCTTTTGGGCCAGCTGTTCTTGCACTCACAGTGTGTGCGGGGGGTCACAATTGCGGCCCCCCCACGCCACTTGCTGGCATCGCCATGGAAACCAAGAGCAGCGACAATTTCGCAGAAGATGCAGGTAGAGCAGTGGCCACGTTGCGATCACGGCCCAAACGTGGCCCGGCAGCCCAAAAGTGCACCAGTCCATCCAGCGCCTGCTTGAATTCCCAGACAGCCAGTCCGGCTGTTCAGAAACAATTGGACAGTGATTGGTGGGTGCTGCGAACGAACAGAAACAATCACACAGTGATTGGTGGGTGCTGCCAACCAACAGAAACAATCAGACAGTGATTGGTGGGTATAACTTCCTGGAAGTATAGCCAGAGTTCAGCAGCCAGGTCAGACTCATAGCGCTGTAAGGTTATGAGCAGCCAGGTCAGGCTCATAGTGCTGTAAGGTTATGAGCAGCCTGGTCAGGCTCACAGTACTGTAAGGTTATGAGCAGCCTGGTCAGGCTCACAGTACTGTAAGGTTATGAGCAGCCAGGTCAGGCTCATAGTGCTGTAAGGTTATGAGCAGCCAGGCTCATAGCGCTGTAAGGTTATGAGGCCATGTCAGGCTCACAGTACTGTAAGGTTATGAGCAGCCAGGTCAGGCTCATAGTGCTGTAAGGTTATGAGCAGCCAGGTCAGGCTCATTACAGGCTATGATCCTGATGAATAAGACCCGACCCAGGCTGCTGTCGGCGTGTATTACAGGCCAAAGCTCCGCCCCCCTGGGTCCCTGGCCCTTCTGACGGCCCGCAGACAGGCCTTTACCGCCGCGGAAGGTCTTTGTGTCTCCCTCAAAGACTCCGCTTCAATGGAGCCCCGGGCGGAGCCGCGATATGGCTCCGGATTTTTCATTTTTTTTGCCGCCCTCTCACTGAGGAACGCGCGCCGTACCCGCGCCCTCATTGTGAGAAAATACCAGGGCTCCCTAAAAAAAAAAGACCTGAGATCAGCTCCAGCGATAGCCTCGGTGTTCTTCCACCGTTCGCCCTTTCTCCCGCCCCCCGCCCCATCCTCCAGGGGGCGCTCTTTCTCGCACCACAGGACCTCCCGGAAGGCCAGGAGATGGGCTTGAACGATACACTTCACATTCATGTTAGGTGGCCCCCCCCTTCCTCGCGGTAAAGGCTAAAGAGAGCGTGTCTTCGCTGCTGTTTCGCGGAAGTAAAGGGGGTCGAGATCTGTTTGCGCGATTCGCGATTCCCCCCACGCCGTCTGACCGATTCTGAAAAGCCTCCACTTGCTTTTATTACCGAATGTCCTTTTTTCAATGCGAGTGCGCTCTGCGCATGCCAATAAATTGAATTCTCTGGGAATGATGATGAGTTGGTTGGGTCTGTACGGCATATGTAGCTTCAGGGCGCAGTCTGAGGGACAATGAGCGACTGCACCATTCACCACTGTTTACTACTGTGTTGTTTATTACACACCGTTATTTCTGGGGTGAGGAAGGAGATGGACTTGGGCTTGTACTGCTGACTTAGACTGGTCCTCAGACTTGCGTTCCGGTTACTTCAGTCTGGACTTGGACTCAAGGTTAAGGCACCTGAACTGACTACAGCGCTGCCTTCTGCATAATGGGAAAAGCTCCTAAGAAAACAAACAGTCCGGCCTTGTCTTGTTCTTCAGACAGAACTTTTTTTGAGTGGCCTTGTGTAATATTTCTCTGATCGTGTTTGGGTTCCTTTTTTTTCTCCCCGGACAAAATTAATGTACCTCTTTTTTTGGCAGTGCATCCTGCCACCCTTGGACCCAAACCACCGGTCCCCAAAATCCCAGCTGCCAATCAAAATGACAGCCCCCACCTCCAGGAATAGTCTGTGAATCCCCCTTCACCACCACCAGCAGGAAAATATTCAGTGATGGAGTATTATTAAACTCTGCTCTCTCCCTCTCTCTCTCTCTCTCTCTCTCACACACACACACACACACACACACACACGCCCCACCCACACAAACACACTAACTCACCCTCCCAATCACACACACACACACAAACGCACACATGCACACATACACACACACACACAGACACACAAACACACACACCAACTCATCCACTCTTACTCTCTCTCTCTCTCTCTCTCTCTCTCTCTCTCACACACACACACACACACATCTAAATGATTAATGACCTTTTTGGTGGCAAATCCCCTGGTGACTGGCCCGGGACATGCGCGTGTGCTGCAAAAGGACAGTGCTGAATCGAAGTCAAACTCTTTTATTTAATTCTTTCCTACACTCCTCTCTTCTGTCATCCTGCAATTTCCAGTTCGCATCTATAAGCCCACCCAGGTGCATGCTGGGACAGCCACTCAGGAGAGAACATTAGAGAAATTCCGCATCTTCGTGAAGCTACTGCAGTTTTTTGATGAAGAGATTCAGATGGGGAGAGATGGCCCCCCGTTCACAGAATTCACTGTCAACGTCCTGGGATCCCCCCGCTCCCAACACCCCAACCAGACACCTCTCTGCCTTTTCAATGCTCAGTAGTCATTACATTATATCATTACATTACCACCATTTTACCCTTTAAGGTGTGAGGTCACAAACACGTTATTGGAATGTTCTTCAACTGAACATTGATGTTCTAACGCTGATGTAACAATCACTACTGATAACTGAAAGCAATTGAGTTCTAGAACACTGACTCGGAATTAAGAAAAAAAACCTCATCTTCAAAGAGTTAACCCTATGCACATACACGCAGAGAAGAGTTGCATTACATTTCAGTCAGTCCAGGAAGTGGGTGGGAAAATCATTTAATACTGTATTTTCGAAAAATAAAATGTTAAGAGCATTGTTTTCGGTTCATGAATTCAGTTTCATTTGACTTCCCGAACTGACCAATTTGAGATTAAGTGTGACCCTGGCCCTTCTGTTTGAGAGCAGTGCCCGTGGAATAGCAGACTGAGCGATTTTTTGCGCCACTGTTTCGACATTATTCAGGTTCTGTCTTGTGCAATTATTAAACTACTTCCTGTTTTTTTTTTCTGTAAAGTGCCTTTTTGAAAGTGTCTCTGTACTAAAACTGAACAGATTTCAGGCAGCAGCGGTGGCTACAGAACCATCCTTCACTGCTCTTTAATATGCTCCCAGAGCTGATGCTGTCACCCTGGGCTGTCTCCAGCTATGCGCAGTCGATTGTTTGGTTGCGTTCCAGGCCGTCCCACTGAGGTTCGAGGCCAGACACAGTCGCAGTTTGGGATGTGTCTACAGTAAAAAAAATAAAAATAAAAAAAAAACAAAATAAAAAAAAACAAAACATGCATTTTTGATGTTCTTTCATCCCTGACCCCGGCAATTTACCCATGATTCTCAGAGGTAGACTGACCCTGAATAATTAAGCATAAGCAGAGAAACACTGTTCAACATACAGGAAAGTGTGGTCATTTAAGAGCATAATCATTGTTACCATGACCGCGGTGTGTTTCTATGCACAGAATTTTGCTGTGAAAAAAAGGCCCAGGGTACCGTCAGAGGGGGAGTCTGCTAGCCCATCAGTGCAGCAGTCTGCTAGCCCATCAGTGCAGCAGTCTGCTAGCCCATCAGTGCAGCAGTCTGCTAGCCCATCAGTGCAACAGTCTGCTAGCCCGTCAGTGCAGCAGTCTGCTAGCCCGTCAGTGCAACAGTCTGCTAGCCCGTCAGTGCAACAGTCTGCTAGCCCGTCAGCGCAACAGTCTACTAGCCCATCAGTGCAGCAGTCTGCTAGCCCATCAGTGGAGCAGTCTGCTAGCCCATCAGCGCAACAGTCTGCTAGCCCATCAGTGCAACAGTCTGCTAGCCCATCAGTGCAGCAGTCTGCTAGCCCATCAGTGCAGCAGTCTGCTAGCCCATCAGTGCAACAGTCTACTAGCCCATCAGTGCAGCAGTCCGCTAGCCCATCAGTGCCGCAGTCCGCTAGCCCATCAGTGCAGCAGTCTGCTAGCCCATCAGTGCAACAGTCTGCTAGCCCATCAGTGCAGCAGTCTGCTAGCCCGTCAGTGCAACAGTCTGCTAGCCCGTCAGTGCAACAGTCTGCTAGCCCGTCAGCGCAACAGTCTACTAGCCCATCAGTGCAGCAGTCTGCTAGCCCATCAGTGGAGCAGTCTGCTAGCCCATCAGCGCAACAGTCTGCTAGCCCATCAGTGCAGCAGTCTGCTAGCCCATCAGTGCAGCAGTCTGCTAGCCCATCAGTGCAACAGTCTACTAGCCCATCAGTGCAGCAGTCCGCTAGCCCATCAGTGCAGCAGTCTGCTAGCCCGTCAGTGCAACAGTCTGCTAGCCCGTCAGTGCAGCAGTCTGCTAGCCCATCAGTGCAACAGTCTACTAGCCCATCAGTGCAGCAGTCTGCTAGCCCATCAGTGGAGCAGTCTGCTAGCCCATCAGCGCAACAGTCTGCTAGCCCATCAGTGCAACAGTCTGCTAGCCCATCAGTGCAGCAGTCTGCTAGCCCATCAGTGCAGCAGTCTGCTAGCCCATCAGTGCAACAGTCTACTAGCCCATCAGTGCAGCAGTCCGCTAGCCCATCAGTGCAGCAGTCCGCTAGCCCATCAGTGCAGCAGTCTGCTAGCCCATCAGTGCAACAGTCTGCTAGCCCATCAGTGCAGCAGTCTGCTAGCCCGTCAGTGCAACAGTCTGCTAGCCCGTCAGTGCAACAGTCTGCTAGCCCGTCAGCGCAACAGTCTACTAGCCCATCAGTGCAGCAGTCTGCTAGCCCATCAGTGGAGCAGTCTGCTAGCCCATCAGCGCAACAGTCTGCTAGCCCATCAGTGCAGCAGTCTGCTAGCCCATCAGTGCAGCAGTCTGCTAGCCCATCAGTGCAACAGTCTACTAGCCCATCAGTGCAGCAGTCCGCTAGCCCATCAGTGCAGCAGTCTGCTAGCCCGTCAGTGCAACAGTCTGCTAGCCCGTCAGTGCAGCAGTCTGCTAGCCCATCAGTGCAACAGTCTACTACCCCATCAGTGCAGCAGTCCGCTAGCC
>CM045886.1:62571910-62706910 GCA_025169545.1 Anguilla japonica
TTCAGGTTAAGATTGATTTTGCTGAAGCAGTTTCAGCGAGTGGATTGATTTTATAGATTACCGCTGGTGAGGTTAACTGATTGATTGGTTAACTGATTGATTGGTTAACTGACTGAAGTCGTTCAGGTCGATTTACAATATAAGTCTAGTTTTGCCCAGAGTCAATGTTGCCAAGCTACGTGTTATTTTGTAATGCCTATTGTATTTTGGTTTAACTTATTTTATTCATTATTTCACTGGAGAAGGCTTAGCATTCAATTTTGTGTTGCTCAGGCCAGTGTAAAAGTTATTTAGGCTACAGTAAGCTCCTTTGTTTTTATCAGTAAGCACTATCGCCTTGTTTTGTTCATTAAGATAATAGGCCCAAACAATCTTGAGTAATGTTTTTGTGTAATCATTTATTTTTTATACACATTTTTTTTCTGTTACAACATGTTTGTTGTGAATACATTCTGAATATCAAATGGCACTGTGACTGTTTCACCTTATGCATTGAGAATACTGCTGCACATTGCTGTTAAGCGATGCCAGGCTTTAATCTCCAGGAGTAACCGACGACTGATCAAGTACATCATGCGATTGCCTGATTTGTGAACAAATGTAAAATGCCCATCCTTATTATTGACACAGTTTAAATGAGTTGATTTATTTATTGATTGAATCCAGTGTTTGATTGATTTGATGTAATTTAGGCGAGTTGGTTTTTTCATTGCAGCAAGTCAGGTTAACTAATTGATTCATTGAAGCCATTAAATTTAATGATTCAGTCTCACACAAGGCTGCAACAGTAGAGTTGGGCAAACTGCCATGGACCGTTCCTCACGCCCCCTCTCAGTAACCATGGGCAACCCACCTCACCCCAATCCGCATCCACGGCAACCCCACCTCACCCCAACCTCCATCTACGGCAACTCCACCTCACCCCAACCTGCATCCACGGCAACTCCACATCACACCACACTGCATCCATGGCAACCCTACCTCACCCCAACCTGCATCCATCTTCATGGAAAGCCTGTTAGACTTAGACTTAACTTTCATCAGAAATTCAAGCCTCACATACTGTTTCATGTTTCTTTAAAAAAAACAAAGTTATAACTTTTTACAAGTTATTCTTCTCTATTGATTGAGATTTCATCTTCGTAATTAAAAAAAAAACAGCTCTGATTTATCTTTTGTTTTCTTTTTAAAAAAAATTGAGAAAGTAAAAAAAATCAATTTCTGTGGACAATAAATGAAATCGGGAGGAAAAAGAGGTTTGCTGACACTGCCATCTACTGGTGATTGAGAGAATTACCCCAGACAGGGCACACAACAGCTGCTGACGAACCAGCGATCTGTTGTGTGATTGATGGCAATGCCCCGCTGAGCATATTGCTATCCTAATAAAACCTGGCCTGCAATTCACACTGCTCCAAGTCTCTTCTGTTTTTTTCCACCGGCACCATCGCTTTAAAGAGAAAAACTAGTTTATATGTCAAAAAGAACGATGCATCTGTATGCTTCGGTTTATACCCCAGAGACACAGAGAGCTATATTTACAAAAAAGAGTGTGTGTGTGTGCGTGTGTGTGTGTGTGTGTGTGTGTGCGTCTGTGTGTGCATGTATGTGTGTGCGCGCGTGTGTGTGCGTGTGTGTGTGTGCATGTGTGTGTGTCTGCATGTATGAGTGTATGAGTGTGTGTGTATGCATTCATGTGTGTGCGTGTGTGTGCGTGCGTGTGTGTGCGTCTGCTCATTTCACAGTATAAACTGAAACTCTGAACCACAGAAAAATCAACATTACTTTCATTAGCCCACTCCAAGTTGCCGGGTCTTATTGGGCAATTTATTGATTCAGGGGGAACAAAAACATCCTAAACATGTCAGCGTGTGAAATCAAAACCAGCGAAAAGACAAAATATGTGGTACAGAGCACACGTAACGAAGTTAAGCCGTCGGCTAGGAGCTACCTGAGGACAAGCGGAGCGCAATTTTCACAACGTCTGTCGTCAAACACTCGCTAAATTAATTTACTGGGAAAAAAAATATGTCTCTAAGACATTAACTGGAAGGCCAAGCACAACCGCAAACCGTGATTATTTCCTGACACAATGATGCACACCCTCCTTCTCCTTTTCGTCACCATTGTCAAAGGGTTTTGGGGGTGGGGAGGGGGTGAGAAATGTGTTTCATAATGCAAGCGGGGGGCGTGTTTGGGTAAAGGGGACTCTGGCAGCCGGCCTGACTGTATTTATAGAGCTGAAGTAGGTGAGGTAGGTGTGCAGAGGTGGAAAGTCCAGGGGTCAGAAAGTAAAAGTCGGCCGTGTGTTTTCGTCCACCCACGAGCTCAGCCCAGCTGATTTCACTAATTAGCTCTCCCTGCTGACGGAAGAATTGTGCTAATTAGCAAATTCAGGTGATCGGAACAAAATACTGGGGAGGACTTTAACTTTCTTAACTTGGATTTTCAACCTCAGTTGGAGGTGACAATATGACATTTAGCAGTGATAGTAGGACATATTTAGCAGTCTCAGTGCCAGTATAACATATTTAGCAGTCTCAGTGCCAGTAGGACACATTTACCAGTCTCAGTGCCAGTAGGACACATTTACCAGTCTCAGTGCCAGTCGGACATATTTAGCAGTCTCAGTGCCAGTATAACATATTTAGCAGTCTCAGTGCCAGTATAACATATTTAGCAGTCTCAGTGACAGTAGGACACATTTACCAGTCTCAGTGCCAGTAGGACACATTTACCAGTCTCAGTGCCAGTCGGACATATTTAGCAGTCTCAGTGCCAGTATAACATATTTAGCAGTCTCAGTGCCAGTAGGACACATTTACCAGTCTCAGTGCCAGTATAACATATTTAGCAGTCTCAGTGCCAGTAGGACACATTTAGCAGTCTCAGTGCCGATATAACATATTTAGCAGTCTCAGTGCCAGTCGGACATATTTTGCAGTCTCAGTGCCAGTAGGACACATTTACCAGTCTCAGTGCCAGTATAACATATTTAGCAGTCTCAGTGCCAGTCGGACATATTTAGCAGTCTCAGTGCCAGTATAACACATTTAGCAGTCTCAGTGCCAGTATAACATATTTAGCAGTCTCAGTGCCAGTCGGACATATTTAGCAGTCTCAGTGCCAGTATAACACATTTAGCAGTCTCAGTGCCAGTATAACATATTTAGCAGTCTCAGTACCAGTGCACCATACAGATGATGCCATCATTCTCAGTACACTGTACAGTTAGCAGATGATCGCTGAGTGCAGATGAACTCGCTGGTAATCTCTGTGTACCCAGGAGCCTCGTTAAGCCTGCTACCTAGCAACAACAAAAGAGGCAGGGACAGCATCAAAACCAAGGCAAAGCATCGCCGCGGTGACACTGGCTGTGTGATGTCACAGTGAAGCAAGGCTGCGTGACATCACAATGAGATGCTGCTGCTTGATATCACAGTGAGTCATGGCTTTGTGACATCACAGTAAAATGTGGCTGTGTGATTTCAGAGTGCCAGACTGCAGGGTGCCTGGTGCTTTCCACACACAGGTTCTTACCATCTATGAGGTTGTAGAGGTTGCAGTAGTTGGTGCCGTGGTCACGGATGGCATACCAGGTTTCAGAAACAGACATGGCCTGGCAAGGAAATGGCTCCAGTTAACAGAGAGCATGAACTAACAAAGCGTGTCTGCACATTTGATAATGTCAGGCATGTGGTACTGTGAAATCACTTAACTGGCACAGAGTGGAAACTAATTTTCAGACTAAAGGTTTTTTTGGGTTTTTTTTTTTATTTACCAAAAGCTGTTCTATATGCATGCATGGTTATCACAACCACATTAAAAGCACTTGAGTGAGAATCAGGTGTGAACAACAACAGAAGTAAGCTGTTAACCATACTAAACAGCCAAATTTAGGGATGGTCACTAAATAAAGGAAGCTTCATGACAGTTATGAAATAATAGCTGTTTTAAGACAGTCAGCAGTCAGCACATTTAAAAAAATGGGAAATATGCCAAATAAAGCGGGTTTTTGGTTGGTCATTGCACATGCACACACACTTGAGCACACACACACACACACAGGCGCACTTGCACACACACAACACACACACACACATACACACACACATGCATGTGTACACACACACACACACACACACAAACACAACAACACACACATACACACACACACACACACAAACACGCACTCTGTTATAGGCATTTCCGGTCCCTGGAACATGTGACTTGTGATGTTTTTCTGCCCTGCTGTTGTAAACCAATGGGAAGCCTTCTTACCGCCACATGGCAGTGGGTGAAGAGCTTGTAGGGAACCAGGCGGAAGCTGAGGTCATCCACATACTTCCTCAGTGGAACCGTGTGCTTAGCTGCAATGAAGTGCAGGCTAGCCGACTGCAGCTGGAGAGAGAGAGAGGCGGGGGGGGGGGGGGGGGGGGGGGGGGGGGGGGGGGGGGGGGGGGGGGGGGGCAAGAGGGGGGGGGAGGTAAGGGGAGAGAGAGAGAGGGAGGGAGGTAAGGAGGGATAGAGAGGGATAGAGAGAGAGAGAGGGGGGGGGGGAAAGTGGGATAGAGAGAGAGCGAGAGGGGGAGGGTGGGAAGGTGGGATAAAGAGAGAGAGACAGGGGTAGGGAGGGAGGGAGGGAGGGAGAGGGAGTCAAACTCTATTTATAAAGGCAGTGTTTCCATAATCAGTGCCAGTACTGTATTTGAACCCTTGGTGACTCTTTCAAATGGCTGAATTTAAGAGCGTGGCCTTCTGACAGGCTGTTTCCACGGTTACATTATGGCGACACCCCAGACTCTGTTGGGGCGTCCCCAAGAGGAGACACTTACGGTGTAGAGACACTTCTCCCCTCCCATTGCACAGCTGCTGATGGTGGCCCACTTCTTTATCTGATTCACCAGGGCCACGTAGACCGCCCTGCAGGGCACCCCAAAATACCTGCAACATGAAAAAGGGGGGTACAGACTGACATTTCATACAGGGGACCCCCAAAATTCCAGAAGCACCATGGCTCTGTCTGAATCAGGGCCCTTCCATACTACTGAGTATGCTTGTTGAGTACACTGGATGAGAAGGTTGTTACAAGTTAGGCACAATTTTCTATAAATGTGGTGTAGTAAAAGTCATTACACCCCTACTCTGAGTGTTCTAGGCAGCATTGTAAGTTTTCTCTTTGGATTACAACCTTTCTCTGCACCTGAAAAAGTTCTATACTTGTTCTCTTGAGCTGAGCCCATTTCCGAACAGAGAGGAGCAACATCTTCTGTTGTCAAATACTGCCACCTGGTGGAAGAAATGGCTTTACAGTAATGTTCTGCCTGCAGGACACCACCCCCCTTGTCTTACTTTGTAGCTCTATAGAGAAAACATGCATAGTGTTGGGGTTGGGGGGGGTTCTAAAAATAAAGTGAAAGAGAATGGGTGTGGAGAGAAAGGAGGGATAAAGAGGAGGATTAGGGTAATGGATGATTTCTACAGACAAAACCAAAGGCAATGTGACACATCCAATGCACTTACAGGTCCAGTCACAATGGCTGGCTTCGGCCTTACCACTTCCCTTAGCCTTCACCTTGGTTTGACCTTTGGCACAACCCTCTCCCCCAATTATGCTCTGTCTCTGCACTCTCCATCTCAGCACAGGAGAGTGCGGATTAGCACGCTATGTCCTAGGAAACGAGTTCAGCCAGGCCAAGCTATGTTGCCCTTATTGCTCTCCTGAATGTAGATTCATTGCTAAACCCCCAACAACCACCCCACTCCAAAGCGAAAAAAAAAAAAAATTAAAAATTAAACTATCTGAGAGGCGTATTTAAGGCATTATATGTACACTACATGACCAAAAGTATCTGGACACCCCTTGGTCTGGGGATGTTTTTCATGGTTTGGGCTAGGCCCCTAAGTTCCAGTAGTGGCAAATCTTAATACTACAGCATACAATGACGTTCTAGACGATTCTGTGCTTCCACGACAGTTTGGGGAAGGCTCTTTCCTGTTTCATCATGACAATGCCCCCGGGCACACAGCAAAGTCCATATAAAAATAGTTTTGTCAAGAATGGTGCACAAGAACTCATCTGGCCTGCACAGAACCCTGACCTCAACCCCATCCAACAACTTTGCGATCAATTTGGGAGCCAACTGTCAAAACTGGAAAGCCAACTGTGGGCTAGACCTAATCGCCCAATCAATGCCCGTCCTCACTAATGCTCTTCTCGCTGAATGGAAGCAAATCCCTGCAGCAATGCTCCAACATTTAGCAGAAAGACTTCCCAGAAGAGTGAAGGTTGTTATAGCAGCAGCAAAAAAAAAAAAAAAAGAAGAAAAATAAACCCATAGTAACGTCCATAATCTTGCATGAGATGTTCGGTGTCCAGGGTCCACATACTTTTAGCCATGTAGTGTATATATATATATGTATCTCCAACTTATCAATGTATTCACAGGAATACCTTCGTAGCAAACACGACTTAAAATGGTAAAGGTTAATAATACGACCGACCGACCAACTGCACTGTCCAGGATAAAAACACAACACAACTACCAAACGAACGAGAACAATAACTGCAGCCTATACCTTACCATTCTACTTTGCACTGCGCGTGGAGCGGTCCAGCGGTGGAAGGGACGGATGCTCCCAAAAGCAGAGCGGACACGAGGAGACAGGTTTCCACGCGCATGGTGATTCTGTTCATATTGAGATCCTCGTGGATTCTCCACGGTGTCAGGTCTAGTACACTGTTCTAAAACCAAACGTTCTAATGCGTACTTTTATGAAAAGCGATCACAGGACCGTCATGTGCGTCACTCCAAAGGAAGCAGCACAAATCAAATTATGCCATTTTCTGTTTTACTGGGAACCTAACAGGACCGACCGGTTTAGGGACCCTGTAGGTCGCATAGTGAAATTACAAAAAAAAAAAATTTTCATTGTTTTGGCCATTTTAGGGACTGATCTTTTTTCAAACCTATTTTTATGTAGGTTTTTCAACTTCGATCTTACTTTTTCATTTTATATCGTAGCACATGTTAGATCAATCACATGTTAATTGCATGTCATTAGAGCCCACATAATTACACAAGCTCCATGTCAAGGAGAAAATACTGAACTATCTCGATACACACGACTTCTCTAGCGAATCTTCCTTCACTGCGTCTCCTCTTTTGACTGGTTACCAGCTCAGTGAACTCCGAGAGTGGCCTGCAGAAAAATCACAGACAGGCTATCCATTACACAGCCCAAATTCCCCCAAGCCGGTGTCTGACTCGGAGTGTTTAGCTAAAAAACGGTGTGTCTCTCTGATTGGTGGAGAGGTTCATTCTCTTTGCGAATTTATGCGCGCCCATTGGGCAACGAGAAACGGTTGTTTACATACGGGCGGATCTTTTATAAAATCTGGGCGGGCCACAAAGTTAAAGTAGTGATTTACACGGATTTTTTTGCGTGGGGTTGCCAATAGTTAAGAAGTGTGACACAATCAGTGTAGTTAGAGACTCACTCTGTTAGTGTCAATCGTAGGCGGATTATAACGTTATTTTCCTCTTTCCTCAACGTTTTATGCTTCCTCTTCATGGTCTTACTGAATCATTGGACGTTGGTCTTATTTCGGACATCGCAATGATGTTTGCTCCGATGAGCTGTACTTACCGTAAGTCATGCCCGCAAACTTATAAAGTCAGAGCCACGTGGACTAATAGGTAATGTTGCGTCTGGAGCAAGAATGCTGTTTAATTTTATATCGCAGATGTGTCTACGTTAGATGTGACGTTTAAACATGTGTTGTGCCGTGGCACATGTCACGTGTGTTTGATCGTGAATCGACCTTGTGTGTCTTTGAACGATGTATTTTTTTAATGCCAGCGGCCACTGGTGGTCCTGTACATAATACTTTTCTAAAACGGAAGTCTGAAGCCTCTGGCACATACTGTACTACTAATGCACAAATGCGGTAGTAGAACTGTGGGAACCAGAAACTGTGACGGTAAATTCCTCGCGGATTAATGCATTAATTCCCCCAGGAATTAAAAACGTAGTCAGTCATTTGAATCCTTTGCTGGGTCCCCAAGGTGATGACGCGTCTAGAATTAAAGATCTATGAACTTAATGCGGCCTATGTATTAAGCTTCAGAGCCCAGAATAAATTTAACCTATCGGCAATGATAAAAAAAAACGAAGATAATAAAATTCACTGTACTACTTGTACTTCCGCTACTGCTATGATTCTTACTAATGTTACTGATTCAACTACCGGCTCTTCGGTTTTGCTGTGGCTACTACAACAAATACTGCTCCTACTTTATAATAATAATATAATAATAATAATAATAATAATAATAATAATAATAAGTGAAATAGTGTTTTGTTGACATGAAATGTTATTTATTTATTTATTGCAGTGGCATTAATAGTTATCTTCTTTGTGAAATTCAGGCCCAGTAATACGACAGGTTCCATAATGCCACACCTGTGTTTTTCCTGCAATTGCGCTGAAGGGCTTTAATCCCAGAGGCTATGGAGAGAGATCCAGAGGAAGAGCAGTGTGATCCTCACTGGCTGCAGCTGAATGAAGTGGCCACAGGGAACCGGCTCCACGTGGGACAGGAGGTACTGTAGCTTACATCACATCACACCAGATCACATCATATTACATTACATTGCATTACGTGACATCACATTAGATCACGTTGCATTTTATGACATTACATCACATCACATCACATTGCATCACTCTACATCACATCAAACTATATTACATCACATTATGTCACGTCACTTTACATCACATTACATTACATTAATTTAGCAGTAGCTCTTATGAGTTTACATTATAGGAGAAGCACAAGTGGTTTCATCTGATTAATATGGGCAATGGTGTCAGCCCTGAAATGCTAATGGCATTCCCACACCAAAAAGTGAGGATACAGCTTTACTCAAGGGTGTCGTTTAGCTCAGTTCCTTGTAGACTTCTCGAGTGTTTGTTCATGCTTCAGTTTTTAATCCCAAATATCTGAGAATTATACCTGCAATCTTGTGGCTCCAAGCCCAAAAGCATTCCCAGCATGCTCCACTGGCAGCGCCATTGTGCTGTATCACTTACAGAAGAACTCTGTTGTACTCCTATCAATCAGACATGTTTTCTTTAGGATGCTTTTATGAAATGGTATGCGTCACTCCTGTTGAGCCAAAGTGAACAGCAGCCGTCCTCACGCTTAATTACATTTTAACCTGACATCACTCCTGAACAGAATGACACCGTGACTTTTGCCATCGTGGGGCCGATGTACCAAACGTAGGTTGGGTAAGAGACATCGCTGGGAAATGTCCTGTGTTATGATCCGAGCTTAAAGGCGGGCTCGAGGCCGTTGTTTACATTTTGGCTTCATTTCAGCCAGTTCTCCATTTCAGTCGGTTCAGGAAACAAACTGACATTCAGTCCAGGAATTAGTACAGTGGCCGCGATGTTCTGTGGGAACTTTCCGGTTAAATACATTTTATTTCAGCGTTTTTGTGGCGTGGTGGACGGCCATGTTTCAGCGAGGCAGTGTTAGCTCAGGACACGCTTTTCGGGTTAAAGTACACCGCGGCCCCATGGACTGCTGGGACAGAGATGACCCACACCCTCCCCTGGGCAAACGCTCGACTGTGTGACATGTAAACAAGGCACAGCAATGCACCCCTGCATCCCTACACCACAAATAAGAGAGAAAGAGAGAGAGAGAGTGAGTGACTCATTGATAAATAATCACAAAACCTATTTATTATTTTAATCTGCACTATCAAAATACTATTACTATGATTTTTATTTGAACTCTTATTGTAACTTGAGAAGGATTAACTATTGTTCATGTTGTACGTGTAATGTCACGCTACTTGTTTTGTATGTTCCTTGTGTTTGTGTTGGCACTATGCACATGTGTATTTCATGCCAGTGAACACAATGAATGAATTGAATCGATCGAGAGAGAGAGAGAGAGATAGAGAGAGCACACCCAGATAAACGGACAGGCTGAGAGCGAGAAGGAGTCAGGGGAAGAAAGAAACTGCCCAGTACTAATCAGTAATACTATAACAGAGGTCCATCCATCCATTATCTATCCCTGCTTACTCCTGGTCAGGGTTATGGAGGGGGGTATTGTACCTTATGGAACGTGTGTTTTGTAGTTGTCCAATGACCACGATATGCACTTTTGTACGTCGCTGTGGATAAAAGCGTCTGCTAAATAAATGTAATGTAATGTAATGGGGGGGTTCCTGGAGCCTGTCCCAGTGTGCACCAGGCAAGAGGCAGGAATACACCCTGGACAGGCCACCAGTTTATCGCAGGGCACACACACACACACACACACACACACACACACCGGTCACTTAGACTTCCTTCTGGGTGAGCATGCCTCCAAGTGGTAGAGTGTGGGGAAGGCAGCAATCATGCAAATGCTGCTCTTTGAAACAGGCTGTAATTTTGCACTGGGGTTGTGGCCTCTCTGCTATAGCTGCAGAAATACAGTAAACACTAATTTTTAGCCCAATAGCATAAACACAGAATAGTTGCAGGCAGATGCTTATGTGGACCACACTTGGGTAATTCACACTTTTCACTGAAGAGTGTTACATTTACGATACAGGCATTTAGCGGACGCTCTTATCCAGAGTGAATTACACAGCTCTTTGCTTTAAAATTATTATTATTATTATTATTAGTTTTTACATATTATCCATTTACACAGCTGGATATACTGAAGCAGTGTACATTAAATACAGCTCAAGGGTACCTGGAAATGGAACCTGCAACCTTTAGGTGAAAAGCCCAGTTCCTGAACATTATGCTACACTGCCACCCAGCCGGCAAACATGAGTCAGGAGTTAAATAGGTCTGAAGGACCTCTGGGTAAACATTTCTGGAGAGTAAATATGCATTTGAAAGCTGAGCTGAGGGAACGAGGGAAAGGTTTCTGTTGGCCCCCAGGGAGGCTCTGAAAATGGCGTTAGTTACGACCCCAAATGGAAACTGTGGCTGACTGCTGAGCTGGCCTCACGCGCTGACACTGTGTGTGTGTGTGTGTGTGTGAACGTGTGTGTGTGTGTGTGTGTGCGTGTGTGTTTGTGTGTGTGTGTGTGTGTGTGTGTGTGTGTGTGTGTGTGGCGTGTGTGTGTGTGTGTGTTTGTGTGTGTGTGTGTGGCTGTGTGTGTGAGCGTGTGTTTGTGTGTGTGTGCGTGAACGTGTGTGTGAGCGTGTGTGTGGCTGTGTGTGTGTGTGCATGTGCGTTTGTGTGTGTGTGTGCGTGTGTGTATGTGTGTGTGCGTGCATGCTTGTGTGTGTATACACATGCCTATGTATGTGCGCCACTACATGCTAAAAGACGCCTTTTAATATTGTTCGTTTGAAAAGTCGAAACTATATCATGTTTGCAGGTGCATTATTCAGCATAAATCAGACTAGAGCTTCCTGGTCTATCTCCATGCAGTGTTAGCGTAAATCAGAGGTTAGCTTCCTGGTCTATCTCCATACGGTGTTCGTGTAAATCAGAGGTTAGCTTCCTGGTCTATCTCCATGCAGTGTTAGCGTAAATCAGAGGTTAGCTTCCTGGTCTATCTTCATACGGTGTTAGTTTGCGTAAATTAGCTGATTAACTGCCTGGTCTGTTCTCCCTGCGCTCTCTTCCTCTCAGGCCCCTGAGGGCAGAGTGGAGGCTCTGTGTAACGGGGCTCACCGGCTCCCCCTGCTGACGCCCTTCCCGGTGGAGGACTTTGAGTTCCCCGCCGGGGTCCGGCTGCGAGACATGCCGCTGTTCCCGCGGTGGCGGCTGGCGCTGAAGCTGGCGGCCTCGGTGGCGGGGGCCGCCTTCCTCTACACCCTCCTGAGGGACGTCCTGCACCCCTACGTGTCCCAGGGGCGGAACGAGTGCTACAGGATCCCCATTCTGGTGATGAACAAGACCCTGCCCTGGAGCTCCATCACCCTGCTGGCGCTGGTGTACCTGCCGGGGGTTCTGGCTGCGGGACTGCAGCTCCACCGAGGTGGGGGGTCAGGAGGGGAAGGGGGGGCACATGGGGGCAGGGGGGGCATGGGGGGGCACATGGGGGCAGGGGGGGCAGGGGGGGGGCATTGGGGGGGGTGAGGGGGTGGGGGGCATTGGGGGCATGGGGGGCATGGTGGGCATGGGGGTGGGGTCACACAAGGAACATGCAAAGTCCTACACTACAGTGCATACAACAAAACACAGCACAATTATTTCCACTGTACCTCCAGTTGTAAGGGATTTGTTTCAGTGCACTTCCTGCAATCACATTTTATAAATTTAGATGTGAAGCAACAAATTAGTCATTCTTGGTAACGTGTTCTTGTTGAACATCCTCAGAGGTCTGCAGGAGTGTTTTCCAGTTTTTACTGGCATAAAGTGTGGGCGGGCAACAGGGTGGTGCGGTGGATTGCGCTTTCACCTCACAAAAGAACGTCCTGGGTTTGAAATTCGGCTGAAGCCTTTCGGTTTGCATGTTCTCCACGTGACTGTGTGGGTTTCCTCACACAGTGCAAGGGCTACTTGGAGACTCTAATGACTCAAGGGGTGCATTCCAACCGCTTATTTTTTTACCTCCTTGCTTCCCGTCCTTGCCTCCTTTCCTAGTATGGAAGGTCAAACGGGTCAAAAAATACATTAAATTGAAGTCTGGAATCTGGAATCCATACTAGGAAAAGAGAGAAAATAAGCATTTGGAACACACCTTAGGTGTGAGTGAATGGTTTGTGTACCCTGTGATGGATTGGCGACCTGTACCAGGTGTATTCCTGCCTCTTGCCCAATGCATGCTGGGATAGGTTCCAGCCCTCTGTGACTCTGACCAGGGATAAGTGGCTGAGATAATGGATGGACAAAGTAAGGCTTAAAGTATTGACAAAACATTCCAGTAACATTGTAAGAGTGTTTTTTTTTTGCTAGCTGGGGGCAATGCTTTTGCAGCCAAGTGAACATTGTGGTTGGAATGGAACTGACCTCATAAAGCAGGTTGTGATGCGTGTAAGCCACTTCCTGTTTGTGTCCCCATAGGCACTAAGTACAGCCGTTTCCCAGGGTGGTTGGACAGGTGGCTGTCCATGAGGAAACAGCTGGGCCTGATCGCCTTCTTCCTGGCCTCACTACATGCCATCTACAGCCTCTGCTACCCAATGAGGAGGTCCTACAGATACAAGCTGCTCAACTGGGCCTATCAGCAGGTGGGAGCCAATCAGGGGGTCATGTTTAATCAACAAGTATCATAACAGCCAATCAGCTGGTAGTAATTAATGAGAAAGTGCTGTAATAGCCAATAAGCAAGTAGTGATGAATTAGCAAGTACTTGTAACAGCCAATCAGCTGGCAGTGATTAATCAGCATGTACTATAACTGCCAATCAGCTGGTAGTTTATCTTCTTTTATAATTAGCCAGCAGTACTGCTGGTTTCTGGCTAACCTGTTGCATTAATAAATACATTAAATAACAGGTGGGGGAAAAAACAGCAGTCCTGCTGGAACTCAAAACCCAGATTTTAGTGTGTAGGCATTATAGAATTACTGACTACTGACTGGCTACTGCTGTATCTCCTAACTGTTGATTGGCTGTGATGGAATATTCCATGATATTCAGTGAAATCCACAGGTGAAGCAGGACAAAGCCGACGCCTGGGTGGAGGACGACGTGTGGCGCATGGAGATTTACGTGTCGCTGGGGATTCTGGGATTGGCCGCTCTGGCACTGGTGGCCATCTCCTCCCTTCCATCCGTCAGCGACGCCCTCAGCTGGAGGGAGTTCCAGTGCGTCCAGGTAACCCCACACCTGTACGCACCTAGCCGCCTCAGTCATCTCTCTCCGCTCTTCTGCTTTTTTGTACAGCAGATGCTTTTAACTAGAGAGACACGCACTGACTCAGATGCACACACAAACACACACATGCAAACACCTGCACACACAGACACGTACATATAAATTGCTGTCCGATTCTATAGCTCTGCTCTATAGAAGATGGATCTTCTCTGATTGACTGATTGCTTGATAGAATCCAACAGAAACCAATCAGTATACTGATTTCAGTCCCTTATGGAATGTCCGACAAAGTAAGTTCTGATTGGTCGGCTGTGTTCCGTCTCCCGCAGAGGAGTCTGGGATACAGTGCCCTGCTTCTGGCCACGGCCCACGCCCTGGTGTACGGCTGGAGGAAGTGGGTGGAGCCAAAGCATTTTGTGTGGTACACCCCTCCCTCCTTCATCCTGGCCTCACTGTTGCCGGGGGTGGTGCTCCTGGCAAAGGGGGCGTTGCTGTTGCCATGTGTGGACAGGAAGCTGGGGCGGATTCGACGTGGCTGGGAGAGGCCACGCCCCCTTCCCCTCCCTCCCTGCCAGGGAGGGCCAGCGGAGCAGGTAGAGCCATGAACTGGGCATCATCAGCCCCCCCACAATGCACTGGGGTACTTCAGAATGAACACACACCCGCTATTGAACACTCACCAGCGTTATTTAATGTTAACTGAACTCAAAAAGAACCAGATTTTATATTAGTCCACAGTGCGTAAAAGGTTAGCTTTGAGTGTAAAATGTGCTCAGTGAACTTGATTGTACACTCTGTGTTCGGCTGTGAAGAATGCCCTTCCAGAACATGTCTTATTTTAAATATAAATTAAGATTTTTAAATTAATTTAAATATTAATAAAATATGTAGTAATATATTAAAATGTAAAATATATCATTTAAAATATTATTTTAGGTATTTGTCAGACACTGTATCTTATTACATTGTGTCATGTTTTTTTCCAGTTTTTCTTTTTAATTAACTTATATGTACTTGTTATATAAAGATATTGCACTTGTGGTGGTTGTTAAGTAGAGGCTGGGACTACTTAATTTCCTCACACTTGTTTAATATCTGTGGCTGTTATACCTGTGTTTAAGTAACCTACTGTATATGCCCATCTGTATTTTGGTGATAAGATCCAACGTCGCAGAAAAGATGCTAACTTAACTTACAGATCTCCTGAATTCTAGGCATGACTCACTTCATCCAGTGGAGTTAGAGTTTAAGGGAAATGTATCCTTCAGTTATTGCTGTTTGCTATATTGAGAAAATTACAGCATTGCCAGTTAAAAATAGTGTTGTAGGAGCTGCACTTTCGGTCTGAGATTTCCCTGTTTAACGTTTCTGAGAGTGAAATGTAATGGATGGAAGTATTTAAGAATGATTAAGTAATGCACTAGAATTGTTCTTCATCGATTGAATGCTTTGCAGGTGTCCCTTATTGGTCAAATTTGGGGCTACTTTTAGTTTATATGCCAGTGATTTTCCATGTGTATGTACTGAAGTTTTTTCTCAAATATATTCTAAAAACACTTTTATGCGCACGCTGAGGCCAGACTGTAGCTTACTGTTAAGTTCACATTACCAATGGCAGGAATCCTGCAGTGTTAGTATGTATATCAGCCAGAGTTGGTTTAAAAGGGCAAAAATATTATTTTCCAAAAGTAAATATGAATTGCACACACATTTTGTTTTCTTAGATCCTGACAAAAAAAAAAAAAAAACGAGAACTCGAACACACTGCTCTTTGTTCCCTTCTGTTAAAAAAAAAAAAAAAAAAAAAAAAAATATTACAGACATAGTTCTGTTGTATTACAACTGTATGCATTCCGTTGCCAGGCTACAGCAGCCACCTTAACATTCTAAAGTCACGTGTTTATGTTTAATCTGCTTCCTTGTTGTTTTCCCATGGCTGGGAGAGTGATGGGGGAGTTTGAAAAATTTATTATTTTTTTTTTTTTATTTTTTTTTAACACGGAGAAATAAAATGATCCAGGGCAGCAGTCCTCATATTGGTTCCAGGGGGACACTGTTTGTGCCGGATTTATACACACCATGATCGCTAACCTCTGCATTTTAACAAGCTGTTAATTGTTCTCGATTAGATGCTATTAATGTCTATTGGGTGATTAGCTCCCATCTTAGGGCCGTGAAGGCTACTATTTTTACACATCGTGATGATGCATTTGATAATATGCATAATACATATACATGCATTTCCATGTTCGCATTTCAGGACTTCCGATCAGTTAGAATTGTTAAGTAAAAGCTCCGCCACTCCACAAGCGTGGGATCTGCTGCTTTTCATTGTTACACAGTGCTCAAACAGGACAGGTTATAGCATATTTATAGGCTCTAGTTTCAATCAGCTTTAGTCTTTTACTTGAAACAAAATGTAAACATTTCATTTTTTTTTATGTTCACAGGCTGTTTTGCAAGTTACTTTTGTCATTTCTGTACTGCTAAATCTTTTGTGAAAAAAAAAGAAATAAAAAGTCTTGGTATTTTGTAATCCCAGCCTATGCTCATTGGTTCACAGCTGTTTGCTGTGGCAGGCGGCCACGCGACTCTACTGGAATTAGCCCACATCGAACTGGCCTTATTTTTATATTAAAAGGACAGCATACCAGGGAGTCATATTCAGGACCCCCCCCCCCCCAGAATCGCTCTGTTTTTAACCTCTAGCAGTTTACGAGATACCTCCTTTAATTTGACCTCTATTTAGCTTTTTACGCGAAATACATCCCTTTAGCCTGAATGATTCACTGTTGACCGCCGGTGGAGTTCAAGAAACAGACTTGCCTCACCGGCCGCGCGCCGAGTGACGTTTACGGCAGCACTGCGGAGGGATGGTTCTGCGTCCTGAGTGACATCTGCGTTGCCATAGCGCGCAGATTCCCTTCTAGTCGTGCGCGGGGAACCCGCCGAACGTGCGCCGCCTGAGCCCACGAACCGTTCCGTCTCTGTGCGCGAAACGCCCTTGCGAGGGCTAAATCGGGCGGAGGAAGAGCGGAAGAGAGGAATCTGAGCTCCACTGTCCACACGCAGCATATGAAAGGTAAGCCCGCGCATCCTTGTCATGTCATTTAAAAAAGAAATAAACAACAACAAAAACATAACTCCACGTATAGATTTAGCTGTACAGCAAATACGTCTAATAGAATCTCGCATCCAGCAAATTGGTATTACGTGCACTTGTCGATTTGTTTTATTTTTTCCTCTCCCTGCTAGCTAGCATTATTAACATTCATTGCGGCGCTTTCAGTTCAAAACCACGAGTAGTCTATTAAAGGTCGACAGATCGGCATGTAAAATACATTCAGTTGGCCTAATGGTTTATTTAGAAGAGGAATTGAGAATTGGTCTCCCGGGACCGGAGACGCGCAGTTTAAGGCTCTGTAGAGCGCCTCCAGTAACAGGTTAGAGAGCTGGAATATTTTGAGATTAAATAGCATACATGTGCATACAGTCTAATCTCGCTGCAATATTGAGATTCGGAAGCATTTCGAGCATAAATATTGTGATTGACATGCCCCTAAAAGACCTTAGACCTTAAAGGACTCCAGCCTGTTGTTTTTTCTCGTTTGTTTATTTATTTATTTATTTATTGACCGAGAGCTACAATGTCATGAGGGATTGAAGCGCCATGCTTCCTATTATTCCGAAACTAACGTAATGGCTCTTTTGTTATCGGATAATTGAATGAATGAATGAATGAATGAATAAATAAATAAACAAACAAATGAATTAATTAAAATGACAACAGCGTGAATTGGGAGCAATGCCCAGGTAAACTGTTAATTTAACAGTTAAGAAGGGCAGGACATGCACGTTTTAGTTTTGGCTGATATTCTGTTTCTATATTACAATTAGTATTATTATTTTTAATGTTTTTGTCCGTTGTAGTAGGCTATAATTGTTTTTGCTTTGTCATTAAGATCCGTTATTGTGTGTGACTTTTGAGAATAATAATTTTACTATTATAAATAATAATTTTAAAAAATCAATATGATGATGATAATGATTGTATCTGTTGTTCTACCCCAAGACCACCAGAGGGCACCAGTGACACAGAGGGCTTGAAAATGGACACCATTTCTATGATGGGCAACAGCCCCCTTAACGCCAAGGAGACCTTCCTGCCCAGCCTGGAGAAGAACGGCCTGAAGGAAGCTTCCGGAAGGCCCTGCGTGGCGGTCATCGGCTCGGGCGACTTCTCCCGGTGCCTGACGCTCCGCCTCCTGCGCTGCGGCTTCCGCGTGGCGGTGGGCAGCCGGCAGCCCAAGCGCGCAGCCGACCGCTTCCCGCACGTGGTGGACGTGACTAATCAGGAGGACGCGGTGGGGAGGGCGGGCGTGGTCATCCTGGCCGTGCGCCGGGAGCACTACGCCTCGCTGTGGGGGCTCAGGCACCTGCTGGCCGGGAAGGTGCTGGTGGACGTCAGCAACAACGGGCGCATGAACCAGTACCCGGAGTCCAACGCCGAGCACCTGGCCTCGCTCTTCCCGGACTCGCGCGTGGTCAAGGCCTTCAACGTCATCTCCGCCTGGGCCATGCAGTCCGCCCCTATGGACGCCAGCCGACAGGTACGCGAGAGAGGGGGAAGTGAGAGAGAGAGAAAGAGGGAGGGAGGGAGAACGAGAGACGAGAGAGAGGGGGAGAGGGAGGGAGAACAAGAGAGGGGGAGGGAGCGAGCGAGGGAGAGAGAAATAAAGAGGGGAGTATGTGAGTGTGTGTGCAGTTACTCTTACCTGTCTCCAGGTATGTGTGTGCGGTAACTCTTACCTGTCTCCAGGTGTATGTGTGCAGTAACTCTTACCTATCTCCAGGTGTATGTGTGCAGTAACTCTTACCTGTCTCCAGGTGTATGTGTGCGGTAACTCGGTGGAGGCCCGGCAGCAGGTTATGGAGCTGGCCCGGCAGCTGAACTTCGTCCCGGTGGACATGGGGACGCTGTGTTCGGCGCGAGAGATCGAAAACATGCCCCTGCACCTCTTCACCCCCTGGAAGGGCCCTGTCCTGGTGGCCGTCGGCCTGTCCATCCTCTTCTTCGTCTACTCCTTCGTCCGCGACATCGTCCACCCGTACGTGCGGAATCAGCAGAGCGACTTCTACAAGATCCCCGTGGAGATCGTCAACAAGACCCTGCCGGTGGTGTCCATCACCCTGCTGGCCCTGGTGTACCTGGCCGGACTGCTGGCGGCCGCCCACCAGCTGCACTACGGGACCAAGTACCGCCGCTTCCCCCGGTGGCTGGAGGACTGGCTGCAGTGCCGCAAGCAGTTCGGCCTCCTCAGCTTCTTCTTCGCTGGCGTCCACGTGCTCTACAGCCTCTGCCTGCCCCTGAGGAGGTCCGAGAGGTACCTGGTCCTCAACACGGCCTTCCAGCAGGTACCCCGTCCCACTGCTGGGGAAGGCGGGAGCGGAGGGGGGGGGCTGTCAGTGCCATTTTTAGGGACTGGCCTATTTTCCGTTTTATTATTCTTGGACCTGGAGGTAGGTAGATAGGACGTTGATGGGCCAGCCATGTTTAGCCTTCCACTGTGTCTGGCTTTACTTTGGGGAAATACATTAGAGTGGACTAGACTGCAATATATCGACATACTGGAAATACAGTATATGGACAAACATATCTGGGCAACCCTTGGATTTCATGATTTGGGCTAGGCCATTTAGTTCCACTGAAGGGAAATCTTAATTCTATAGCATACAATGACATTCTAGATGATTCTGTGCATCCCAAACAGTTTGGGGAAGGCCCTTCCCTGTTTCAGCATGACAATGCCTGAGCTCCATGTTCAAATGGTTTTAGAGAGAACGTTGTGGAAGAACTTGACTGACCTGATCCAACAATTTTGGGATCAATTGGTTAAGCCAACTGTGAGCCAGGCCTAATCGCCCAATCAATACCCAACCTCTCTAACTGGAGGTTGTTTTAGCAGCAAAGGGTGGACTAACCACATTAATGCGTGTGATTTTGGATGATGTGTTGTATGTTTGATTATTGATTATAATAATAATAATAATAATAATAATAATAATAATAATAAAAATAAATATTATAAAACTTTTCTAGCCAAGGTATTCACAGGTTGTTACTCAGTAGAAGATGCTGTTCACTAAGAAAGGGGCATTCAGATCAACATAGCTACTAAAATCAAAGTGAGTTTTAGATTTTTTTTTGGGATGTTTACAGCCCTTGCCTTTATTCTTTTTTAAAATGTATTATTTCAGTTCCTTTGACTCCTGCTCTCTGGTGCATGTTGTTCTATTCTGGTTGGTGACCCACATTTGAGTCATGCAGCTTCAGGGACAGAGTGACACAGCTGTACGCCCCCCCCCCCCCCCCCCCCCCCCCCCCCACAATCCAGCCCATGTTCCACACCCAACTACCCACCTACCCACCTCGAGGGGGCATCAGCCGTTTGTATATAAAGACCCAAGTATTGCGGTTTTAGAGGTAGAAGCAAACACCTGGAATGTGAAATAAGTCAATATTTTGTGTTTCTGTGTTTGTGTGTGTGTGTGTATGTGTGTGTGTGTGTTATTTGTGCTTCCCCTGCCCCCCCAGGTGCGTGCGGATGTGGAGAGCTCGTGGAATGAGGAGGAGGTGTGGAGGGTGGAGATGTACCTGTCCTTCGGCATCATGAGCCTGGGGCTGCTGTCCCTGCTGGCCGTGACCTCCATCCCCTCTGTCAACAGCGCCCTCAACTGGCGGGAGTTCAGCTTCATTCAGGTGAGAAATGCCCCGGTGACACCCGCACCTTAACCAAAACGCCCCGGTGACACCTGCACCTTAAAACAGGCGGGACCCAAACACTCTGAAGACACCCGCACCTTAACCAAAACACCTCGTGGCACCCGCACCTTACAACAGGCGACACCCGCACCTTATGAGACTGAGTCTTTCTGACTATCTATCTAGCTTTCCCTACCTTTTTCTGACTGTCTGTCTGTCTCACTCCCCCTCTCTTCTCCCTCCCTCTCTCCCTCCCTTTTCCCCCCTCTCTTCTCTCTCCCGTTCTCCCCCCTCTCTTCTCTTTCCCACTCTCCCTCCTCCTCAATTCTCCCTCCCTTTCTCCCCCTCTATCCTCCCTCTTTCTTCTCCCCTCTCTTCTCTTTCCCTCTCTCCCTCTCTTCTCCCTCCCTTTCTCCCCCTCTCTTCTCCCTCCCATTGTTTCCCTCTCTCCCTCCTCCTCTCTTCTCTCTCCCCCTCTCCCCTCCTCCTCTCTTCTCTCTCCCCCTCTCCCCCCCCTTCTCTCTCCCTCTCTCCCTCTTTCTCTCTTCTCCCTCCCAGTCCACGCTGGGCTACATCGCCCTGCTGATCGGCACCTTCCACACGCTGCTGTTTGGGTGGAAGCGGGCGCTCCAGGCCGAGTCCTACCGCTTCTACCTGCCGCCCAGCTTTGCGGTGGCGCTGGTGCTGCCGGTGACCGTCATCCTGGGGAAGGTGGTGCTCCTCCTGCCCTGCGTGGGGCAGAGGCTGCGCCGGATTCGTCGGGGCTGGGAGGAGGGCTGTCAGCGTCTCCGTGACGACGGGCCGGGCTCGGCCGCCGCCCACGTCTCTCCCGAGAGGGTCACCATCATGTGATCTCCGCGCTGACCAAATCACGGGACTCGATATGACAAACCTTCCTATGAACACCCGCGACACTGCCGCCAGTGGGGGGGGGGGGGTCAACATAATGTGATCTCGACCAATCAGGGGACTCGATATGATAACTATCCCCCAACCTCCCCATAACTGCCTACACAATCTGCCCATGCACCCACAGCCTCCCTCCACTGTCATGTGACCCTTCTCCACTGTCATGTGACTTTAACTGACCAACTGTCCCAGCAACTCACAATGAAAGCTAAGTTACCATCCCCCATTCCAGCCTATATATAGTTGTTTATTGTAGGAGTTGGCAGTCATAGAGGAGATGATTCAGTTTGCTCTGGAAATGCAGTGTGTACAGTGGACCTTTTCATAAATGATGTGCGAAGCTGTGTGTGTGTGTGTGTGTGTGTGTGTGTGTGTGCGTGTGGGGCGGAGGGTGGGGAGGGGTTGGGGGGGGGGGGGATGTACGACTGTATTGTATTAGATTCTGTTTCTAGTGTTACCCTACTTGGTGTTCCCTCAGCTTTCATTTCCTAAGGTGCTGCAGTTAGCCATTAGCCACTGTGCTGTGTTACTGAGGAGCTGCGGTTAGCCGTTAGCCACTGCGCTGTGTTACTGAGGAGCTGCGGTTAGGCGTTAGCCACTGCGCTGTGTTACTGAGGAGCTGCGGTTAGCCGTTAGCCACTGTGCTGTGTTACTGAGGAGCTGCGGTTAGGCGTTAGCCACTGTGCTGTGTTACTGAGGAGCTGCGGTTAGCCGTTAGCCACTGTCCTGTGTTACTGAGGAGCTGCGGTTAGCCGTTAGCCACTGCGCTGTGTTACTGAGGAGCTGCGGTTAGCCGTTAGCCACTGTGCTGTGTTACTGAGGAGCTGTGGTTAGCGTTAGCCACTGCGCCCTGTTACTGAGGAGCTGCGGTTAGCCGTTGGCCACTGTGCTGTGTTACGGTGGCGCTGAAATTAGCCGCTAGCCACTGTGCTGTGTTACTGAGGAGCTGCGGTTAGATGTTAGCCACTGTGCCCTGTTACTGAGGAGCCGCGGTTAGCCGTTAGCGACTGTCCTGTGTTACTGAGGCGCTGAAAGTAGCCGTTAGTCACTGTGCTGTGTTACTGAGGAGCTGCAGGTTCTGATCTGGAGGCAGGTTCTGCTAGCTAATGGTCTGGGCAGTTGAGATTATAGGACTTGATGGTACAGTCTGTCTTGTTGGAATCAGCTGTCATTGCACTCGAGTCTTGACGTCCTGAGTGGGGGTAGGGATCAGATCGTCCTCCAGGTTCTGCGAGCAGAATTATAGCGGAATTGCTTTCTTCATGAAGTTTGTGGCCAGCAGTCTTTACAGCAGTCAGCAGCAGTTCCTGGACCATAGTAGCATGCCCTGATGAAGATCGGTTCTCGGTCGAAACATGTTGGCTTTTTAGTTTATTTAGCCATTATAATAAAGGCTTTTTAACATTACCCTTTTCCTGCTCTCCTCATTGGATTACTGTATGAGTGCCTAGAACGCTTTTTAGTTCTTTTTGGACTTATTATTCTTAATGCGTTTGTTCTTAGAGCACCTACTATATATATTTTTCGCATAATCTTGTTTACCACAGAGCACCCAGTATATTTTTCTTCTAGTTCCTGGACCATCTTTGCTCTCGTGCTTACAGAACCATGCAGCTGAATTGAGCTTGTTTTCCAGTGCCGGTCTTGTGGTCCATCGTGAGGCTTGTGGGAAGCTTCTTTTAGGACAGGGTCATGCGATTGGCCAATCGCGTGATTGGCAGAATGGGTCCTGTTCAGGTCTCGGCCGTTCCGACGGAAGGTCTCCCCGTGCGCGGAGTCGCTCGTATCGCACGACGGAAGTGTTAAAAACGAGGTTCTGAACCGAACAGGACAGGCTCGTATGAAACGCGCTCCACAGCTGCCAGCCGAATGGAAACGGCTGGAAAACGGCCCCTCTCATTTTCTGAGAAGACCATCGTGACATTTAACATTCATTACACTGGGGCTACCGCTTTGTTAAACAGTTACGAGCAAACGTAGCGCTTTATTAACTAATAAAATAAAACCGAAAGAAATCCTTGCAGAAAGATGGGGAAATTAATGTGATGTCTGTCGTGCCAATAGCCTGGTGCCTCATGAGCGATGTGTGTAAAAGTGAACTAAACAAACGGACCATTTATATTCATTTATTATCAAACCAGGAAAGAGCCTGTGATTTTTTTGCAGTTTTATGCAAGGAAGTGTGTCAAAAATGGCTATTAAAATCCTGCCAAAATAAATAACATTACATTTTGAAATGATACTAAATGAATAGGATTTCCCCTGGATGGTAAAAGGCTGTGGTGTGAAATGAGGCAGTTTGTGTGTAATGAATGACCCAAAGGTCGGCTTCCTGGCAGTGAAGCAAGAGGATCTGTTGAGACACAGTGCAGTGATTAATCTGACACACAAGCACACACACGCGCACGCGCACACACACACGCTCATAAGTTGAGACATGCAGTGTATTGTGGTGATTTGAGACCTGTCGCAGTCTGTCCCTTAGCCCTGCTGTTCGTGGTGAACCTCTCCTTGTCCAAGACGTCGAAAGAAACGCACACGTGCCGTGGACAACGACGCTGCCCAGTTTTTGTCCGTCTTGACATTTTCAAAATAAAATAAAATGAAATAAATGCGCTTTGCTTATTTATTCATCCTTGTTCAATACGCTGGGGAAATGTGTTTCTTGGCAGGAAGTACACATGCATGTACACGCACACACACACACACACACAAACATGCATGTAGACACCCGTATGCAATGTAACATGCATAAACTACTCATCTTCAATACTTCAGTACAGGTATTTTATTAAAATGTACACATCTGCCCAAAATTCAACCCTGCATTTTTAAGGAAGGGTTGTACATTCAAGTAATGCACGTACTCTACACATATATTTCTTTTTGTTATTTCACCTCGAGGCAAGCAAAAAATTCCAGATACAAAAAAACTAAAATGATCAGATCATAACCTAAGCACTTTTATAGCACGTCGACAAAGCTTGTCCATGTTGGTGCTTGTTTTTTTTTTCTTCTGTTTTACATGAGCTATTTAAACCAAAGTAAACAAGGTTCCGAGAGAGAGAGAGAGAGAGAGAGAGAAATTAAATACATGTACTCCGCTATGCTACTATCCAGGCTAAAGGAAGTAAGTAAAGGGAACATCCTATAACATTAGAACACTGAGAATGATTTTGTTGTGGTGCAGGGTGTGTGTGTGTGTGTGTGTGTGTGCATGTGTATGTGCACGTGCGTGGGTGTGTGTGTACGAGAGCGCGAGAGAGAGATGCTACCATGCTAACACTTTGTCCTCTAAATTTCAGCGTGGATATCTATCACCATAACACCCATATACTCGGGGGGGGGGGGGGGGGGGGGGGGGGGGGGGGTAGAGAGGAGCAGGGCAACCTGTGGAATCATCTAGAAGTGTCATGTTGGCACACAGAACCTATGATGATGGCACAGTATTTGTAAACAGAAACAGTAAAACTTTTAAAGTATATATATATATATATACTTTTTTTTCCCCAATGACCCAAATAACGCACACTTTGGAAGTGATGATAAGGCAACAGTTATATACAATGCCACAATTTAAAAAAAAAAAAAATGATGTAAAATAAGAAAAATGTCTATTTTCTTAGCCCAAATTTTTGGCAGAGAATGGTAATCTTGGTCCTAGAGCCTGTATTTTGGATTTTGTTTCTTTTCCAAGAATAAATGAGCCTCTCAAATGTAATGTTAATCAGTAGGACATGAGGGTTAAGGTGGTGGGTTCTCTTGAGAGAAGGAGATTTGAGTACCAGGTAATAAGGTCCTAGTAGTTACTGCTACACCATGTCAGACTGCCCTCTGCTGGTGCGGAGGTGGCACTGTTCTTACAGCATAAATTGATATGAAATACAGGTGGGAGGAACTAACCATCCCTTCTGAGATCAGAAAGATAATAAATATACATACAGCAGTCTAACTGAGGGGCAAGCAGCTTCAAGAGAGAATTTTGGCACTTTTTTTTTTTTTTTTTTTAAAGGGAAGTCACAGATCTCAAGAGTGCTGCTCCACCACACCCTAAAATGAGGAAAGGGAATCAGGAAGCATAAATACAAAAAATCAGTGTTGCCCCTCCATGGAAAAAAATAAAAAATGAAATCACAAATGAGCTTCCAGTTTCCTTGACGGTGATGTCATACCAATTTAGCCCCCCCCCCCGTCAGCATGGAAACTGATCTGAATCAATTAGCCAGTCGATGAATTAAAAATTAGGCTCTACAAAATGGCCTACAAAACATAAACAGTGGAATCTCACCTGGACGACCACCTGATGGGATTCAGTTCGAATCTGGGCAAATGCAATGCATGCCTTATTTCTTGCGTCAGATGCGATTGCCATAAATTGACAAGTGTGGAAAAGGATAAACAGGGGAAGCGCTTACTGCACTCCCCCCCTCCCCCATTACCAATTTTTCACTTTATGGAAGGCTGTAGACTACGACAACAGATTTAAGTTTCATTTCTTAACACTTATTGCAGAACGGGTGCGCCTACTGCAGATTCCCCATAACACTTACAATTCTGTTATATGCTAAAATGTTCAAATATAAATAAATATTTGGCTTCTACAGGAAGGCTAACACAGGAAAATAAGGGCAATGGAACACAATTTTCCTTCAAAGAAAGTGCAAAGGCTAACAATCGAGAGGCTCAACAGATATGATGTTTCCTTAAACTTTCCATTCAAAAAAAAAATACTGCGTGTGTGTTTCAACCCAAGTTCCTTTAGGTTTCTAATAGATACAAGCTGGAAGATATACCAAATGACTCCTGAACTCTAACCAAAATGTTTTCAAATAAGTTCACTCCCCTTCACTGGAACAAGATAAAAATAAACTAGAGAGAATGCGCTCCGCAAAGTACTGACCATCGCCAAGGCACAGCTTAGCAGTCTCCCTTTGAATGAATGTGCACAGTAAATGCCTTGGCAATCTGATAACAAAGAAGCATTTCTTTCTGAGAAACATTGAGCCAATAAAAGTAAAGGTGTCGTTGGCAGAAAAGAACCCCAAAAAAATGTTCTCACAATGCTGTAACTGTAAATGTTTCGTAAATGCTAAACACTGCCACTACCATTGCGGCAACACCGTGAGAACCTTTTGTGTTCACCAAAGAGAGCTGCAGAAGAAGAACCAGTTTTGGTGAATCGTCCATCGCCGCGAAGCGACGTTTTTGTTTTCGACGTGCGATTCGATTAAACGTGTTCAAGTTGAAATTGGTTCAAACGTAGGCACGCATGGAGCCAATTACACGCTAACGGTCTTGTCTGGTCCTACTAACACAATACCCAATGACCTGCAATACAACTTGATGCAGGTGGGCTTTCAACCAATCGAGTCACCTAACTTAGTCTATAAACATTACTTATTCATTCACTTATCATGCCTTATTTACACTCTGTATAATGTCTGTGTGTAACATTGTTCTTGTTCGTAGATCAGTGTGATACCTGACCAATACCTTGATGCTGATGGACAGCATGGTAAGCCAGTCATTACTTTTCAAGATATGTTTAGCCTGATGGTGGCGCTACAGGAGCGATCACGCGATCACCAAAATCAATAGGTTTCTTCCTCCTGGGATCATTAATGTGCGCAGAATATTCCATGACAATCCCGTCATTACCTTCTGAGATACAGTATGTAGATCTCAAACTGAAATTTGGCCTGATGGTGGCACTAGAAGAAAGGTCATGGGCTCACCGAACTCAGTAAGTTTCTTCCTCTTGGAAACGTGTGCACACACCAAAGTTCATGGCAATCCGACCATTCATTTTCCAGATGTGTCAGTCACGGACAGACAAACGGATGCACGTCATTACATAACCTCCTCGGTGGAGGTTAAAAAAAAAAAAAAAAACCCAACCAAAATAAATTGATCAAATGCAAATTTAGCACTTTTGGTATGGCAGACATGATTTTCTGATCACATTTTCCCACATTGTAACAGTTTGGAATACTGGGAAATGACCGTGTGAATTCCAGAGTGGAATTCCGTCGCGCTTCCGAGTGAAGGCCTAAATGTGAAATGTACACAAAGTGCAATCTACCTAAGATGCACACACAACAAATAATAACGAAGAAACAAACCGCTGTTCGTTGTCACGTTTCTGCCATTTCATCTACCTTGAAAAAAACTGAACCCATCTTCTAGAGTGAGCCCAGAACAAGCTGTATGAACACACACACACACCCCGCGATGCTATCCCACAAACCCCCACTCCTTCTCCCATTTTAAATCCATTTACGGAAACAGCCTAGCGCAGTTGATCGCTAGCAGCCTGGAGTTTTCACTGCGAGGTGAAGGGGGGGGGGGCGCTAGTCGAAAAGCGGTCGGGGCAGCGTCAGCTGACGCCGCGGACTCGCTCCCTCCTATCGTGATGAAAACGGGGCGCGAAGACACCCCGTCCAACTCAATCACACCTCCTCCTCGGGTGGCTAGCGTCCCGTTAGTGCTTCTGTGGGTTTGTACGTAGGAAGCGCTGAGTTCCCGCCCCTTCTTGCCCAACTGCAGACACAAACCTATCAAGCCGAGTGGGGAAGGGGGGGGTCAACTGTGATCATCTTCGACTGACATTCCAAGAGGTAAATCGAACCCCCAAAATGCAAAGGGCCCAGATCAAAGGCATCCAATGACAGGAAACTCCACTGCACCCCCCCCCCCAAAAAAAGAAAAGAAACCCAAAAAATAATAATAATACAGCCAACAGTTCCCGGTCCTTTTACAGTTCCATCCCTGTTTTTTGGAGTCGGGGGAGGGGGCGTGGGTGGAAACTGACCTTGGCAACCCACACCCCACTTCACACCCCCCTCTCTGGGGGAGCAGGGAACCCCCCCTGCTGAAAGCAGACTGCTGTGGGCCTCCCCTTGTGTGTGTGTGTGTGTGTGTGTGTGTGAGAGAGAGAGAGAGAGAGAGAGAGAGAGAGAGAGAGAAAGTGAGTCTGAATTTGTGTGTGTGTGGGTTTTTGTGTATTTGCGTGTGTGCGTGATTGTGTGTGTGAATGTGTACGTGTGTGCGAGGGGGGTTAGAACACGTTGCGGCTGTTGACGTAGGTGGCCGTGGGGGCGGTGGAGGTGGGGGTGGGGGTTGGCGAGGGGAACTCTGGGAAGGGCTGGAGGCCCATCTGCTTGTTCTCCTGCAGCTTGCGCACCACCACCCTGCAGAAGTCCTCGCTCTGCCGGTCGCAGGTGTCCAGCAGCTGCCGCACCTTGGCGGTGCGCGTGATCTGATTGGACACCAGCTCGTAGTCCTCCCGCATCAGCAAATCGCGCGCCAGCAGCGCGTCCAGGCTCTGGTTCAGGCACGCCTCCGTCATCTGCCGCACCACCTCCTCCCGCCGGGCCTGGATCCACTGCGCCGCCGGCCCCGGGGGCGTGGCCAAGGGCGGGGAGAAGGGCGGGGCCGTCGCTGCTGCCGCAGAGTCAGAGGGAGAGGGAGAGGAGGAGGAGGAGGAGGAGGAGGGAGTCACGCGTTTGGTTATCGGTGTACAGGACGGAGAGGGGGGGGGGGGGGGGGCGGAAATCCACCAAAAAAAACACTCTCGCACAGAGAGGCTCCAAGGAAGCGTCCTGCGTGCTTTCTGATTAATGACCTACTGTAAGGACTGGAGCTGGTCTCATAAAACAGCCTCAATAACATGGCAAAGCTGCATGTTTATTATGTTTATTTACTGTGTGCGTGCGTGCGTGCGTGCATGCATGCATGCGTCTGTGCGGAGTGGTGGGTGTGCATGTCTGTGTGCTTGTGTATGTGGTGTGTTTGTGTGCGTACGCGCATGCATGTGTCTGTGTGGATGGGTAGGAGTATATGTCTGTGTGTGTGTGTGGCTGCAGGATCACGTGACATAACATACCCGGGGGGGATTGCTGGGGGGAGTCAGGTGACGTGTGACATACAAGGGGGCGTGGCCACAAGGTAATGCGGCGTTCAACATATTTATGGGGAAGTAGCTATGATGTAATGTAACGTGTGACAGACCTGGGTGAGGCATGGCCAGAATAACACTGGGTCGCACCTTAGCAGTTACGTCATTGCACCACGTGGAATACTTGTGGGGGGGGGGAGGGCGTGTCCACAAGGTCATGTGACATACCTAGGGGGCGGGGCTTCAGGGAGAGGCAGCTGAACTGCGAGTCGCCCACGCTCTCCTCTGGGACGGCCCTCTTGAAGGGGATGTTGGGGCCCGATACAGGACGGGCCGTCTGGCAGTACCCGTCCAGGTTGTCCTCAAAACTCTCGCAGCCAGGGTCCACCAGGGACTTTGGGTATTCCAGAGGGTGTGACACCAAAGACGGGTCTGAGTGGTGAGGAGAACATTTTTTTTTTTTTTTTTTAAACAAATAATAATTTCAACAACAAATATTTTTACCTACACTTGTCTTTCTAATGCAGTATCTCAGTGATAGAGACTACCTAGACCGCAGGTAATCAGAGCACTGATTTAGTCAGGAAAATGGCAAGCACTGCTGGGCTGAATGGCCTGTTCTCGTCATTATATTATGTTACGTTGTGTTATGTTATGTCTGTTTAGAAAGCGACAAAAAATGGCTACTATGTGCAGTTCAGTAGGCCAGGCCTGGTGCCTGTGTTTAGAATGAAGGTCCACTTGCCTGTCCTGTTGCTGTAGAGCTTGTGCTGGAGGTCGACCTGTTTACAGAAGGGGTCAGGCGAACAGCGCTGCCCCTCTGTATATCAGTAGGACACAGAACCAATCACGTCAGCCGATAATGTCAGCCATTTATGTCATCCAATAAAATCAACCAATCCATCAACAAGTAATGTAACAGCCAATCATATGCTTAATATTTAATGCTGATGGGCTATTGTGGTTAAGTATGAAACATTGTGTAATACAGAAAAAGTACAAAAATAGTCTAACATACAGCTACAAGCAATCCAATGTAGTCGAATCACAAGAGCAAAGTCCTGGTGAAAACAAAGACAGGCCTTATGCTACTGTAAGGGTTTGCTCTCCAGCCGTATGACATCGCTTCTTTTTCAACACCAGGGGGCACTGTTGAGACACTACAGCTTTGGGGCATGCCACAGGTATGGCCACAGCTTTTTGGTTTTTCCAGGGGAATCCCTGACCTGAAACTCCCCTTGTAAGGTGAAATTCCCCTGTTCACTAAAGCACGAGGGGACATTTTTTCTGGGCACGGTCTGTATAAAAAAGCTCTTTTCTGCTTCCCCAAATACCACAGGACATAAACCACACCGAGCCAGCTAGCATGGAGTCAAACATCCTGTCTGTTAATCCTGGTTACATAAATGCATATATTTGGTCATCTAGATGTGGATGTGGTTGATGTGAGAGTAGCGGACATGAGACAAACACACACACCTAAAATACAGATATTTGATTGAAAAGGTCAGAAGAAGGTCCTTGGTAGCGAGAGAGGGACACTGCTTTAGGCCTGCATTCAGCATGGTTAGGTCTGATAAAACGATACTTTGAAGGGGAAAAATGCTGGGTTGTGACAGATGGGAGTCGGGAACCTATTGTGACAGAATTGTAGTGTGACAAAGGTATCATGACAGAAGAGACACTGTATTGTGACACAAGGAACACTTGTGACCAAAGAGACATTGTATTGGGACACAAGGGACATTATCATGACAGAAAAGTGTGCACTGTGATGTGACAGGAAGGACAGTGTCGTGACAGAAGAGAGTGTGATGTGACAGGAAGGACAGTGTCGTGACAAGAGAGTGTGATGTGACAGGAAAGACAGTGTCGTGACAGAAGAGAGTGTGTTGTGACAGGAGAGACTGGGGGACTTGCCTTTGGATGAGGGGGCGCTGCTGATGGTCAGAAAGCCGGGCTGGGACATCTCTGCCTCCTGGGAGGAGCAGGAGCCAGAGGCAGAGCTTGTGTCCTGACCAGGGACAAAAAAAGAGAGAAATAATACAAATTAATCATAAAAAAGAGGATGGCACTCAGTTTAACTTTTCACGCAAGGGATGCCTTATCCATACAGTAAGGTAACACCTGCAAAAAAGAGGAGGGAAAAAAAAGAACAAACAAGTCTTGGCCACTGGGCCCCTCTCTGTGAGAGAAAGGTCTGCATGGAAACTTTCATTTGCAAGATCTCTGTGAGGCATTGGCAAAACCTGAGAGGGTATGGGGGGGGGGGGGGGAGGCAGACTGAGCGCAAACAGGTAAAACAGGAAGTGTGGGGGAGCGGACAGGTTTTTGGCCGGGAGCAGGGCTGCATGACTTTTCTAATCGCGTTTTTTTTTTTTTTTTTTTTTTTTTTTTAAAGCGCACTAAAAATAACTGCCACCACTTGGTGTATCAGCTATCCGTCATCTCTTTTTTTTTTCTTTAAGCATACCTGAGGCTGTAGTAAACAACCAAATGTCAGAGGCCATGTGTAATGCTTCTGGGGAAAAATGCCATCACCGATGTCTGTTGGGTGACAGCCAATCAGCAGCAAGGTTGTACAGCTTCAATGGGAGCACGTGAATTATTTTTTTCTAATCACATGGAAGCTGATTGGCTGTCTTATCGGCGCCCAACGGATATAAGTAACGACAGATCGCTTTTACGCCCCTCGGTGGCGGCTATTCTTATTACGCTTAAAAAAATGTGACTGGGTATATCGCGCTGCCCAACCAATAATGTTATGAAAAACTGAAGATAAAAAAAAAAAAAAGTCACAAGCTGCTCGCTGTTGCTTATTGGACGGACCTGCGGGAAGTGGCACAAACAGCAAGTCCAAACTGACGGAGAAAACAAATGGGGGAAAAATTTTTTTAAATAAAAACAAAGAAGTGAGAAGCGCAAACCGACCGGCCAAGGAGTGCTGGCTTCCTTCATGGCGTTCAGCGTTTTCTCCTCCTTCTTCACGGCGCACGCAGAGGTTGCTGGGAAACGGCTCAGCGCCTGTGGGCGGAGACGGCAGTGTCATCGTTCTTTCTGCCCGTTGACCCTGCTGTTATCTGTGACCTTTGACCTTCCCATTAACAAACGCACTGAGACCTGCCCGTCGCCCCCCTCACTCTCGTGTCCACCACCCACCCATTCCGAGACCCACAAGGCTCTCTACGTGCTTCGCTGACAGGGTGTGGGGCCAGAACAAGAACAGCTCCACAGGTAACAGGGCAGGTAACCAAACAAAGACAGGTATCGAGCTAAGGAAAAAAGTACAGGTGACAGGGGACAGGTATCGAGGGAAATGGGCAGGGTTAGTCAACCAGACAAGAGAAAAGAGAGGTAACAAAATCATGAAATGGGACAGATATCAAGGCTGGTAATGGGACAGGTATCAAGGTTGCCAAACAGGAGAGATACCAGTGCTAGTAATGGGACAGGTATCACACCGGTAATGGGACAGGGGTAACAGGAAAGGTAACAAAACAGTTTGCAGGGAGAGGACTGGAAGATGGGATGAAAAAGGTAACACAATGAACAGGACAGGTAGCAGGCCCCCTCACTGTGAATCTGTCTGACTGGGGCAGGTCCACGGAGATGCGTTTTTTTTTCCCCCCTTTCGAAGCGGTGGCTCCAGTTTCCCCCTAAATAAAAGGCAGATTTGGCTGATCCAGGATCAGCTGGGCGGACTCACCTTGGCTCGCTTCACCTGCAGCACGGCCTCCAGGACCTCGACCTCGTCGAACCTCCGCATCATGGGCTCCAGCTCGATCAGACACTCTGCGCAGAGGGGCGGGAGACCCGCGGAATCAAAATGGAGGACAACGAACAACAGTCACCTGGTCTTTTTTATTATTATTATTATTATTATTTCTTGAAAACTGAAGCAGTTCTTGCTGACACAGTCTGGTCACGTCCTGCATTGATATTCTCAGTCACCTGAGGAAGAGCAGCTCTTCTGTTTTTCCTTACATATCGCACTGATGCACAAGCATTACGGTCATCAAAAGTGCGCTTTCCACCACAATTTCTGACCCTATTTAGTTATTTGTCTTTCCCATAGATCTAAATGCAGATGACACTTTCGTCACTGTTCCTATTGAAACACTAGCCAGTTGAGCAGTCTTTGTGACTGAAGCTCCTGCCATCCGGTCCCCAATAATAAACCCTCTTTCAAAAGTACAGATCTTTTCCTACTGCCATCTTGATCCAAAATCGAGGTCGACTGGGCTTGGTCAGCATTTTTATACATGCCACAGAGCATGATAGGATGTTAATGGCTTAATTGTACCATGCATTACACCTGTTTGGAAGCATCTGAATTTGTGATGCTTCCACTCATTTATTCAGGTTTTTCCTTTGTCACCTGCCCGTACGCCTGTCACAGACAGACGTACTAAAAACTAAGACATTCACGGGGAACAGCAAGCAGTAGAGAATTTGCTAATATTGTCAGGTGGTTCACAGCCCCCCCAGCTGTGCTTTCAGTTCCTCTCAGAGGTGCTGCAGAATGTGTCCGGACCGGACTTCCCACTTCGTTAGGTTCCCCCCGTACGAGAAACCAAAAAGGGGTTCGATTACAAACGCTTTCTCCGCCGCGAGGCGAGGAACGCCTTCTCTTCGCACGGCCCCTGCGATGCGAGATGACGCGCACACCAGACCTGGGTCAAACGCGCATTCGCTTCGGATTCAAATACTTTTCTGTGCTCCGCTGATCTGGCCTGGTGCAACTGAGCGTGCCAGTATGACCGAAAAGGTGGGGTTTGCACTTTTTGAGAGAATGTCACAGGTTCAAATGCGCAAACTTAGCAGAGTATTTAGAAAAGTATTTGGATCCAAAACAAATATGTATTTGACCCAGGTGTGACACACATGGTTAGATGTGCGCAAGTGAGCGGGGAAATATTTTTGCCACTGTGTAGCTCCATTTGGCAACATGGATAAGAGCGGGTTTTTTTTTTTTTACAGGACTGGAAAATGAAATCAAAAACAGTTAAAAGAACTGTTCTCATTGTTCTGGCTCATGAATGCACTAATGTAAGGCTTCAGTCTGCTCGGGGGGGGGTGTTCTTACGAGAAGAGGAGGGGACCGCATGTGTGATAAGGAAATGCCTCTCCCTGTGCTGCTATGAATCATGGGACTCGCAGCGCTTGTCCGCGTCTCTGACCTGGAAACGGGCCCGTTTTAAAAAGAGCTTTGTCCCCTCTGCTATCGAGGTGCTGAACAAACTGCCTCGCTGAATGCCAGGTGTATTATATGTATGTATCTAGGTATTTATTACTGTATGTATTTATTATGTGTGTTATATGTATATACCGTACTGTATGTATCTATGTACTCATGTGAGGCTACAAGGCAAAAACTGTGAAAACAAATTTCCCCTGAGGGGACAATAAAATATTGTATTGTCTGTCCCCCCCCCTTTTCAACGTCTGTACTTTCAAACGTCTCCTTTACGAGGGGAATATGACTGCTGTAATGATGGGTGTTTGATAAGCTTCACTGTAGATAGAATATACAGTTCCCTGAGGGTCACTGGAATGAAGTGCGATATTAATAAACAAAGTCATAGAATCATCTCTCCCGGTGGTGTTTTTTTTAATTTTTTTTACTCTCTCCACGACACTGGATTACAGGCTGCTAAGTCCTCTCCTCATTTAGTCCAGCGAGAATGTGTTTGATAGACACAAGGCAGAGAGAGAAAATAAGACAGAGAGAGAGAGATTCAGACAGAGATACAGAGACAGAGACACAGACAGAGAGAGCGAAAGAGAGAGACAGAGAGACAGAGAAAGAGACAGACAGAGAGCGAAAGAGAGAGAGACAGACAGAGAGACAGAGAAAGAGACACAGACAGAGCGAGCGAAAGAGAGAGAGACAGACAGAGAGACGCAGCGAGAGAAAGAGACACAGAGAGAGCGAGAGAGAGAGAGAGAGAGAGAGAGAGAGAGAGAGAGAGAGAGAGAGAGAGAGCGAGAGATGGAGAGAGAGAGAGAGAGAGAGAGAAAGAGAGAGCGTTCTGTAGAGGGACAGAGAGGAAGACGAGCCTTACGGAGGAAGGACGGCCGCTCGTCCGGGCTGGCGGCCCATCCCCGGGTCATGAGGTCCACGAGGGTCTCCCTGCAGGGGATGTGGGGGTCCAGGCTGTCCGGCCCGGTGTCGGGTCTGTTACCCCTCAAAACACTGAACATGATCTGCATGGGGTTAGTGGCCTCTGGGGAGGGGGGGGGGGGAGAGAGGGAGAGGAGGAAACAAAAAGAGAGAGTGTGAGAGAGAGAGAGAGATAGAGAAAGAGAGAGAGAGAGAACGGGGGAGCGAGAGAGAGAGAAAGGGGGGAGGGGAGCGAGTGAGACAGAGAGTGGGGGGGGGAGAGAGGAGAGAGTATAGAGACAGACAGAGAGAGAGAGAAGGGAGGGAAGAGAGAGAGCACAAGATGGAGAGAGAGCAAGATTGAAAGACAGAAATAGGAAGAAAGAGAGAAAGACAGAGAGAGCGACCGTGCCAGTTTATCATCAGTTCAAATCCTTTAATGCGGTCCGGGGTCACATGGTGTGCGGCTGCCAGTCGGTGCACAGTTAACTTGCCAGGCCGACTGCGTCTGGACTGGTTCCCTATTTCACACGGAAAAAGCGAAACCAGCAGCAGGCCCAGGGGCTCTCCAGGATGAGGGCCGTCCAGCTCTGATGCCCCGCGGAGAGGCACAGCTGGGGGGGGGGGGCGCGCGCTACACATTCCCGCATTTCATTTCTGCTTTTTGGGGGGGTTTCGCGCTCGCGGACGCTGGGGACCGCCTGGTTACAGCATTGTGAGAAGCCGCGTTTTGTACAGCGCCCCTGAGTTCATCAGCAATGGACAAAAAAAATCCTCAGTTGGCAAGAGGAACAGCAGCCCAATTTCTGTCACATGCAAACATCTCGCCCCCCCGCCCTCGCCCACGCCCCACTGCACACCCCCCAAAGGGGTGGGGGCTCCGTATCATGGGTTGAACCACAAATAAACACATTTTAAAAATCAATTCAATCAACCTTTGTTTAATTTTCAGATGACATAGAGGGAACAAGCCCTCATTAACAATATAAAAACGTGGATGGGATGTCCCACTCTAAAAAACAATTTTATTATTATTATTATTATTATTATTATTATTATTATTATTATTATTAATAATAATAATAATAATAATAATAATAATAATAATAATAAAGACATCACTGTTGTATGAATATGAACTGTACCTTCAAATGGTATCCTCCTCGACAGCACTTCCCACATAATGATTGCATAACTGAAAGAACACACACACACACACACACACACACACACACACACACACAGATTAACACAAGGAAAGTATTGGACACGCAGTGCAGCTGATTTAGCCCTAGTTACTCTGTATATTGTGCAGCAGAAAAAGAACCACCAAAGCCATTTTAAGGAAGAGGAAGTGTTTTGACCATTCGTAATACGGTCCTTCCCAAAGTCCCCATGACTCAACAGTTACGCCACAAACCTGAGAGTTTCAGATGAATGAGACGTGCTGGTCGTGGCAGTACAAGCAAAAGTATTCTAAAGTAACCTCCTCCTCCAAAAGAAAAAAAAACTTCCAGTAATACCAAATGGGGGAGGGGAGGGGGGGGGTACTTGGGTGGACCGTACTGTACTCCTTACATAAGCAACTTTCCTCTGGCCTTTCCACTTAGTTACAAACCCACTGCACTGGTGCCTGGATATTTTTTTTTAGGAATGTAGGCTGGGAGGCAGGGGGGCAGGGGAGCAGGGAGGCGGGAGGGCAGGGGGACAGGGGAGCAGGGAGACAGGTGGGCTGGAGAACAGGGGAACAGAGGGACACGGGGGCAGGGGGGTAGAGGGGTAGGGGGACAGGGGAACAGAGGGACACAGGGGCAGGGGGGTAGAGGGGTAGGGGGGCAGGGGGACAGGGGGACAGGGGAACAGAGGGACACAGGGGCGGGGGGTAAGGGAGCAGGGGGACAGGGGAACAGGGGAACAGAGGGACACGGGGGCAGGGGGTAGTGGGGTAGAGGAGTAGAGGGGCTGTGAGCATACCTGTACATGTCGTGCTTGACGTCGGGCGGTCGTGTTTGTGAGGGCTCGTACTTTTCGGGGGGCATGTAGATCACCGTGCCCCCCATCTCCGGCGGCTTGGAACCGGAAGCCTTGCTGATGGAAAGCTGCCGCCATTTTGACAGCCCGAAATCCGCGATCTGTCCGCCAGGGAACAGAACGGACGAGAAACAGAGGGAGGTTAAGGTTCCGCGCGCGCACAAGCACAAGGAGCTCTCATTTCACACGCTGCTGTTTTCGGAATGAGTGTGACTTAGTGAGTGAGTGAATTAGTGAATGAATGAGTGCGATTCAGTGAGTGAATGAATTATTGAATGAATGAGTGTGCGATTTAGTGAGTGAGTGAATTAGTGAATTAATAAGTATGATTTAGTGAATGACTACAGTTTAGTGAGTGAATGAATGAATGAGTGAATTAATGGGTTAGTGAGTGAGTGAGTGAATATGTGCAGATTGGTCAGTGAGTGAATGAGTGTGATTTACTGAGTGAATGAATGAATGGGTTAGTGAGTGAATATGTGCAGATTAGTCAGTGAGTGAATGAGTGCAGATTAGTGAACGAATGAATGAGTTGAATGATTGTGATTTAGTGAGCAAGCGAGTAGGTGAGTGAGCATGTAAGGGAGTGAGTGAGTGAATGACTGCACTTTAGTGAGTGAATGAGTGACTTGAGTGAGTGTAGTAACGAGAGGCTGGGTACAGTGGAAGATAGGTGGGGATAGTTAGGTGCCGCTCAGTACAGTTGGGGATAGTTGGGGATAGTTAGGTGCATCTGGGTTCAGTTGGGGATAGTTGGGGATAGTTAGGTGCATCTGGGTACAGTTGGGGATAGTTAGGTGCATCGGGATACAGTTAAGGATAGTGAGTTGGCAACAGTTAGGTGCATCTGGGTAGAGTTGGAGATAGTTGGGGATAGTTAGGTGCATCTGGGTACAGTTGGGGATAGTTGGGGATAATTAGGTGCATCTGGGTACAGTTGGAGATAGTTTGGGATAGTTAGGTGCCACTCAGTACAGTTGGGGATAGTTGGGTGCACCTGGGTACAGCTGGAGATAGTTGGGGATAGACAGGTGCATCTGGGTATGTAACTGGATGTATCTCAGTGCACAGACCTTAACATGCAACTCGGAATCCAGCAGAATGTTCTGGGTCTTCAGGTCATGATGCAGGAGGGGCGGAGTCATGTTGTGCAGGAAGTTGACACCCAGGGCGATCTCGTACAGGACTCGCAGGCGCAGTGACCAAGCGAGCTGAGGGTACAGGTCCTTCTGCACAGGGGGGGGGGGGGGGGGGGGGGGGGGAGGGAGGACGTGGGAGGGAAGAACGTCGAGGAGATAAGGAGAGGGTGTTTGACAATGATAAAGCAGGAGACAAAAGAGAGATTGACACAATCCAGGCCGGTCAAACATTCTGTTTGTGAGAGTATCCAAAACCAGTTACCCTAAACCCAGACTTGATGTCAGCTCTCAGCAGAACAAATACACCCGATCCTCTGAAAGACCACGGGGCCCATCCACACACTGGAACAGCGCCTTAACAAATTCCAGACCATGGGGCCCATCCACACACTGGTACAGTGCTTTAACAGATACCAGACCATGGGGCCCATCCACACACTGGAACAGTGCTTTAACAGATACCAGACCATGGGGCCCATCCACACACTGGAACAGTGCCTTAACAGAATTAGCCTCACAGCTGCTTGAGATACTGTAGTTACATAGATTTTACTGCGTTAATTCACTGAGTCATTGTGTGTTTATTGTACTGTGTTATTGATAAAATGCTGATAAGATAATACTAACAATGAAAAAAGATAAGATGGTGGCATATTTGTAATTCCCCAATACAAGAGATTAGAAGCACACGACCTGGTGTACACTGGGGATAACAGACTAGGAACGGGATGAGTGTATTGTCGGCTTTCACACAGAAACCAAAGGCTCCACCAATCACAGAGTATGTTGCTAATAAGGGAAATAACAGCAGAGATGGTGATTGGTGGAATTCTGGTGGTGGAATGTGCAAGGTGATGTTCCAACGGCCTAATCCTTACTCTGTTATTACCTCTGGTTTACACACATCCTGGTCAAGCTAACAAAGACACACAGACACACACACCTCATGGAGAAACTGGTCCAGGGATCCATTGCTCATGAACTCAGTGACGATGCAGAAGAACTCCGGCTCGTTGCAGACGCCAAAGATCTGGATGATGTAGTTGAACCTGGCTTTGTGAAGGACCTCTGCCTCCCTCAGCAGACAGTTCCTCTCCCTGTAACACGTTCACAACATGAAAACGATGACGAAGCGTTTAAAGCCAGTGCGTCGTCCTGCAGGCTAGGCTATTCCAGAGAGCACGCCCTGCAGGCTAGGCTACGCCAGAGAGCACGCCCTGCAGGCTAGGCTACGCCAGAGAGCACGCCCTGCAGGCTAGGCTACGCCAGAGAGCACGCCCTGCAGGCTAGGCTATTCCAGAGAGCACGCTCTGCAGGCTAGGCTACGCCAGAGAGCACGCTCTGCAGGCTAGGCTACGCCAGAGAGCACGCTCTGCAGGCTAGGCTACGCCAGAGAGCACGCTCTGCAGGCTAGGCTATTCCAGAGAGCACGCTCTGTAGGTAGGCTAGCCAGAGAGCACGCCAGGAGAGCACGCCCTGCAGGCTAGGCTACGCCAGAGAGCACGCTCTGCAGGCTAGGCTATTCCAGAGAGCACGCTCTGCAGGCAAGGCTACGCCAGAGAGCACGCTCTGCAGGCTAGGCTACGCCAGAGAGCACGCTCTGCAGGCTAGGCTACGCCAGAGAGCACGCCCTGCAGGCAAGGCTACGCCAGAGAGCACGCCCTGCAGGCTAGGCTACGCCAGAGAGAGAGCCCAGAGAGCACGCTCTGCAGGCTAGGCTACGCCAGAGAGCACGCCCTGCAGGCTAGGCTACGCCAGAGAGCACGCCCTGCAGGCTAGGCTACGCCAGAGAGCACGCCCTGGAGGCTAGGCTACGCCAGAGAGCACGCCCTGGAGGCTAGGCTACGCCAGAGAGCACGCCCTGCAGGCTAGGCTATTCCAGAGAGCACGCTCTGTAGGCTAGGCTACGCCAGAGAGCACGCCCTGCAGGCTAGGCTACGCCAGAGAGCACGCCCTGCAGGCTAGGCTACACCAGAGAGCACGCCCTGCAGGCTAGGCTATGGCAGAGAGCACGCTCTGCAGGGCCTTTAAGCGGGTCTGTAAAACGGGCTCTAAGCACAAAAAATGAATAATAAAAATTAAAGAGTACTTGCGAAAACGCAAGGAAAAAATTACCTAGTAATCGCTGAGGGGAAAAAAAAAAATTAATGAAGTGTCCCACCCCTAGGGTTTACATGACACTTTACATACCTGGTTTAATTTAAAGGCTTGTACTGATTGCAACAATGAGGCACAGGTGGGCAGGGCACCTAGATATTTCACTTCTCCAGTCAAAATGTCATTATGCTACCACAGGACTGCTTGTAACAGAGAGAATCAAAACCCAGCCTGAAAATAACAATCCGGTGCATTGGGGGGGGGGGGGGGGGGGGGGAAGGTTAAGTGACCACAGTCAAGGACACTCTGGTCAAGGAATTAAAACCCCCCCGGTGCATTGGGGGGGGTTAAGTGACCACAGTCAAGGACACTCCCGGTCAGTCAGTGAGTCCGTCAGTCAATTGGAAAACTTGTCGGTCAGTGCTTTGGTCAGTCGGGGTTTCAGTTAGTGAAAAGGTAAGTTGGGGATTCAGTTAGTTAGTCAGTCAGGCATTCGTTTAGTGAGTTGGTCAGTCTGAGATTTGGTATCCGAGTTGGTCAGTTGGGAACTTAGCATGTTGGTCAGAAGGGAATTTGAATAGCAAGTTGGTCAGTCGGGAATTTGGTTACAAAGTTGGTCAGGCAGGAATTTGGTTAGTGAGTTGGACAGTTGGGATTCGGTTAGTGAGTTGGTCAGTTGGGAATTTGTTTAGTGAGCTGGTCATCCAGTAAGATATGAGAGATATATATCTTGCTTCTTTGAGACTCAACCCAAAAGAGGAGACTTTAAACTCTTTACAGTGCCTCGCACTTTCTTCAGACCTTCTGAAGGTATGTGAATGTGACATTTAAAAAAATGACAAAAGGATACGGTCTCATTATAGCGGCTTAAAAGAGCTTTCTTAAAACAAATATAGAAACAATGCAGTTGCATTTTGCCATTTGCTCATGCCATGCTAATGCATCCAGTTGTGAGTGTGTGTGCGTGTGCGTGAATCTGCTGCTGGTTTTCGTTTTCACCGGAACTGTAAAAAAATGACGTGACAGTTTGCGGTAGTAGTAATCACGGCGGCGAAGGTGAAGGATTACAGAATAGCCTACGTCACAACTCATAAACTCTTGCTATTTGTAGGATCGATCTAGTGCTTATTTCTGAGTCAGATACAACAATTTAGGACGATCCGACCGACTCGACTAGAACGCTCCACGAGACACGTTAGCCCAAATTGGCTGAACTGTCACACTGGTTAACAAATTGATTTGAGACAGGAAAACATATATGTTATGCTTTTATATTCTCCTTCCCAGGGAATCACCTTAACAACGTGGCTTTATTGGCGAACAATTACAGCGCGTTGGCAATGAATTTTACATTGATCTAGAAGTTTAACACACACAGCCTATAGCAGTAGCCCACATAATCATGCCTTCTGATGTGGTTTATTTATTTGTTTAAACATCGTTTTTAATCTTTTCACCGCAGGCAATCGGACATGTTTTCGTTTGGAATAAACTTGTAGCATGGGTTTCCTTCTACTTTAAACCGGTCTTATCACTCAAAGCTTAATCGCGTTGCTGGTGTAGGCTATACTGTGTCTGTGTGTTTTATTTATTTTACATCTTATCGGCTAAATTGGACAAATCGTATCACGTGTTAGAATTCTCCGGAAGTTTCCAATTTGGCAACGTTATATTAAATATGTAGGTTAGGCCTATTGCCTTTCAATACTGTGGTAGCCTGCCGCAACTCCATAATTTTCTTAATCTAAAGGTATTTGTGGTGCCTTGCTGCACTGCTAGTAATGTTCAGTCGAGAGCCTACCTTTCTCCGACGGGAGAGTCCAATTTTAAACACTTGATGGCAACGGTTGTCCGCCAGTCTGAATGTTGCGCCCGAAAAACCGTCCCAAATCCTCCTCGACTCAGGTAATGTAAATCCGTCAGTTTCCGATAAGGAATCACTGGCAACGTGCTGGTGAGATTACATATATTGACACAGCCCGAGTGCTCCATAATTGAGTAAATTCATTAAAAAAAAAAGGGCTCCGAAAGCGTAGGATCGCCCGAAAAGGGAAATAAATTATGCGGCTGTCGTAAAAAAAAAAGAGAACCCAACGTTTGGCTGCTGGCCTGGCACAAATTGCGGGATTGAGTCACATTTCCATTTGGAGATGTTGCCGGACAACGACCGTGGATAGAGCCGAGGAAAATACACTCGCTTGATCTAGTCCAACCGGGCTCCAGTCGCCGCAGATGAGCAATGTCAAAATATGAATCTGGATTTGTGTTACTTGAGAGCCACCCACCCCATTACAATTAGAGAAGCACAGCCGCCCTTGTTAGCTTATCACCTGTCCATATGAGATCAGAAACAATTTAAACCAATCAAAGCTTTGTTGTGGTTCGGCGAACTGTTAGCTGGCTTGCTACGTCGCACCGGAACTGCACGGGTACACCGCTGATCCAGTTTGACACACTATCACATTAAACTCGCACGTACACATTTCCAAAACATGAAGAGCGTAATTCAGATAACGATTTACCAACTTATCTGCGTTAGAATGAAAGCTGTAAATCTGTTTAATTGTTATTTCAAGACAACGTTCATGGTTCAAAACCATGCCTCTTCCGGGTTTGTCAAATAACCTATGATACAGTGAAACTATACTCGCGTGGTACCGTAAAACTACAAACAATTCCGCAATTGTTTTGTGTGTGTGAACTACAAGGTATTGTGAGGAAAAAAAACATCGATATTAGTAGATACTTAAATTCTGCCAGTGATTGTATTTATTTAATAAACATGACGCATATAGTCCGCTATTCTAAATAAGTGCACAGAATCGTATTGTATAAAACCAACACACCGAGTTTCTCAATTATACGGTAGTCTCACACGCGATCTCAGACGAAATATTTCTGGAAAACTACAGGTTGAAGGAGTGCCAGCTACACCGTTTAATTATTTGAGAATTAACGCATGAATTAATATAGCTCTGCCTAAATGTAAAAATAGGGAATACCAAGACTCACAATGTTTCTGGTGGATCAATTTTGTGCTAAACAATCCCTTTTGACTCGGCGCAGGTGAATCGCCAATCAGGTTACCATAGCACGCTGCTCGGGTGATTTCCCATTGCGTCAATGCTGTGGTAACATTCATTTTTCTCAAAATAAACGTGCACCGCACAAAAATGAATGCATTAATGAATCTACCGTACAGTTGGTCGTTATAAATAATTGTTACAAGACATGAACACCCTAATTATTTTAGACCCGGTCACAACTGCAACCCGCAGACGCTAAAGAGGTTGTATCTAAATCTGATCTAAATAGAAATGGTGCGACCTTGCTCTAAACCGCTGATTTTTCCCACCCGAGAAGAGAGTCTAACTATTCAGAGACTGCTGAACGCTTTAACAACACCCAAGTTAATGACAAGTTACTACAACATGCAATCAATAATAAAGATAATTGTTGTTATGTAAGTGAATAGGCCTACTTTTTATCTGTTTAAGTGGCAAGAACTTTTACTGTAGGCTCTCTCTCTCTCTCTCTCTCTCTCTCTCTCTCTCTCTCTCTCTCTCTCTCTCTCTCTCTCACTCCTAAAAGACTCTAATTTTAGGGAGGTTTTTGGTTTTTTGGGGGGTACATGGAAGAAGCAAAGACATACTTTCAACTCTTTGCAACAATGGTGGGATTGTGGTAAAATACAGATTAAACAGTTGTGTCTGCAATACACTTTAAATGTCACAAGAGACATCACCCAGTCTATGAAGGCACTGGAGAGCGAAATAGAGGATCTCCAAACTTTGGTGGAGACCTCTGGAGGAAGAGAAACAACTGGTGTTCTCAAAGCCAAAAAAACGTCTTTGGTTGACCTGCTGGGCATACGGGATCAGGGAGCACTGGTGCGGTCAAGGTTCCAGGATGTAGCTGAGATGGATGCCCCATCAAAGTTTTTCTTTAGCTTAGAGATGAAAAGTGGTCAGAGTCGGTTTATTCACTGTCTGAAATCAGTCTCAGGTCAGGAGCTCACAGAGCTTACTGCAATCCGACGGAGGGCAGTGGAGTTCTTTTCAGAGCTTCACCTGAGTGAATACAGAGAGGAGGCAGAGATAGCAAATGCTTTCTACGACGGGCTTCCAACCGTTCATGCCAGTGGGGATCTAGGGGGGTTCCTATCTCAGCAGGAACTATACACAGCACTTCAGGGCATGGCGAGTGGGAAGGCCCCTGGAATTGATGGGCTGCCAGTAGAATTTTACAAGGGCTTCTGGCAGGTGGTAGGTGAAGACTTGCTATCCATGCTCAATGACAGTCTGGCTGGAGGGTCACTGCCGTTGAGCTGCAGGAGGGCGGTTGTGACCTTGCTGCCAAAAAAGGGTGACCTTAAGGAGGTGAAGAACTGGCGGCCCATGGCATTGCTCTGTACCGATTACAAACTCCTCTCCAAGGCTCTGGCTAACCGACTGATGAAAGTGATTGGGCAGGTTATTGGTGCTGACCAAACCTACTGTGTGCCTGGCAGGACGATAACTGACAATGTAGCCTTAGTTCGGGATGTCTTGGCCCTCTCTGGACAATTGGGGATTGACACTGGTCTCATTTTCTTAGACCAAGAGAAGGCTTTTGACCAGGTGGAACACCAGTACCTTTGGAAGACCCTTGAGGCCTTCCAGTTCAACCATGGTTTTATTGCAAAGGTTAGGGTGTTGTATCAGAACATTGAGAGTGTGTTGAAGGTAAACGGTGGTTTGAGTGCCCCTTTTAAGGTGTGTAGGGGCATACGACAGGGGTGCGCACTGAGTGGAATGCTCTACTCGCTGGCCATCGAGCCCCTGTTGCACAGGATAAGGACTGCAATTACAGGTTTTAAAATTCCAGGTTGCCCAGCTTTTGTAAAATTGTCAGCTTATGCAGATGATCTTGCTGTTATGATCTCTGGTCAGAAAGATGTGGATGTGTTAACTACCATGGTTAATGATTTCAAGGTGTTATCATCTGCAAAGATCAATTGGAGCAAGAGTGAAGCGCTGTTAGTGGGAGGCTGGAGGGGTGGGCAGCCTACGCTGCCAGGGGAGCTGCAGTGGACGTGTGGGGGCATTAAGTATCTGGGTATTTTTTTGGGAGATGATGACATGGTAAAGAAAAATTGGGAAGGTGTATTAGAAATGGTGGAGGGCCGTCTGAGGAAGTGTAAATGGCTGCTAGCACAAATGTCATATCGGGGAAGGACACTGGTGATCAACAATCTGGTGGCATCTGCATTGTGGCATCGCCTAGCATGTGTGGACCCCCCGTCAGGGCTACTGGTGAAGGTTCAGTCAGTGCTGGTGAACTTTTTTTGGGACCGACTACACTGGGTTCCACAGAATGTGCTGTATATGCCCAAGGAAGAAGGGGGCCAAGGGCTGGTGCACCTGGGAAGCAGGGGGGCTGCTTTCCAGTTGCAGTTCATACAGAGGCTGCTCTATGGCCCAGCGAACTTAGTTTGGAGGCCCCTAGCCTGTGCAATCCTTCAGCGGGCAGGTGGGCTGGGTCTTGATGCATCAATCTTTCTTATGGATTACAAAGGTCCTACACTGAGTGGATTACCTGTGTTTTACAATGGCCTGCTGCGTGCATGGGGTTTCCTGAAACGTTGCCGTGCAGGGTCCGCTACATCGACTTTCTGGCTCCTGGAGGAGCCGTTGGTGTATGGGTCCCGGCTGGATGTGTGCTGTGAGGCCCTTCCTCAGCTAACTGAACTGCTATGTGCTTCTAAGACTGTTAAGTTACGGCAGGCTGTGGGCACGGCTGGCCAGGAGTTGGACCAGGTGGGGGATTTTGGCACTCGCCTTCGGGTGCGGTCGGGGCGGTATACCTCCAAGGTGCTGCTGGGCTGGAGGCAGGCCCTAACTGATGTGGAACGGCAACTTCTCAGAGACTGTGGACCTAACCTAGGCCAGCATAACACAGGAGATCCGTTTCCTAGGCTCCTGGTGTCCCCTAGGTTCTCTGATTCTTCACATCAAGGTTCCCTGTTAGAACATCGGAGTATGGACAATGTGGCCCTGGACGTGGCACACAGAAAAACTTTGTATAACATGGTGGTGAAAGTGGTGAATGAAAAGAAGCTGATTTCTCTCACAGACACACCGTGGAGGTCTTACTTGGGGTTAATGGAGGAGGAAAAGCCACAGTGGCGGGCATTATACAAACCACCATTAGCCAAGAGGGTTGGGGATTTACAGTGGAGGGTGCTGCATGGGATAATTGCAGTGAATAGTTTTATTTCTGTAATGAACCCGGCGGTTTCTCACCACTGTCCTTTCTGCATTGAGAGGGAAACTGTTGTCAGGGTTCCGTGTCTTCCCCCCGTTATCCCTGGTTGGGCCGCCAGATGGCGGCACCCCTGCTTTGTGTCCTGTTAATTGTTTTATTGTTTCCTATTATCCTATTATTGGTTGCTTATTGTCTCGTGTTCCCTTCCCTCTCTGTGGCCTGATTGTTCATTGTGCCCTCCTGTGTCTCGTCTGCGTCGTGTCTATTTAAGTCTCCCTTTTCCCTGACTCAGGTGCTGGATCCTTGCTTGTGTGTTGCTTGCCCTTGCTGGTTTGTTTCTTGCGTGCATATTCCTTGTTTGTTGCCTGCCTGTTGCCCGTTACCTGTTACCTGTTACCTGTTGCCTGTTCCCTGCCTGCTCTGCCCTTTAATTGTTTTTGGGATTTTTGTATTTCTGTTTCCCTGTGCTTTGAGGTTTTCTTTGTGTTTGTTAAAGTTGCCCTGCGAGGCTTTCGGTTCCCTTTGTTCCCCTTCATTAGTAAAGTCTTTGTTTTGCCTACTTTTGGAGTTTTGAGTTTTTCCTCTGCATTTGGGTCCTAACCCCCCACGCACCCTGACAACTGTTTTTCATTGTTTTTCTGTATGTGTGAGACTTCGGCCTCTGTTCGCCTTCTTGGGTCGACTGTTTAGGTCAATGGGGGAAACTTTTTCAAAAAAGGTTTTTATCCTGGGTTTTCCATACAGTTGCAGACAGAGGGCGAAGTCTCAGCTCATTAACTTTGTTTTGTGGCAGGCAAAAATGGCAATTTACCTGAGCCGTAAAACCATGGTTGAACGGGGGGATGCACAAGATACGGTAGCTATGGTCAGGAGCATGATTAAGGCCAGAGTCATGGTAGAGTTCAGGTACTACAAGGCCATGAGGACACAAAGTTTTTAAGAGTGTATGGGGCTATAGGGGAGCAGTATGCTCAGTGGAGGAAGGAGAGCTTCTGTTTGCTGAGGGCATTGGGTGACTGAGTAGGGGAGGGTTTTTATTTTTTATTTTTTTGTCTTTGGTTTTGTTCACTTAAGTGAATTTTTGGTCAGTGATGTGTGAAAAATGGGTTTTGAAATCGCCATTGCACTGAAAAATAAAGGATTGTTAAGATTCAAAAATTCTCTCTCTCTCTCCGTGAGTGAGCGAGAGAGAAGAGAGCCTGTATGAGATATGTAACTGGAATCTCCGGAAATTACTATGTAGGTGGTTGGTTTAGGGGACTTTCCTGCTGTGAGAGAGATACAAAACGGAAAATAAAATTGACATCCTAGTGAGCGACAGCTGGAATCTAGATGCCTGGACGGGACCATTGTGGCAGAAGCTTGAGGCAGAATGATGGCTGAAAGTGAGTGAGTGTGTATGTCTGTGTGTGAGTGAACAGACAATTCTATTTGAGATTTTAATGCAAGGCATGCAAAAAAATAAATAAAATCCATATACAAAAAAGCAAATCAAAACATAAATAACAGGCATCTGGTCAACATCTAATCACTTCAGTAACATGGTAACAGAGCTGTTTTTCCTCTTTTTTTCTTCTTTACATGAGCTTTTAGCCAAGGCAGTCAAAGTTCTGTGTGAGAACCTGAAACAAAGTCAATTCAGACATTTTTTGTATTTGTTATCCTTACAAACTCTTGCATATTTACAAAATCTCACGCTTTGGTATTTTAAAAACTTTAGTTTTCCGTATTGTATTCACCCAGTAGATAAAATAAAACAATCTTTCAAAAACACAAACAAAACTGCTTTAAAAGTACCCAATGTGAACACTGTGGGAGGTAGTATAGTACTGTGGTAAAGTGTCATGTGGTAGAACTCAAAAGTTCAGGACTGAATAAAAGTAAGATATATTTGTCCAAGTGCTGAGATGAGTCCATAGCATTACACCAGTATTCAATTGTATATCTACAATATATCCACAGTGTCAATTATGTATAAGACATTTAGAAAATAAAAGTTAAAAGAAAAAATTTAAGAGAGAATGCCAGTGCAGAGACACAAGGATTAGGATGCTGTTAACAAACTTTATTAGATAGTTATGGCAGAGCTATGACAGCGAGTACGACAGCAAATACAAACTCGCAGGGTTTGTAACTCTGACTCTTCATCTGAAAGGGCTGCTCAGGCCAAGGAAGCGTTTAAGTAGCGCAGCCCGCCTTATGACACGTCTTCCAGTGGGTTCAGTGTATCTCTTTAAAAACCAAGGACATTTGTTTTCAATCTTCAGGAGGAAAGAGATTGTAGAAACATCAGATTGACCAGGTGAGGACACTTAAAAATACATCATTGCTTTATCATTGTAATTGGTGGAAATACAAGAATCACATACCTGCTGTGAATAATATTTGCCATATCGGATGTATGTAGCCACATGCTCACAGTTATTGGCATGCACGCTATATGGCTCACACCCATTGTTCGCCAGAGCATTGATAATCCGTGTCATGTTTTTCATTGAATTTATAGTCCACTTTCCATCATGAAGGTTATTTTTGTTGAACAAACCTCCATCAGCCGTTGCCAGTACTGTAATAAAGTAACATTCAATGTGTATTTGAAGGTCTACCACATATCCTGCATGAGAAATTAGACAAAAAAGACAATCAATAAATAGAAAAGAAATAAAGAAAGAAATGTTACATTTTAATTAATTCAAAATGAAAACGGAAAGGGCTGGTAAATAGAAAATTACAACATACACTTGTACAAAACTGCAAATGTACTTTGGACCAAGCTTTTATCTGATAACAATGACAAGATACCTTGTGTAATCTATGCATACATATGTCACCTAATCCAAACAACATAACTTGATTTTTGATTGGGTTCAAGTCTTGAAACTGAAATGGCCACCATAGAACAATACTTTTGAGGTCAGACAACCATTTATTGGTTGATTTTGACATATACCACATGGTATCCAATATCTCATCCAAAATTATGGGCATTAATATAGAGCTGGTCCACCAATTGCTGCTATAACAGCCTCCACTCTTCTGGGAAGGCTTTATACTAGATGTTGGAGCACTGCTGCAGGGATTTGCTTCTTTTCAGCCAGAAGAGCATTAGTGAGGTCGGCACTGATTGGGCAAATAGGCCTGGCTTGCAGTTGGCTTTCCAACTGATCCCAAAAGTGTTGGATGGGGTTGAAGTCATGGCTCTGTGCAGGCCAGTCAAGTTCTTCCACACCGTTCTTGACAGAGCCACATCTATATGGACCTCACTGTGTGCTGTCATGCTGAAACAGGTACGTGCCTTCCCCAAACTGTTGGGAAAGCACAGAGTTGTCTAGAATGTGATTATATGGTGTAGGTAGCATAATTATTTGCCTTCTCTGGAACTACGGGACCTGGTCCAAACCATAAAATACAGCCCCAGATCAAGGGGTGTCAAGATACTTTTGATCATATTGTGTATATTTGGGATTGTTGCCCTGCTGAAAGATACATTTGCACCCGATTTTGAGATTCTTCGTCAAGGGAACCAGGTTTTTATGTTACATACAGTGTAATGTATTCTATTGACCTTAACAAGAACCCCAGGAGTATTATATGTCAAACAACCTCATAACATCAACGATCCCTCTCTGTATTTCACTGTAGACATGATGTTTCATTTCAAAGCATCTTTCAGGGAAGGCAGTGTGGTGTAATGGTTTAATAACTCGCTCGTAAGTCAAAGGTTATGAGTTTGATTCCCAACCAGGGCACTGCTCATATACCCTTGAATGAGATAGTTCATCTGAAATGCTTCAGTGAAATATCCAGCTCTGTAATTGATCAGTTATAAAAATATAATCTATGTAAGTCAGCCTGGATAAGACTGAATGTAATTCATGTAAATATAAGACTTCTTTCTAAAGACAAACTCACCACTAGTGTGTGTGACCAAGCTCAATTTTGGTCTCATTTGTACTTAACACCTGGTTCCAATCAAGTTTCAGTGCTCTAAGCCCCTTTTTTGTTGGTTGCCCTCAATCAAGCTTTCTGTTCTGACAACTTCTACACTATTTAGTTTTTGCATATCACATTGATTGACTCACTCAAACATCCAAAAAATCACACAAGAAATGTTCATTGACAAGTCTGGTCAGCTTGTCAGTCCATTGCATCGGATTATAGACATTTATAGAGAAAAAAACAAAAAACAAAATGGAAATACCTGAGAAATGCAAAAGATCCTGGTATGGTTCTTTCTTCACAAAAGAATGGTTTCCAACAAATATACCATAGTGCTCATATGTATTAAAGAAACGAGGAAATTAAATCATGTCTCCAAATGTAAACTATAAATAGTGAGAAAAATAATTACTTATGTATACTGTCAAAAAATATAAAAATACATTATTGAGAATAACAAACTTCTGTTTTGTTTCTTATTATATTTTTAATCCTAAATATCCATTCTATCTAAAACATAGCATGTTACTGTCCTGTTTCTTATATTATTTAGTATTGTTTCATTGGACAGTTATGGCACATCACAATTGTTTAAAATACAAATGATAATTAAAATCACTCCAATGTGTACTGTGTATGTCAGGGAGACTGAAAATACAGCTAGGAGGTTGCTGGTGGGGGATGGGGGGGAGGGGGGTTTGATGCACAGTACAGAATGTGTGACACATTTGTGTCACAAAAAAGAAAATTGCAATAAAATTTTAATCTATGTGACACATACTACAGTGGAAGTGAAAATAATTTTTCTTCATGTTTCTTTCATGTTCTTTCACAGTAAATTAATCTACTAACTAACCATAATCAGGAGCGGAGTATTGAATTGCTTGCACTTAGGTTTGCGGTCGCATTAGCTTCTGCCTGGGAAAAACATAAAATAAATAAGGCACATTTTAAGTTATAAAGGCTCAGCAGTACTAACCTGTTATGTTTTACGCACAATTTTTGACACGGTTGACGACCACTGCCAGCTGTCTTCCCTGACTACCTTAGGGGTTTGTGGCTCAGCTCTTGACTGCTTTGCTTTCAACCTTGCATGAAGGAAACTCTCAACAGGTGTCCCCCTGGGTTCTGTCCTTGGTCCTCTCCGCTTCTCTTTCTTTATTAACTGGGTTCTGTCATGTCTTCCTATGGCTATGGCCAGTCATATCACTGCTAAACTAATGACACACAACCCATTCTCTCCTTCTCCCCTCTGATATACTGGTCTCAGAGTCAGCTCACATCTCAGCATGCCTACAAAATAGTTCAAGCTGAATTTCAAATCATCCACTAAAGCTTAACTTGACTAGAACTGAGATACTCTGTTCCCAATCAAGTCCCACCCTGTGCTGAGCCTGTCCTTCACCCTGTGTCCACCACAGTGTCACCCTCTTCATCTGCTATGAATCTTAGAGTGGACTGGATAGCAAACAGTCCTTCTCTGAGTACATCACAGCAGTTTGTCTGGCGTGCAGATTCTTACTGTGCAACATCCATAGAATCCAAGTCTTCCAGACCACCTACTCAACCCAGCTCTGAGTCCAGGTGCTGATCATCTCCTGTCTGAACTACTGCAACTCTCCTTGCTGGTCACCCTGCCTCCACCATCAGACCTCTGCAGCTCACCCAGAAGCAGCCCACCACCACCACCACCACCACCACCAATGTGCCTACACTTAATGCTCTTGAATGGCCTCTGTGCCTTCTTGGTGCTGCTGCATTTTTGCATTTCTGTAACATTGATGTTCTCCACTACTATTCCACCGCTACTCCACTATACATTACCTTGAATAAGAGTGTCTGTTAAATGATTGTAATATAATCTAACTACTGTATGGAACTTATTTTTTAAAATGTATTCTTTGTTAAACCAGATCAAAGAAGACACATAATCACTGAAGCTCTTTGGCTATAGAAATTGGAACCACAGAATGAAGCAGTTTGCTTTTTTATTCACAACAATGCCTTTATATGTGATGAAGAACTGTGCTACAATGCCTTTATCTGCACTGCAATGCTTTTGCATATGATACAATGTCTTTACATGTGATGCAATGTCTGATGTGATGCAATGTTTTTAGATATGCCAAAATATCTTTAAATTTTCTGCAATACAATGCAATTCCTGTCATTTAATTGCCTGTAAGTGCTGATAATGCTGAAAAATTTAGGGAAATTTTAACCAGGCAGCTCATAAAAGTGTGCTTTCTAACATATGCTACTTTTCTCACAAAATGTGCTCTCGTCAGGCGAGTGGATTCAAACTTTCCAACAGCCATGAATTATTATCTTCAAAGTGTTTGCCAAAAATCTGTACTTAAATAGCTAAATCATATAGCAGCATACAATAGTCAATACTTACGACAGGGTCTGGTATGAATGCTTCTTTCTAAAGGCAAAGACACATTGACACCAAATACATTAACAGCAATAAAAAGTAATAAATAAATAAATAAATAAAAGGTGCCCCTGGCATCTAGACTTTAGCCGCATCAGTTCAGCAGGAACCCTTCACAATTAGAAAGGCCTTTAAATGTACTCCGTTTAAAAGCACTTGTGCAATGCACTGGTCTATTAATGGGCACCTTACTTTATGACTCACCTAACACCAAAATAATCAGCTTAGTTCTGTAACATATGCAGTATATTTAATGTAAATGCATGTGATGGATTATTGCTTGATATATATTAATATACTTGATATGAAAGGCAGGCATATGTAAGGCCTTTCAACATTTGAAATGTAAGGTTAATTTTTCACAAATATTTTTCAGAGGAAAGTTAAATATTGAAGTAACATTTTGGGTAAAACTAGATTGAGTCACATTTTATAAAGTCTATATATGCATGTAATAAACAGTAAAAAATAAAATGCTTCCACACAAACGAAATGCTTCCAGACCTTCATAGTTATGTCTGTAGTCCTTTTACGTTTGTTGTGAGAATGTGAAGTAATGATGCGTCTGCTCATAACTATTTAAAATAGAGACTTGGTGCAATTCTCAAAAGTGTGTTCACAAATCTGACTTTGTTTCTTTTTGAGAGTAGATGGACAATATAGGCAGATAAACATACATGGTACCTTTAATAAATTTCCTCCCAGAGCAATCAGAGCCAGAGAGAGAAGCAGGAGGGTTTCAGCTACCAGGTTCCTCATCTTCTCTGCATTTATGTAAAAATATATTTTAAAATAACAGAAGAAAAATAGATTAAAAGCTCTCAACTGTTTTGGTTAAAGTTGAAAGGTATCTCTTTACTCCCACCCCCATTGACATCTGTGTGAAGAATAGTTTTGAGAGTCTAGCATGTAGATTTATTTTCCAATGCAGAAGTGCTCCTACATTTATATATATGCAATACTAATACAAGGATCAACGATTAAAGGGTAATTGCACCCTAGATCACTTTTTTTAAAGCTGTAAACATGTTCGTATGTCTAATTTACAATGAAATGTTTTAATTCATGCAGTTATTTCAGCATTTCTGAAATAATATCATTTGGCAGAAAAAACTGATAGAAAACATCTTAATAACATTTGAAAAATGCTCTCTGCATTCCACTCTGGCCCCACCTCAATCATGATATCTACTTCTATAATATAACTTCTATGGTTAAATTAGATAGAAGTTGCAGAAAAACTTTGAATAAATACCTGTTCAACTTGATGATATTTGATATTTCTGAATATTTTGTATTCTTCACTGGTAATTAACAGCATAATGAATTATTAAATATCATATTTTGTTAATTCACTGAAAAAATAATTTGTTTGCATTCAGAAAAAAATAATAGAAAAAACATCTATTGCAAAAAATGGAATTAAATATATTCATTCAAAGAAGACAGAAGAAGCCAATACAATCATAATTTTGCCAAACAAATGCAATTCAATAAAACAAAGTTTTTATAATGTCTCACAATTAACTAATTAAAATGAAAGAGAGAAAGAGATGTGACAGAAGGGGGGGGGGGTGTGAGTGAGAGAAAATGAGAATGAAAGAGGAATGTGAGAGGGATGGAGAGAGACAGAGAGAGAGAGAGAGCGCATCATGCTTACCGGAGGTTCAGGAGACAAGCAGATGCAGAGCCGTATGGAAGAGGTGCTTTTAAAGTCCTGTCTAATCAGACTACAGTCCCCAACCACCTCCCACAAAGACGTTAATCAGCACTACAAACAAAACGTGTCATTTCTTTATTGCCATTACAGCATTTTATTTTAATAAGGGAACAAGGGCAGAATAGTTAAAAGTGACCACACTTCAGAAAATGGCCATTTCATTTTTTCACTGCTGTGGGTAAGATAATCCCAACAAGAGGCTGGGTGGGGCTAATATATTGGTTAAGCAAATTTCAACAGGTAAGCTCCTTCTGTATTGGGCACAATGTGCTTTCCTCTCCTTTACATACTGTATGAGAGAACGCAGTAGCAGAGAGATAGTGAAACACACGTCTCATTTCTGCACAAAAAGCCGAATTCCATGCAAAGTGGGGTGACTGAACAGTAAGGTTATGGATTAGCAGATCTACCTCACTTGCTCTGTTGGTGCCAGGGCGGCTAAACTCAGACTGATGTGGCTGTCAGCAGAGTAGAGCCCTGTGAGTCTGGGTTCCAATTCCACTCTGGCCTGTGATTATGGACCTGGGGGTGGGGGGGGCATTCCAGTCTTGGACCAGGGTGCTCCAATTTCTTTGGGGGGGGGGGGGGGGAGTAAAACTTAAATTAGTAATTTAATTACAGCTTTTCGTGTTTGTCCTCAACCTCCAATAAGTCAGTTCCACAAAAACAGAGACTAACCCACTTCAACGGTGCCAGAGAAGGGACTGAGGACTGTGTTGTTATGATGCCATGAAATGGTGTAGGACAGTGCTGCTGGACTGTCCTTGTTTGACAGAAGGACAGAGAAACAAAAGCTTTTTCATCATCCAGGTTGCTCACATTGACGTACTTGTGAAAGTTTAAGCAGAGGGAATCAGGTCTCCTAATGGCTATTACAATCATTATTTTTTAAAATGATGTGGAGCCAGTTCCTAACCTCGAAGCCCACAGTACTTCCTATGAGCACCTATAAAGCAGGTTAGTCTTTTTTTTTGCGAGTTAATGAGGACTGGAAAACAAACTGCTGAATTTACAGCAGGAGGGCTTAAATTACTGAGGATCCAGGGGGAGCTCAGCCACCCCCCCCCCCACCCCCTGAAAGAGACCTGAGGCCCCCCAGTCCAAGATTGCAACCCCCCCCCCCCCCCCCAATAATCACAGGCCCACCAGAAGCCAGAGGGGAACTGGAACCCAGACTCACAGGACTCTGTTTTGCTCACAGACACTCATCAGCCTGAATTTAGCCCCCCTGGAACAGAGTAAGTAAGATGACAAGATGTGTCAGAGTCACATGATCACACCAAACAAAGCTTTGTTACATAACACAAAATTTGTTAAGTTCAGTACAGTGGTGCTGAAGGGCAAGCAAGCATATCAGCCTTATATTACATAAAAGGCCAATTGAATTTAAAAAGAAATTCAAGTTATTTATTCACTTCAATGTCAACAGTGCTCGTCTATAAATGAGTGAAAATCAGTAAATGATGTCATCATGCATAACATGCATTAATCACACCCCTAAACTCCCAAAATGCTTTTAAGCCCACCAGATACCTCCAAACTCCAAGGCAAGGTAAAAGAGACGTAGTAGACTTTGAAATGCAAATGGTAGGAAAGGCAATTAATGCATGAAGTCTATGAACCACTGACATCACCAAACATTTGGTATCTTCCTTGGAAATGCCTTTCCAGGCTTTCACTGCATTACGTTACATTACATTACAGGCATTTGGCAGACGCTCTTATCCAGAGCCACGTACAAAAAAGTGTATAATCATAACCAGGAACAAGTGTGTTGAAAACCCTAGAGAGAAGTACCGTTCCACGTGCAGGGAACAACCGCATAGTTTAACTTGGACCCTGTAGGTTAAACTGATTAACACTAACACAAACAAGAACAGCAACAACGCAGTCTATGCAAAAATACAAGCAGTAGTTAAGACACGAGTGCATTAACTAAGTCAACTACGAAACAGCTACCTAGTTACAACCCTAAGCTTACAGTCAATTTAAAGATTACAGGGAGGTAGGGAGGGATGGGGAGAGGTGCAGCCTGAAGAGGTGAGTCTTCAGTTGTCGCTTGAAGTGGGTCAGTGTTTGTCTTTTTTCCCTCTTTTTTTCACATGTTCATGACAAGCATCTGGTCAACTCGTGGATGTGCATACACTGCTATTTATTTTAAGTTGATATTAAAACGATGCATGACTGTTCCATTTAGCCATGCTGTATCACTCATATTGGCTGTGATAAGAAGGCGCGCACACACACACACACACACACACACACACACATACAGTCACGATGGCTGTCAGGGGTGAACTGAAGTGCAGAGAGACAGAAGTTAAAATCCACGAAGGTCTTTACTTGAGTTTTAGGCAAAAAAAAAAAGCACATCACAAGTAGAAAAAAACACGGAAGGAAATAATAAAAATCACAAGGAAAGGGAAACAGGTGGCCTCTGGTGGACAACAGGAGGAACTCATGAGACACACACTCTCACACATACACACACACACACACGGATGCACACACGCGCACACAGACATACATGCAGACACACACACTCACAAATACACACGCTTGCACACACACACAAATAGAAACACATACACACGCTTGCTTCTACAGTGCGAACACGGTAGTTAGCTTAGCCTCAAGTGTCAGGAGTTGACACACTAGGTAGCTTAGCATCAAGTGTTAAGCTGGCCTTAACCATATCTTCTCTGTTTCTCTTTCCATGGGGCTCCCACCCCTAACCTCACCCTGAGCTCAAAGACCGCTCCAGCCTGTTTCCTTAGCCTGAATCCGTGGGATCACTCCAGCCCTGTCCATGGTCGTGGACTACTTGAGGCCTGTTCCTCCCCTGCCAAATGTCTTGACGCAGCCTGGAGCTCCAGATCCATCACCCTGCTCCTCTAAACTGCACTATTTAATCTTCTGTTACTCCTGCTAACTTTCACCTCAGCTGTAACCTGCACAACCCATTTGATTTGCTGTGATAGATCCCTTGTAGATTTTCTGCTACACTCCATTCTACTGCTACTTTACACCGGGCTGGCCAGTGGAGAATGGGCTCCCCTTTATAGCCGTAACCCTCTCGAGATTTCTCCCCCTTGGGAAATTTTTCTTGCCACGTTTTGAAGGTTAATTTTTACCGTATGCATTCGCTGTTTGGGGGTTGAGGTGTTTGCTCGAATTGCTCTTTTTGCTCTGTCTCTGCCTTGCTACGTAAAGCGTCTTTGTGACAGTTCTCTGTAAAAAGCACCAGGCAAATAAAATTTAATTGAATTGAACGCCCCCACATACACACACACAAACATACAGACACACACACACACACACTCTCACACACACAAATACACACACATTCATACACGCATGCACACACACACAGATGCACAGATGCACAACATACATACACGCATACACTCGCACGCACAAGCACCCACACATACACACACATACAAACACGCACACACACACACACACACACACACACGCACACAAACTCTACACACAACATACTTACACGGTGTTCAGAACAGGTCAAAAGGGTCAGGAAAACAGCTTTTTATGTGGGTTTAGTTAAATTGGTAGTAAAACAGCATGGCAGTACCAACAACCGTCAGAGAAGACAGAAGGAAAATAGTTTTATAAAAAATGTCACCTGTACCGACAACTAAACAGGGACCAATACAGTGGTTCAAGAGGTACTTCAAATGCACCTGCAGCTGCAATGGCAGTTAGGGAGAGGGCTAATAGTTTTTTCTTAGAACTGGAAGCATCTCGATTACATAGATAGTGTGACATAAATCAATGAAAGGGAATGAGGTTTTACGATGTTACATTAATGCCCATTCATACCCAGTGTTTGAACAAAGTAGCTGCTCAAACAAATTATTTGCATCACTGTCTTTAAAATATTATGATTACACGGTTAGTATCAGGTCAGGGCCCTGTTTCATGCATGCCACTTGGAAAAACGAGGATAATTGGACTAATGCTGTGTCACATTATGTCATGAATTAAATTTGGGCTTAATTTGATAGGTCAATGTAGCCCTGAATCATCTCAGATTACTGCACGCACCCCTCTCTGTAATAATGGGGAGATGAATCGCAAACCAAAAACAGAATCGCACTCCTTATATAGACACACAGGGATGTGACGCTGCCCTTTGCAGGTTCCAGTAACACACTGAAATTAACAAAAGTGATATTTTACAAACTCACAATATAGCCTATGTGTTTTTCTATTATGTATTGGGGTACATCACTAAATTATGGCAACACTGGAGAGGGCATATTTTTTACCTCTAAAGATCAAAAATTCATCATTCAGTTTTATCCACCCATCCATCCATTATCTATACCTGCATATTTCTGGTCGGGGTCACGGGGGGTGCTGGAGCTTATCCCAGAATGCACTGGGCGAGAGGTTTTAGAATTGTGCTTTCGTTTAGCTAAGGAATAGTCCAGTCTCTCAGAAAACAGGAACGAACAAGGTCAAGTATGTCCTACGGATGCTAAGATTTCAACTATTGCTGCTCTTCCCATGTCTACAGACAGGTGTGCGCTGCACGGATTTCTGGGGATGGCCGGGTATGACCACCGTTTTTGTAATCTGTTCTGATGAGCGGGCGGCACGGTGGTGTAGTGGGTAGCACTGTCAACTCACAGCAAGAATGGTCGTGGGTTCGAATCTCGGCTTGGGGCCTTTCTGTGTGGAGTTTGCATGGTCTCCCCGTGTCCGCATGGGTTTCCTCCCGGTACTCCGACTCCCATAGTCCAAAGACATGCAGGTAGGCCAATTGGAGACCCTAAATTACCCATAGGCATGTGTGTGTGAGTGAACGCAGCATGTGACCTGCAATAGACTGGTGGCCTGTATTCCTGCCTCTCACCCAATGCACACTGGGATAGGCTCCAGCACCCCCCGCGACCCTGCTCAGGATAAGTGGGTATAGATAATGGATGGATGGATGGATGGATGTTCTGATGAGCGCCAGTAGGCCTGTAAATGTCTGAAAGCGGTGTTGCACTGCACCCCTGTCCTGGGTGCTCCAAACTTGGCGCTACCATTCAAGCTGGAGGTAGATGCAAGCGCAGTGGGAGCTGGGGCTATTCCCTTGCAGGAGGACGGACATGGTCTCGATCATCCAGCCTGATGTTTTCTATGGAAGTTCCACAAACACAAACTCATGTATTCCACCATTAAAAAGGAGGCTTTGGCGTTGCTGTGAGCTCTCCAATACTTTGAGGTATTTGCTGGATCTAGTGTGCTACCTGGTGTGGTGTGTACAGACCACAGCCCTTTAGTTTTCAGACAAATGTATAACCGGAATCAACATCTCATGCGTTGGTCTCTCATTTCCCAAAACGATCATTTGGATATTAGGCTTAAGAAGGGCTCTGGAAATGTACCAGCTGATGATCTCTCTTGCACATAAAATCAGACATTGTCAGTTTGATCTTGTGGGCGGGGTGTTACATGCCATGTGATGTACCAGAGTGGACTTTGACCCAGGGCTCCTGATCCAGAGAACAACACTCAATTCAGGGAGATATCAGTGAGCTATCATCATCAACCAGCTGGTCCCAACTGGTCCCTGTTCCTGCTTCATCCAATCACCTTCGTCCACCTCAAGATTAAGCCACCTGAAACAGTCTGGATCTTTCTCTCAGATGAATTCCATGCATGGCCAATTTAATTCCGCTAAAGTTTAAAGCGATGGGCCACTCCCTAATGTTTGGACTCTCTTCCATTTTAATGTCATACTGGAATGTATAGTGACGGCAGCTACAAAAGGGTCCGGCAGCAGGTCAAACTCAATTTGAAATATATATATATATATATATATATATATATATATATATATATATATATATATATATATATATATTGTGCACAGCCACATCATTGCAATTCTACATTATCAACTCGGTAATGGTCAAGTAAGTGGCCGACCTCCTAGGACTATACCAATGTAGCCAACAAGAAAAAGGCTTGGTGAGGAAAACTGGGGTCGGGGGTCCGCAACACCAGCCTTCACCCCTGCTGAGGAGGGGCTGTTGGTAGTGGGCATCCCCGGGAGCACCTGCTCGAAATCAGTGGCGGAATGCAGCAGCTTCTATACCCTAATTCAATGACCCCCCCACCCCCCATGAACAGTTGGCAGTTGGCAGCCAGGTCATTCTCTCACCCTCCTGTCTGTACCAGAACATCACTCAAAACAGTCAGATTATCTCCACTTGTACTCATTTTACGTAAAGCACTCAAAGAGACGTGTTTACAGTCCTGAACGCATGACAATATAACCTGCAAGCTGGCAGCTCCCAGGAGCATGCCAGTTCAGCTAGTGGAGCTCCTGGGGGGGACCACATTTAGAAATGCAATGAAAACATTTATTGGTGATTATGCAAATACTCAAGATGAGGAAAGAGCACTCAAACTGGCTGTGAGCAGGTTCAGCCTTAAAAAAACATAAAGAATTGATCAATGAACACAGCTCTTGCTCTCAGTAAAAATATTTAGATTTTTTTACCCATTTCTATAAAAACCATTGACATAGTCTCAGGCCTTCATCAGAACGCATGATTATGCAAACTTTGCCATCATAAAACCCTCTTGGAAATGATACCAAAATTTACATGCAACTGCACACAAATTTTCCTTAACATGTTATAATATACAGTTTGGGTGCATTTAAAGAAAATGTATGAGTTTGAATATGTATGCATCACATACAGGCATACCCCACCACACTTTGATGCAATGAATGCAAAAACTGAGGTTTAAGCTGAAGCTGACTTAGCATATTTAAACCACTCAGTGAAACCACAGTTTCACCTACAGTGGATATGAATGCAAGGTTTGTAAGAGGTTTGTGTCGATGAAAAAGCCATCATTGTATGAGAATTGAGAAAGGGACGTGTTTTTAGAGACTGACAAGATCCTTTAAGGCACTTTAATGATTGTTTTTATGAGCGCAATCAATTTAGTTGTGAAGAAATTATTTACTTCCAGCAATTATTAGGAGTGCACATTGCCAGCTCTGAGCAAAGCAAGCCCAAACTGATACAGACAGGGTGCAACCCCCCCCCCCCCCCCCCCCCCCCCCCCCCAAAGGCAGTGAATTTGGAACCCAGACTCACAGGGCTCTGTTCTGCTCACAGACACGTTAGTATGAGTGTAGCAACCCTATAACCAACAGAGTAAGATAGATCTGCTAGTCCATAACCCTACTGTTCAGTCTCCCCACTTTGCATGGAATCAGCCTTTTCATACTGAAATGTTATTGCACTCTCATAATATGTAAAAATGAGGAAAGCACATTGTGCCCAATACAAAAGGAGCTTACCTGTTGAAATTTCCTTAACCAATATATTATACGCCCACCCAGCTTCATGTTGGGATTATCTTACATGCAACAGTGAAACAATGGTCAACTTTACCTATCCTGCCCTTGTTCCCTTATTGAAATAAAGTACTGTAATGGCAATAAAGAAATGACACATATTGATTGTCGTGTTGAATAACATCCTGATAGGAGGGGAGGTGGTTTGGGAAAAGCAGGGTATCTGACTGGAGTCTGATTAGACTGGACTTTAAAAGCACCTCTTCCAAACGGCTCTGCATCCACCTGTCTTCTGAACCTCAGGTAAGACGTTACGTGTGTGATCGCTCAATTTCCCTTCTCTTTCTCTCTATCTTTTTTGATTCATTACATTACAAAATTGATTTGATTCATTGAATTGTAATTTGTATTTGTATTTGTTCAGTAAAATTACAACTATGTTGGCTTTTTCTTTCCTAATTTGTTACTTTTTCAGGACAGATCCAAATATGTTGTTGACTAAAAGTTTTTTTTTTTTTTTTTAACTCTAACAAAAAATGCTGATGAATGAACAATTGGCAGTTAATTCGACTGCAAACTGTAAAGCATAACTTGTATAGTGTAGACATGTCTTCATAGTTTATTACATGTGAAAAATGTGTACTGAAATATTTAGATATATCATTATCATCAGGAGTTTATTCAGTTTTTCTGTAACTTCTAATTTCACTACAGAAGTTCAATAGAAGTTTGTTTAAACAACTGAAAATAAACAATGATATAAGTGCTTACTTATATAAGTATGACAACATCTTTGGGTTTGTGATGCCGAGAAAGATTTAATCCTTGATACTTGTAGCAGTATTATTTATAGTGACATATATAAATGTAGGATCGCTTGTGTTTTTAACATATGAATATCCACATGCTAAACTCTCCAAACTATGTTTTACTCCCTCCTTCCATACCCAGGTACTGCTTGGTGTCTCAGATACTTGTGTAGCAAGAGTTAAGGTGAGTAGCCAAACTCCACCAGCATGGAAATTTCACCCAAGGAAATGACAAACAATTCAGCGATCTCAATTACAACAAGTTCCCAGGTTCTTTAACAGAGATGTGGTATCAAAGTAAATATTCATTTTTTATTGAGATTTAAATGGGTGCCTTGAAATCCAAGTCCAGTTTTAATGGTCAGCACAATTAGAAACCGCTATGAACAAGAGAACAGCAGAATGCTTTTGTAATACTACAAATACTACATTAATTTTCCATTCAAATACAAGGACTTCTAGATAACCTTGATTAAAATGTATTATATTGATCAATAGGTGGAGCTAACAATTGAGCTGAGGACTGACTCAGTGGGAGCCACTAATATGTTAATATGGGCTGTCCCCAATAATTCTATGCGTGCCACCTAATCTAAAACACAGCAAAAACCGTGTCAAATAAGCCATTCAGTGTATGCAAACAGTGTATGCAATAGTGGGTATGTAAACAGTGAGGAGATTTAATTTGTACAGCGCCATGGCCATTTGGCTTATGGCTTATGGCTTAAATGTAAATCTAAATGTAAAAAGTTGTGTAAGTCGCTCTAGATAAGAGCGTCTGCTAAATGCCTGCAAAGTAACGTAATGTAATTTACAGGGAACTATTACAAAGACACTTTACAGAGTAACAGGATAATTGGGCGAAAAACTGGCCAGAACCCCCCAAAATGGGGAGAAAAACACACAGGTAGTGGCAAGAAAAATCTCCCCAGCTCAACCCAAATGATCAAATGGGTTGAATAGGTTACAGCTGAGGTAATAAATTAACTGGTAAAACAGAAAGTCCAAATGAAAGTATAATGTATAATATCCGGAGGAGCAGCGTGATGCATCTGGGGCTCCAGGTTGGGGGAAGACATGAACTTGTACCAGGCGAGGGACAGGACTGGAGTGGACCCCAAACTCAGGGGAGGGACAGGACTGGAGTGGATCCCAAACTCAGGGGAGGGATAGGTCTAAAGTGGGCCCCAAACTCAGGGGAGGGATAGGGCTAGAGGGGTCCCCAAACTCAGGGGAGGGATAGGGCTAGAGAGGTCCCCAAACTCAAGGCATGGGGCAGGCAGAAGTCCCAGGGAAAAAGAAACAGAGAAGAATAAGTTTAGATACTGTGGACATTAGGAGAGGCTAGAGTTTAATATGAACTGACGACACAGACATTTTAACGTGATGTCATTCTGAGTGCGAACAAACAAGAGCTGTACACTCCATCACACTTGTCCTCAAAGAACAACTGTTTCCCAATTTAGTTATTTATTTATTTATTTTTGGGGGGGAAACATAACTATCTTTCATAACTTCAAGTGATATGAATCCTTTTTTTTTTTACTTAGAGACAAAGAACAGGATGAAGAACCTACTAATTACAGCACTCCTGTTTCTCTCTCTGGCTGTGGTTGCTCTAGGAGGAGGTTCAAAATCTAAACCGGTACCATGTGAATTTATATTTACCTGTTTGCATCCTCCATCCTATCTCAAAGAGACATTAGGTAAAAGTTTTGCAAATATACTTTGGAGAATGGCACCTAGTCTACATTTTAAATAGCTATGAGCAGACTCAGCTCGACTGCCCATTCTCACAACAAAATGTAGACATTTCATTTTTAACTGCATGTAACATGCATGTTTTATGAAAAGCTACGTAACTCTAACCTAGAGTTTTAGCCAAAATATTACTTTAATAAGTAACGGACTTCTGGAAAATAGGATGTATGTGAAAAATCATTAACTTTGTATAGTTCAAGTATAAAGTATAACAATCCATATCAGGCAATAATTCATCGCATGCATTTAGATTAAATACGCTACATATGTTACAGAACTATGCAGATTATTTTGGTGTTAACAGAACCTTGCAAGTCCTTTTTAAAATAAGCACCTTAAAACTCCAAATCCCAACCACAAATTCTATTTGTGAAGGGTTCCTTCTCAACTGATGCAGCTAAAGACTATGAGCTGGGATTACAAATGTGTTAATTAATTTATTTATTCATTCATTCATTTTTGTGTGACATCTTCAATGATATTGGTGCAAATGTACTTTTTCAATGTGTCTTTGTCTTTAGCATAATGAAGCATTTGTGCCACCCACACCTGAGGTAAATATTGACTATTATATTCATATATAATTTAGCTATTTTAGTACACGTTTTCTGGCAAATAGACTTCTAAAATAATAATTTATCACTGTCTGAAAGAAAGTTTGAATCCCCCGACTTGCCGAGTGTTGAGCAAATCTTGCCTGAAATGGAGTTACAAACATTAGACTAGGCCTACTATTTGAAAAAGTAACATATGTTAAAAAGCAGTTATGACAGGTCCGATTTGAATTTCCCTCATTTTTTCAGCATTGCCAGCTACTGTAAATTAAATGACCGGACAAGCATTGCTTTGCAGAATGTCTAAAGGTACTGCTTCATATCTAAAAGAATTGCATCACAGATAAAGGCTTTGTAGTAGTAGAGGACCAAGAACTGAACCGTGGGGGACACCTGAGGGAGTTTTCCCTTGACCTAGTAGGAGGGACTGTCAAGGTTGGAAGCAAAGCAGTTGAAAGCTGTCCCATAAATACCCAAGGCAGTCAGGGAAGACAGCTGGCAGTGGCGGCTAACCATGTCAAAAGTTGCATGTGACTGGAATACATAACAGGTTAGGACCTCAGTGCTTTTAAAACTTAAAACGTGCCTTCTTTATTTTCTGTTTTTTTTTTTTTTTATATACAGGAAGAAGCCAGGGCAACCCAAGATGTAAGTACCAGCAATGCAATAGTCCATTAATGCAGGCAATGCAATAGTCCACTGCCTATTATGGTGGAAGAAGCAAAACAACTTTGGAATTTTGCTACCAGAAACGTGTTGTATCTTTCATTATTATTATTATTATTATTATTATTATTATTATTATTATTATTATTATTATTATTATTATTATTATTATTATTATATTTTCTTTTTTATTTCGTTTGTTTTTGACAATGTAATCATTTTCTTCACTTTCTTATTTGCAGTTTATATTTGGAGACATCATAGAATTTCCCTATAAACACAAAAAGGTGTTACCATTCAAGCACTATGGTGTATTTGTGGGAAACCATCATTTTCAGACGACTGGAGAGCAGCAAGGACCCCATGATACTCTTTTCCATTTCTCAGGTTTTTTTTCTTTATTCAGATCCATTGTACTGGCAAGCTGACCAAAATTGTCAATGAATGTTTCTTGTGTGATATGTGGATGTTTGAATGAGTACATCAATACAATATGAAAAAACGAAATAGTGTAAAAGTCGCCTGACAGAAATGCATGATTGAGGGAAATTAACAAAAAATGTTAGTCTGGGGTTTATTAAACAGGACTGAGACTTCAATCGAAATCAGGTGTTAAGTTTGAATGAGATCAAAATTGAGTTTCTTGGCCACACACAGTAGGGTTGACTTTGCCATTAGAAAGATTACAGTCTCATAACAGGTACATTTACTGAGCTGGATAATTTCAGTGCAGCATTTCAGGTTAATTAAGGGCATAATAGCAGTGCCCCGGTTGGGAATCAAACCCACACCTTTTCAGTTACAGGCCTGGTTCTGAAACCATTATATTCCGCTGCCTTCACTGAACAGCATCTTGAAATTAAATGTTGTTTCTATAGTGAAGCATGGTCAGGGGTCTTTGTTTTAAGGTTATTTGTGTTATTATGTCTAAAAATTCTTTTTTCCTTGGCATTATATGACTGTCTTTTGCATTTCTTGTTTCATATAGAAAGTGAAGACGGAATGAAATGTCAATTTAGTACAGTATTGGCAGCAGCTGAAGGAGGTACATACCAAAAAAAGAACCTTCATGACAACAAAGATGGGTGGCAAAAAAATACAGATGAGAGAATGGTGGAAATAATCACATTTCTGGCAAATAATGGATGTGGAGAATACAAATTACTACGCAATAACTGTGAGCACGTGTCAACATACGTCCGTTATAGTCAAAATGTTTCGAGGCAGGCACAGAAGGTATGTGATTCTTCAAACGTTTGAAATAGACTTCCCATTTCTGTCATTTACAAGGATAATTTATTTAATTTAACACAAGCGCCATGCCACTCATAAAACACTGAAACAAACTGAAACATTCTGCACTGGTTTTAGTTTATTTTTCTGTTTTCATGTGTTAATTTTGTGTCACGGGCCAGTCCTTGTTATCCCTGCAAATGAAAAGAAGTGCACACACAAGCCCATATGGAAAGCATGCATAGTCATCACTTCATGCAGAATAAGATAAACTGGACTCAAAGGAAGTGTTCAACAGGAACTTCAAACAATCCTTAAACCTGCCCTAAGCCCAATCACATCACACAGCTTTTAATGAGAAATACGATGGAAGACGGGGAACATCGATAATTTAATGGCACAGATGAGTCTGACCATTTTTAACAATGCTCTCCGGTCCTTGGCGTTCTGCTCATTACTGCCAAAATACAGGGTGAACAAAGGCAAATTCAGTGAAGGACCACAAGATGGCGCCAAATGGTTTGACACACTGACAAAGTACTGACACAAAATGGTAAGAGCTTTAAAAACTTTGCCATACCCGTACCTACTTTGAAGTAAATCAGCGCAGTGAAGTCTACTATTTGATTGTATTGCCCTTAAGTGCAATTACTGCATGAAGTCTATGAACCACTGACATCACCAAACATTTGGTATCTTCCTTGGAAATGCCTTTCCTGGCCTTCACTGCATTACGTTACATTACATTACAGGCATTTGGCAGATGCTCTTATCCAGATCGACGTACAACAAAGTGTATAACCATAACCAGGAACAAGTGTGTCGAAAACCCTAGAGAGAAGTACCGTTCCAAGTGCAGGGAACAACCGCATAGTTCAACTTGGACCCTGTAGGTTAAACTGATTAACACTAACACAAACAAGAACAGCAACAACGCAGTCTATGCAAAAATACAAGCAGTAGTTAAGACACGAGTGCATTAACTAAGTCAACTACGAAACAGCTACCTAGTTACAACCCTAAGCTTACAGTCAATTTAAAGATGACAGGGAGGTAGGGAGGGATGGGGAGAGGTGCAGCCTGAAGAGGTGAGTCTTCAGTTGTCGCTTGAAGTGGGTCAGTGTTTGTCTTTTTTCCCTCTTTTTTTCACATGTTCATGGCAAGCATATGGTCAACTCGTGGATGTGCATACACTGCTATTTATTTTAAGTTGATATTAAAACGATGTATGACTGTTCCATTTAGCCATGCTGTGTCACTCATATTGGCTGTGATAAGAAGGTGCACACACACAGTCTCACACACACACACACACGCACACACATACAGTCACGATGGCTGTCAGGGGTGAACTGAAGTGCAGAGAGACAGAAGTTAAAATCTATGAAGGTCTTTACTTGAGTTTCAGGCAAAAAAAAAAAAACACATCACAAGTAGAAAAAAACACGGATGGAAATAATAAAAATCACAAGGAAAGGGAAACAGGCGGCCTCTGGTGGACAACAGGAGGAACTCATGAGACACACACTCACACACACACACACACGGATGCACACACGCGCACACACACATACATGCAGACACACACACTCACAAATACACACACTTGCACGCACACACAAATAGAAACACATACACACGCTTGCTTCTACAGAGCGAACACGGTAGTTAGCTTAGCCTCAAGTGTCAGGAGTTGACACACTAGGTAGCTTAGCATCAAGTGTTAAGCTGGCTTTAACCATATCTTCTCTGTTTCTCTTTCCATGGGGCTCCCACCCCTAACCTCACACTGAGATCAAAGACCGCTCCAGCCTGTTTCCTCAGCCTGAATCCATGGGATCATTCCAGCCCTGTCCTGTCGTGGACCACTTGAGGCCTGTTCCTCCCCTGCCAAATGCCTTGACGCAGCCTGGAGCTCCAGATCCATCACCCTGCTCCTCTAAACTGCACTGTTTAATCTTCTATTATTCCTGCTAACTTTCACCTCAGCTGTAACCTGCACAACCCATTTGATTAGCTGTGATAGATCCCTTGTAGATTTTCTGCTACACTCCATTCTACTGCTACTTTACACCGGGCTGGCCAGTGGAGAATGGGCTCCCCTTTATAGCCGTAACCCTCTCGAGATTTCTCCCCCTTGGGAAATTTTTCTTGCCACGTTTTGAAGGTTAATTTTTACCGTATGCATTCGCTGTTTGGGGGTTGAGGTGTTTGCTCGAATTGCTCTTTTTGCTCTGTCTCTGCCTTGCTACGTAAAGCGTCTTTGTGACAGTTCTCTGTAAAAAGCACCATGCAAATAAAATTCAATTGAATTGAACGCCCCCACATACACACACACAAACATACAGACACACACACACACACACACACTCTCACACACACAAATACACACACATTCATACACGCATGCACACACACACAGATGCACAGATGCACAACATACATACACGCATACACTCGCACGCACACAAATACACACATGCACAACATACAGACATACACTCGCATGCACAAGCACCCACACATACACACATATACACACACGCACACGCACACACACACACACACGCACAAACACATACACACAACATACTTACACGGGGTTCAGAACAGGTCAAAAGGGTCAGGAAAACAGCTTTTTATGTGGGTTTAGTTAAATTGGTAGTAAAACAGCATGGCAGTACCAACAACCGTCAGTGAAGACAGAAGGAAAATAGTTTTATAAAAAATGTCACCTGTACTGACAACTAAACAGGGACCAATACAGTGGTTCAAGAGGTACTTCAAATGCACCTACAGCTGCAATGGCAGTTAGGGAGAGGGCTAATAGTTTTTTCTTAGAACTGGAAGCATCTCGATTACATAGATAGTGTGACATAAAACAATGAAAGGGAATGAGGTTTTACGATGTTACATTAATGCCCATTCATACCCAGTGTTTGAACAAAGTAGCTGCTCAAACAAATTATTTGCATCACCGTCTTTAAAATACTATGATTACACGGTTAGTATCAGGTCAGGGCCCTGTTTCATGCACGCCACTTGAAAAATCGAGGATAATTGGACTAATGTTGTGTCACATTATGTCATGAATTAAATTTGGGCTTAATTTGATAGGTCAATGTAGCCCTGAATCATCTCAGATTACTGCACGCACCCCTCTCTGTAATAATGGGGAGATGAATCGCAAACCAAAAACAGAATCGCACTCCTTATATAGACACACAGGGATGTGACGCTGCCCTTTGCAGGTTCCAGTAACACACTGAAATTAACAAAAGTGATATTTTACAAACTCACAATATAGCCTGGAGCAAAGAATAGTGTGTTTTGTGTTTTTCTATTATGTATTGGGGTACATCACTAAATTATGGCAACACTGGAGAGGGCGTATTTTTCACCTCTAAAGATCAAAAATTCATCATTCAGATTTTTCCATCCATCCATCCATTATCTATACCTGCATATTTCTGGTCAGGGTCACGGGGGGTGCTGGAGCTTACCCCAGAATGCACTGGGCGAGAGGGTCAAGTATGTCCCACGGATGCTAAGATTTCAACTATTGCTGCTCTTCCCATGTCTACAGACAGGTGTGCGGTGCACGGATTTCTGGGGATGGCCGGGTATGACCACCGTTTTTGTAATCTGTTCTGATGAGCGGGCGGCACGGTGGTGTAGTGGGTAGCACTGTCACCTCACAGCAAGAAGGTTGTGGGTTCGAATCTCGGTTTGGGGCCCCTCTGTGTGGAGTTTGCATGGTCTCCCCGTGTCCGCATGGGTTTCCTCCCGGTACTCCGACTCCCATAGTCCAAAGACATGCAGATAGGCCGATTGGAGACCCTAAATTACCCATAGGCATGTGTGTGTGAGTGAACGCAGCATGTGCCCTGCAATAGACTGGTGGCCTGTATTCCTGCCTCTCACCCAATGCACACTGGGATAGGCTCCAGCACCCCCCGCGACCCTGCTCAGGATAAGTGGATATAGGTAATGGATGGATGTTCTGATGAGTGCCAGTAGGCCTGTAAATGTCTGAAAGCGATGTTGCACTGCACCCCTGTCCTGGGTGCTCCAAACTTGATGCTACCATTCAAGCTGGAGGTAGATGCAAGTGCGGTGGGAGCTGGGGCTGTTCCCTTGCAGGAGGACGAACATGGTCTCGATCATCCAGTCTGCTGTTTTCTATGGAAGTTCCACAAACACAAACTCAGGTATTCCACCACTGAAAAGGAGGCTTTGGCATTGCTGTGAGCTCTCCAATACTTTAAGGTATTTGCTGGATCTAGTGTGCTACCTGGTGTGGTGTGTACAGACCACAGCCCCTTAGTTTTCGGACAAATGTATAACTGGAATCAGCATCTCATGTGTTGGTCTCTCATTTCCCAAAACGATCATTTGGATATTAGGCTTAAGAAGGGCTTTGGAAATGTACCAGCTGATGCTCTCTCTAGCACATAAAATCAGACATTGTCAGTTTGATCTTGTGGGCGGGGTGTTACATGCCATGTGATGTACCAGAGTGGACTTTGACCCAGGGCTCCTGATCCAGAGAACAACACTCTATTCAGTGAGATATCAGTGAGCTATCATCATCAACCAGCTGGTCCCAACTGGTCCCTGTTCCTGGTTCATCCAATCACCTTTGTCCACCTCAAGATTAAGCCAGCTGAAACAGTCTGGATCTTTCTCTCAGATAAATTACATGCAAAAGAAAAAATAATTCACTTAAGAATGGCCAATTTAATTCTGCTAAAGTTTAAAGCGATGGACCACCCCCTAATGTTTGGTCTCTCTTCCATTCTAATGTTATACTGGAATGTATAGTGACGGCAGCTACAAAAGGGTCCGGCATAACAATATAACAATATAACCTGCAAGCTGGCAGCTCCCAGGAGCATGCCAGTTCAGCTAGTGGAGCTCCTGGGGGGGACCACATTTAGAAATGCAATGAAAACATTTATTGGTGATTATGCAAATACTCAAGATGAGGAAAGAGCACTCAAACTGGCTGTGAGCAGGTTCAGCCTTAAAGAAAACATAAAGAATTGATCAATGAACACAGCTCTTGCTCTCAGTAAAAATATTTAGATTTTTTTTTACCCATTTCTATAAAAACCATTGACATAGTCTCAGGCCTTCATCAGAACGCATGATTATGCAAACTTTGCCATCATAAAACCCTCTCGGAAATGATACCAAAATTTACATGCAACTGCACAGAAATTTTCCTTAACATGTTATAATATACAGTTTGGGTGCATTTAAAGAAAATGTATGAGTATGAATATGTATACATCACATACAGGCATACCCCACCACACTTTGATGCAATGAATGCAAAAACTGAGGTTTAAGCTGAAGCTGACTTAGCATATTTAAACCACTCAGTGAAACCACAGTTTCACCTACAGTGGATATGAATGCAAGGTTTGTAAGAGGTTTGTGTCGATGAAAAAGCCATCATTGTATGAGAATTGAGAAAGGGACGTGTTTTTAGAGACTGACAAGATCCTTTAAGGCACTTTAATGATTGTTTTTATGAGCGCAATCAATTTAGTTGTGAAGAAATTATTTACTTCCAGCAATTATTAGGAGTGCACATTGCCAGCTCTGAGCAAAGCAAGCCCAAACTGATACAGACAGGGTGCACCCCCCCCCCCCCCCCCCCCCCCCCCCCCCCCCCCAAAGGCAGTGAACCCAGACTCACAGGGCTCTGTTCTGCTCACAGACACGTTAGTATGAGTGTAGCAACCCTATAACCAACAGAGTAAGATAGATCTGCTAGTCCATAACCCTACTGTTCAGTCTCCCCACTTTGCATGGAATCAGCCTTTTCATACTGAAATGTTATTGCACTCTCATAATATGTAAAAATGAGGAAAGCACACTGTGCCCAATACAAAAGGCTTACCTGCTAAAATTTGCTTAACCAATGTATTATACCCCCACCCAGTTTACTGTTTGGATTATCTTACATGCAACAGTGGAACAATGGTCACCTTTACCTATCCTGCCCTTGTTCCCTTATTAAAATAAAGTACTGTAATGGCAATAAAGATATAGCACATACATGTCGTTTTGAATAACATCCTGATAGGAGGGGAGGTGGTTTGGGAAAAGTAGGGTATCTGACCGGAGTCTGATTAGACAGGACTTTAAAAGCACCTCTTCCAAACGGCTCTGCATCCACCTGTCTTCTGAACCTCAGGTAAGACGTTACGTGTGTGATCGCTCAATTTCCCTTCTCTTTCTCTCTATCTTTTTTGATTCATTACATTACAAAATTGATTTGATTCATTGAATTGTAATTTGTATTTGTATTTGTTTAGCAAAATTACAACTAGGTTGGCTTTCTCTTTCCTGATTTGTTACTTTTTCAGAATAGATCCATATATGTTGTTGCCTAAAGGTTTGTTTTTTTAAAACTCGAACAAATAATCTTGATGAATGAACATAATTACCTGTTAATTCGATTTCAATCTGTAAAGCATCACTTTTATAGTGCAGTCATCACAGTTTACCACATTCAGCTAATCACCAGCAAAGTATGTGTACTGAAACATTCAGATATATCATTACTTTAACCAGGAATTTAAGTTTTTCTGCAGCCTCTAATTTTACTATAAAAGTTCAATAGAAGTTAATTTAAACAACTGAAAATAAATTATTATACAATGCTTAATTATATAAGTACTACAACCTCTTTGGGTCAGTGATGCCAAGAAAGATTTAATCCTTGATACAGTATTTGTATCAGTTTTGTTTATAGTGACATATATAAATGCACGATCACTTGTGTTTTTAAAATAGGAATATCCACACGCTGAACCCTCCAAACTATTCTTTGCTCCCTCCTTGCATACACAAGTACTGCTTGGTGTTCCAGATACGTGTATAGCAGGAGTTAAGGTGAGTAGCCAGACTACACCACCATGGGAATTTCACCCTAGGAAATGACAACCAATTCAGACACCTCAATTACAACAAGTTCCCAGGTTCTTTAACAGAGATGTGGTGTCAAAAGAAACATTCATTTTTTATTGAGATTTAAATAAATGGCAGCGATTACTTGTATGAAATCACTTGTATGAAGTCCAGTTCTTTTGGCCAGCACAATTAAAGACTGCTATAGACAAGAGAACAGCAGACTGTTCCTGCAATAATACAAACCTTTTATGAATTTAACATAACTATCTTTCATAACTTCAAGTGCAATGAATCCTTTTTCTTTTCTTTTTACTTAGAGACAAAGAACGGGATGAAGAACCTACTATTTATAGCACTCCTGTTTGCTCTAGGAGGAGACTCATTTTCAAAACCGGTACCATATGAATTCATATTTATTTGTCTATATATTGTCCATCTAATCTCAAAAAGAAATGAAGTAGCATTTATGCCTGCCTGTCATGTCAAGTATAATAATACATACCAGGCCCTAATCCGTTGCATAAATTTCAATAAAATACACTGCATATGTTAAATAATTATGGCGATTACTTTGGTGTTAGACAGGACATAAAGTAAATTAACATTAACATGCTTGCAGCTACTTTTAAAATGATTATGTTTAAACCTCTTTATAATTGTGAAGGGTTCCTGCCAAACTGTTGCACCAATGTTGTCTATGAGCCAGGGCTGCAAAATTACTGTTTATTTAGTTATTGGTCACATCATTATTGCCATTAATGTATGTTGTGTAAATGTTCCTTTGTCTTTAGAAATCTTCAAAACCATCACCTGAGGTAAGTATTGTCAAATTGACATGATGTTCTTGGAGAGGGACAGTTTGTTGTCCAGTGAAGCAGAGTATCACAGTTTTAGTCAAGTTTAGCTTCACTGGATGATTTGTCATTCAGATTGAAATGTAAAGCTGAGATGTGTGCAGAAACCATGGGGGGGGGGGGGGGGGGGGGGGGGGGGTAGAAACAGTTGCGTATCATCACAATATCATCATCACACATCACAATGAAAAGACAGGCCATGGGAGGAGAGGGCAGAACCAAGAGACTTGGTACAGAGAGAAAAGAGGAGAGGACTAAGAACTGAGCCTTGAAGGACACCTGTAGAGAGCAACCTGGAAGGAGGGAGTGTCAAGGTAAGAATTAAACCAGTTGAGAGCTGTGCCAGAAACCCCCAAGGCAGTCAGGAGAGACAGCTGAAGGTGAACCTGACAGGAAAACATGACAGGTTAGAACAGCTGAGATTTTAAAACTTGAAACTTGCTTTCTTTATTTTCTGTCTTTCACAGGAAGTGATCGCAAACGTAAGTACAGGCAATGCAGTAGTCCGCTCCTGATTATGGCGGAAGGGCACATTTATTCTCACAGCAGAATAAAAAAACAAATAAGGAGATCTTTTAAAGCTGCATATTAAATAACTAGTTAGCTCATTCTTTAACAAAAGGAGTTGTTAGCCTGTTGTAGGTACACTATTAATTAACCAATTGATTGAATTTGTTCAACTCAGACTAGATATTTAATATATTTAACTCAACTTTAACTTTAGGCTACATGTGACATCAACTGATACAGCTGTTTGGATCAAACAGACATTAGATGTGAATGTGATGTGTATTCTGTTTTGTTTTTTTGACAGTGTACATAAGTAATTATTCTCTTCTCTCCTATTTACAGTTTGAATTTGGAGATATAATTGAATTTCAGCGACCTGTTTACAAGCACTATGGTATATTTGTTGGAAACAATTCGTTTGAGAATAAAAGACCTGAAGATGATCTCTTCCATTTTTCTGGTAGGCCATTTCAGTTTTGGATTTCTTTTTCTATGAAATGTCTCTAATTAGATCCAATACACTGGCATGCTGATCAGACTTGGCAATTAATATTTTTTGTCTGATTTTTGGATGTTTGAACAAGTACTGTATATTTATGTAAAACGCAATAAATAAATAAATAAATAAATAAATAGTGGATAAGTTGCCAGAAAAGCATTGTTTCTCCTGATTCATTTTCCTGTTGAACTCAATGGAAAAAATATTCAGGAGAAACAATGCTTGTAGTATCTACTGCATACCTGGCAGCTGCACGGTGGTTTGAGGCTCATTTGATACCTTGGACCCTTGATGACTTAAAGCCATTTACCCAACAAATGTGTTCCATACTGTATCAGCATAATTTACAGCTGAATCTAGTCCCACCCCCCAATTCCCATAGAGATCCATTCTGACGCAGAGTTTTTGGTTCAGTTGTAGCACAACCTGACAATAAGATATCCAGACTCTGGCCAAACTTCTCTATGAACATTTCTTGTGTGATTTTTGGATGTTTGTGTGAGTCAGTCAATGTGATATGCAAAAACTACATAGTGTAGAAGTTGCGAGAACAGAAGGGAGTTCACAGCCCTGAAACGTCGATTGGTTCAGATAAGACCAAAATTGAGCTTCTTGGCCACACACAGTAGTGGTGAGTTTGTTTTTAGAACGAAGTTTGTCTTATATTTCCACGCATTACATGCACTCTCACCCCAACTGACTTACACAGATCACATTGTTATAACTGATCAATTTACAGAGCTAGGTATTTCACTGAAGCATTTCACTGAAGCACTACGACATTGCATGACATTACAAGCATTTAGCAGATGCTCTTATCCAGAGCGACTTACACATTTTCCTATAACATTTACATTGCATTCATTTATACAGAAGATATATATTAAAGCAATGCAGGTTAGGCACCTTGCTCAAGGGTACAACGGCAGTGTCCTATCCGGCAACTGAACCTGCAACCTTTAGGTTATAGGCCAGGTCCTTACCCATTATATTTATCTTATCTTGTTCAAGGGTGTATGAGCTGAGTCCTGGTTGGGAATCAAACTCATACCTTTTGACTTCAAGCCCAGTTACAAAACCCTTATACTACACTGCCTTCCTTTAAAGGTATATTGAAATGAAACATCATGTATACAGTGAAATACAGTGAGGGGTCTTTGCTGTTATGAAGTTTTCTGGCGACTAGTGCTCCTGGGGTTATTGTTAAGGTTGACAAAATCAAAAACTCCAGCAAGTACCAAGATATGTCACCAAAAAACTTGGTTCCCTCTGCAAAGAATCTCAAAATTGAAGACAAATGTATTTTTCAGCAGGGCAACAATCCCAAATATACCTCAAAATCAACCAATAGATGGTTACCTGACCTAAAAATCATTGTCCTGTGGTGGCCATGTCAGATTTGAACCCCATCAAAAAAAAATTATGTTTTTTTTAGTTTAGGTGATGTACATATGCATATATTATACATACAACATACAAGTATCATGTTATCAGATGCAAGCTAGGTCTAAAATACTTTTTGCACTTTTGTACAAGAGAGTGTGCTGTACCTTTCTAATTACCTACACTTTTTAATAAACTTGAATAAATTCAATTTTAACATTGTATTTATATCCTACCTTCCTATTTACTGATTAACTTTTGAATCTTATTTCTCGTGCAGGACCTTATTCTTCTAAAAAAACGAATGTTACATGTCACTTTAGTACAGTACTGGAAACGGCTGCTGGAGATCCATTCACCAGAAGTAACCTCCATGATAACCAACCTGGCTGGACTTTAAATTCAAACGAAAATATGACGCGGATTATCACAGCTCTGGCGAAAGATGGGTGTGAAGCATACAGCCTACGGACCAATAACTGTGAGCATGCGGCTACATACATCCGATATGGCGAATTTTATTCACAGCAGGTATGTGATTCTTCAAACTTTTGATATGGAGTGCACTCATTTCCTCCAATTACAATGATAAAGCAATGATGTATTTTTAAGTGTCCTCACCTGGTCAATCTGATGTTTCTACAATCTCTTTCCTCCTGTAGGTTGAAAACAGCTGTTTTTCGTTTTTAAAGAGCTTAATTAAACCCACTGGAAGACGTGTCATAAGGCGGGCTGCGCTACTTAAACGCTTCCTTGGCCTGAGCAGCCCTTTCAGATGAAGAGTCAGAGTTACAAACCCTGCGAGTTTGTATTTGCTGTCATAGCTCTGCCATAACTCTCTAATAAAGTTTAACAGCGTCCTAACCCTTGGCACAATCTCTTAATCCTTCCTTTTAACTTCTAAATGTCTTGCGCATATTTGTAACTGTGAAGATATCGTAAATATTGAATTGCATACTGGTATGATGCTGCGGTACCATCACAAACAAAGTTATTTATTCCGTTCAGAACTTTTGAGTTCCCAGCCCGGTTCCCTAACCCTTATACCACACTCCTCCTCGCAGTGCTTGCGTTGGATACCTTTAAAGGAGGTCTGATTTGTGAGTCATCAAGTGTGCTGGGTGGACACATTATAGAGCTCTCATGTTTTAAAAATTCTGATGCAAATATATTTGTCCTATCAAGGATAAGAATTTTTTAAAAAGCCTGAATTGACATATTAGATCTGTCTCTCTTCTCTGAGAGCTTTGGTTACTTTGGCTAATCGCTCATGAAAGAGCGAAAAAAGGGGGGGAAAAAGTTCTGTTGCCACGGTAATTAAGAGCTTAAGATCAGATGCCTTTTATTTATGTTTTGTTTTGGGTTATTTTGTATATGAAGTTTTTTTTTTTTTGCTTGCTTGCTTTGAGGCAAAATTGCAAACAGAATTGTCTGTGTTCATGCACGCAACACACACACAGAGACACACACACACACACTTTGTCTCTCTCTCACAAACACACACACACACACACACACTTTGTCTCTCCCTCTCACACACACACACACACACACACACACATGCACACTTTGTCTCTCTCTCTCACACACATGCACGCACACAGTTTGAGTATTTCCTTAGAGTTTGAACCGGTATGGTGGTGATAAATACAGAACATACAGTTTGTGAAAACAGAACCCCTCTCATCAAAATTGCCATCGGAAATGTCCCAGGCAGAACATGCTAGCTAGCGAACGCTTTAGTTGTGCAGTGATACCCTCCGACCACTGAGCGACGCTGTGAGATTGAGGCTTATGCTGTCTGAGTGCCTGTTTGAATGCCGAAGGGAGAAGAAGCCAAGCAGCGGGCGTACACGGGCATCGTACGCATCAGCGATACTGCCATAGCATAAGTCCATTACATTTTCCCTCCTTGTCAAACTGTCCACATACTGCTGAAATGAAGGCAGAACACTGTCAAGTCTACAGCTCTTAAAGTTACCATCAATAAATACTGGGGCCGGTATACTTGCTCTCTGTGAAATTTATGACACTGTTCTGTACTGTTACAAGTTATACCCAGGTTTTACCTGCAGAGGGAGCTGCAGCACAGTGTAATTTTTTTATTGTGTGCACTGACCTCTCCTTCCTCTAAGCTCCAAACTCCCATCACGACTAAATGCACTTTGCTTCAGAGGACACACACAGGAGTACTGACCATATGGAAACCAATACACATACACACATGCACACAGACACACAGACACACACTCTCTCTCTCTCTCTCTCTCTCTCTCTCTCTCACACACACAGACACATACACACACTCTCTCTCTCACACACATGCACTCTCTCTCTCGCACGCACACACTCTCTCTCACACACACACAAGCACACTCTCTATCTCTCTGTCACACACACACTCTCTCTCACTCTCACATACACACATATACTCACACACATACACACATACATTCTCACACACACAAACAGGATTGCACATAAAATTTATAAGCCGTCAGCATTCATCACCTTATACACCTAGGATGCACATGTGTCATGAATCCCATACTGGTTTTTCATGGGGACATTTATGCAGATTTTTGTTCCAACCAATCACCGCCCCTGCTGATTTCACTGATTTACACACCTTCAACCAGACAGGAGGGAACTAATCAGTGAAACCAGCAGGTGAAGTGATTGGCTGGAATGAATGCCTGCATACTCTCGGCCCTCCATGGCACATGATTGGGCAGCACTAAGTTAGCAAATGTTGAGGACCTTTGGATGCGAGACAACCGTCACTATCAGAAATTTAGCTGGGCAGCTCGGACCAGCAAGTGGCAGCAGGACATTGTACACTAGCTGGAATAAACTCTCTTCCTGGAGTTCTACCGTCTGTGGGTTTTGACTCCAACTCAAGCAAAGCACACCTCATTCAACAGCTCGAGCAGGACTGCCCGACCCTGTTCCTGGGGACCTACTGTCCTGGACCAAACAGTGCATAGAACAGGGCTGTCCATCGCTGTTCAAGGAGATCTACTGTCGTGTAGGTAAAAAAACACACCTCATTCAACACCTAAAGACCTCACTGAGCTGCTGATTAGTAGGGCCAGGTCAGGTGTGCCAAATTAGGGTCGAAGTGAAAACCTACAGGATGGTAGATCTCCAGGAACAAGGCTCATTACCACCGCTGTACACTGCGTCTGTGTATCCAAAAGAATGAGGTCTGTTTAAATAACTGCAGCCCCCAACAGTGCTGCTTTCTCTCGGAAGACCCACTGCAGAAGACATGAGAGGGATGATGTGACATATCTGTGGGAATGTTTGAGTTTATGTTGTTTTCAGATGGAATTCCAGCTCCTCTAATAAGGAAACGCAACGAGGCAGCTAGACCAAGCGACAGAAGTTCAATGAGGACCCCCGAGGTCCCGGAAAACACATCAGTCAATGTTTCTGGCTAGACTTTAATATTTCATTTTATTTTTTTATTTTTGTGAACATGTATTTATTTATCTTGTTTCAAGAAGTCTTTGCAATGCAGGAAACTATGTACAAAGTATTTGAAGGAAAAAATTATAGAGTTTTCAAATTTCTTACTAAAAATATCCATATCCACAATTCTGAATTAATGTAGTTAATTAATGTAGTAACCAGGGTCCTGTGTCATGAAGCAGGATTACTGAGTTAGCTGGATAACTGCGCTGAGTAAAACCTGGAACAGAGGCCTGTATCATGAAGCAGGATTACTGATCAAATTGATAAGCAGACCTTGTTTTTTTTTTTTTCTGAAGCATGCCACACTCAGTAATGCTGCTTCATGATACAGGCCCCTGTTCCATGTTTTACTCAGCGCAGTTATCCAGCTAACTCAATAATCCTGCTTCATGATACAGACCTCTGTTCCAGGTTTTACTCAGCGCAGTTATCCAGCTAACTCAGTAATCCTGCTTCATGATACAGGCCCCTGTTCCATGTTTTACTCAGCGCAGTTATCCAGCTAACTCAATAATCCTGCTTCATGATACAGGCCTCTGTTCCAGGTTTTACTCAGCGCAGTTATCCAGCTAACTCAGTAATCCTGCTTCATGACACAGGACCCTGGTTGAGGAGGCGTTTCCACACATTTGGTTTCCTAGGAGACCAGGCCAGCTCCCCCCACGTTGTCGTGCTTCCCGTCCCACAGACACGATGCCAGCGCCTTTCAGGTTTTTTTTTTTTTTTTTGGCGAGACGAGGCTACAGAATCGTGACGGTGGAAGCGGCTTTGGACCACTGTGCACGTGGGCACAGTCTCCGGCGTCCCCACAAGAAAAAAAATAAATACATATATATATAATATTTGAGTCTGATTCACACCCTCTCGCTCAGTACACCCACGCCACAGATATTTATCTGAGCTTATATTCGTCCATTCAGCCACTTTAGAGCCCTGTATAGAGAAATGATTGGGTGAGGAGCGGAGATAACACCATATCATAAGCATCCCAGCCAATTGGAAGAGTCAGCACCTAAACATGTCATCAGCATTCCAACCAATGGGAGCAGTCAGTACAAAAACATGCAACATACATTTGAATGCCAGAATAGGTGGATAAGGAAACGTAAGAAGTTAGGCCCGAATTATTAAAAGCTCTAATGTGTGGTTGCTCTGTCAAGGATATTCCAACGTGGCCCTCAAATCTATGCATATTCCTGTCTCCTGCCCAATGCGTGCTGGGATAGGTTCCAGCACCCCCCGCGACCCTGGCCAGAAATAGGCGGCTTAGATATAGGATGGATTGATGAACAATGCAAGGGACAGAGCGTACGTCTAAGTGAACACAAAGCGAGCAGAAAACAGCGCATCATAATATCTTAACACACAAGTCCAAGTGTGAGTGCATAGTGGGCATGTGTTCAGTGTAGTGTTAGGATGGACTTTCAGATCTAGAGAGAGGGCAGTCATGAATACAAGAGGGATAACCTGAGCAGGCAAGGATGCCCGGGACAGACAACTTCACACCCCTCAGATTGGGATGGCAGGTATGCTATCCCGCCAAGTTACGCCTTGGAGGGGGCATGCCCCATACCTATACAGCACCGAGAGTTTGCCACTTTTCAGGGTTCCCCACAGAAATAAGTAGTTTCACACGCGATCCCATACGAAACATTTCTGGGAAACGACAGGGTGAAGGAGTGCCGGGCTGGCAGCTACCTCGTTTTATTATTTGAGAAAGAACGCATGAATTAATTTAGCTCTGCCTAAATGTAAAAACAGGGAATACCAAGATTCACAATGTTTCGGGAGGATCAATTTTGTGCTAAACGAATCCCTTTTGACTCGGCGCAGGTGAGACGCCAAGCAGATTATACCATGGCACGCTACTCGGGCGATTTCCCATTGATCACGTGATCTTTCTCAAAATAAACGTGCGCCGTAGGCTACACAAATGAGTGCACGAAGTTGCATACAGTTGGTCGTTACAAATAATTGTCACAAGACATGAACACAGTAATTATTATAGAGCCGGTCACAACTGCAACCCTCCAGACGCTGAGATCGTGTCTAAGTATAAATGGTGCGACCTCTGATTTTTCCCACCTGAAAAGAGAGACTACGTATTCTGTGACTACTGAACGCTTTAGCAACATCCCAGTTAATGGCAAGTTACTAGTTACATGCAATCAATAATACAAATAATTGTTGTTATACCAGTGAGTATTTTGTAACAGTTTAAGTGGCAAAAATGTATACTGTACATTCCAAAAAGGGAGCCTGCATTATGATTTATGACTGGAATTTTCTGAGCTGAACATGTATGTAGCTGGTTTAGGAGACTTTCCTCTCTCTCTCTCTCTCTCTCTCTCGAGTGAGACAGTGAGTGCGTGTGTGTAGTGTGTGTGTGAGAAAGTGAGTGTGTGTATGTCTGTTTGTATAATAGCACTGGGTAGCACTGTCACCTCACAGCAAGAAGGTTGTGGGTTTGAATCTCGGCTTAGGCATGTTCTCCTCGTGTCTGCGTGGGTTTCCTACAGGTACTCCTCCCACAATCCAAAAACATGCAGGTAGGCTAATTGGAGATTCTAAATTGCCCATTGGTATGAGTGTGTGGATGGTGAGTGTGCCTTGCGATAGATTGGCAGCCTATCCAGGGTGTATTTCTGCCTCTTGCCCAATGCATGCTGGGATAGGCTCCCGCAACCCTGCTCAGGATAAGCAGGTATAGATAATGGATGGGATGAGCTTTTAGCCAAAGCTCAATGTTCTGAGTGAGAGCTTCAGACAAAGTCAATTTTTTTGTAAAAATCCTTATCCTTACAAACCCTTACATATTTGCAAAATCTTACGCTTCGAGATTTTAAAGCATGAGCGCACTGTGTTGTGTTCACTCAATAGATAAAATAAAATGGTCCTTCAAAAAATGAAACAAAACTGCTTTAAAGGTACACAAAGTAAACACTTGGAGGCACTGTAGTACAGTGGTTAAGTGTAGATGTGGTAGAACTGGGCTTGGAACTCAAAAGTTCAGGACTGAATAAAAGTAAGTTATATTTGTCCAAGAGCTGAGATGAGTCCATAATATCACACTGGTATTCAATTTTGCATCTACAATATATCCACAGTGTCAATTATGCATAAGACATTTAGAAAATAAAAGTTAAAATAAATAATTTAAGAGAGCATGCCAGTGCAGAGACACAAGGATTAGGATGCTGTTAATAAACTTTATTAGAGAGTTATGGCAGTTATGACAGCAAGTACGACAGAAAATACAGACTTGCAGGGTTTGTAACTCTGACTCTTCCTGTGAAAGGGGTGCTCAGGCCAGACCCAGGAAATGTTTAATTGATGCAGCCCACCTTTTGGGTCTGTTTCCCGTGGGTGTAATGTCTAAACAGCGAATTATTTTTTTAGCCTGCGGGAGAAATGAGATTGAACAAACATTGAGGTTGAGCAGGTGGTGATATTTGAAATGAATCATAAATTATCCTTGTAAATGACAGAAATGGGAAGTCTATTTCAAACGTTTGAAGAATCACATACCTTCTGTGCCTGCCTCGAAACATTTTGACTATAACGGACGTATGTTGACACGTGCTCACAGTTATTGCGTAGTAATTTGTATTTTCCACATCCGTTATTTGCCAGAAATGTGATTATTTCCACCATTCTCTCATCTGTATTTTTTTGCCACCCATCTTTGTTGTCATGAAGGTTGTTTTTTTGGTATGTACCTCCTTCAGCTGCTGCCAATACTGTACTAAATTGACATTTCATTCCGTCTTCACTTTCTATATGAAACAAGAAATGCAAAAGACAGTCATATAATGCCAAGGAAAAAAGAATTCTTAGACATAATAACACAAATAACCTTAAAACAAAGACCCCTGACCATGTTTCACTATAGACACAACATTTAATTTCAAGATGCTGTTCAGTGAAGGCAGCGGAATATAATGGTTTCAGAACCAGGCCTGTAACTGAAAAGGTGTGGGTTTGATTCCCAACTGCTATTATGCCCTTAATTAACCTGAAATGCTGCACTGAAATTATCCAGCTCAGTAAATGTACCTGTTCTGAAACTGTAATCTTTCTAATGGCAAAGTCAACCCTACTGTGTGTGGCCAAGAAACTCTATTTCATTTGAATTTACAGTAACACCTGATTTTGACTGAAGTTTCAGTCCTGTTTAATAAACCACAGACTAACATTTTTTGTTAATTTCCCTCAATCATGCATTCCCATCAGGCGACTTTTACACTATTTAGTTTGTTCATATTGTATTGATGTACCCATTCAAACATCCACATATCACACAAGAAACATTAATTGACAATTTTGGTCAGCTTGCCAGTACAATGGATGAATAAAGAAAAAAAACCTGAGAAATGGAAAAGATTGTCTCTGGATCCTTGCTTTTCTCCGGTCGTCTGAAAACGATGGTTTCCCACAAATACACCATAGTGCTTGAATGGTAACACCTTTTTGTGTTTATAGGGAAATTCTATGATGTCTCCAAATGTAAACTGCCAATAAGAAAGTGAAGAAAATGATTACTTTTGTACACTGTCAAAAAAGTAATAAAAAAGAAAACTATAATAATAATAATAATAATAATAATAATAATAATAATAATAATAATAATAATAATAATAATAATAATAATAATAATAATAATGCAGAATATACAACAAGTTTCTGGTAGCAGAATTCCAAAGTTGTTTTGCTTCTTCCACCATAATAGGCAGTGCACTATTGCATTGCCTGCATTAGTGGACTATTGCATTGCCTGCATTAATGGACAATTGCATTGCCGGTACTTACATCTTTGGCTGCCTTGTCTTCTTCCTGTGAAAAATAGAAAATAAAGAAGGCAAGTTTTAAGTTTTAAAAGCTCTGCAGTTCTAGCCTGTTATGTATTCCAATCACATGCAACTTTTGATATGGTTGGCCACCACTGCCAGCTGTCTTCCCTGACTACCTTGGGTATTTATGGCACAGCTTTCGATTGCTTTATTTCCAACCTTGACAGTCCCTCCTACTAGGTGTCCCCCACGGTTCACTTCTTGGTCCTCTACTACTACAAAGCCTTTATCTGTGATGCAATGCTTTTAGATATGAAGCAGTACCTTTAGACATTCTGTAAAGCAATGCTTTTCCTGTCATTTAATTTATAGTAAGGGCTGACAATGCTGAAAAAATGAGGAAAATTCAAATCGTACCTGTCATAACTGCTTTTTAACATATGTTACTTTTTCAAATAGTAGGCCTAGTCTAATGTTTGTAACTCCATTTCAGGCAAGATTTGCTCAACACTCGGCAAGTCAGGGGATTCAAACTTTCTTTCAGACAGTGATAAATTATTACCTTAGAAGTCTATTTGCCAGAAAACGTGTACTAAAATAGCTAAATTATATATGAATATAATAGTCAATATTTACCTCTGGTGTGGGTGGCTTAAATGCTTCATTATGCTAAAGACAAAGACACATTGAAAAAATACATTTGCACCAATATCATTGACAATGTCACACAAAAATGAATGAATGAATAAATAAATTAATTAACACATTTGTAATCCCAGCTCATAGTCTTTAGCTGCATCAGTTGACAAGGAACCCTTCACAAATAGAATTTGTGATTGGGATTTGGAGTTTTAAGGTGCTCATTTTAAAAAGGACTTGCAAGGTTCTGTTAACACCTAAATAATCTGCATAGTTCTGTAACATATGTAGCGTATTTAATCTAAATGCATGCGATGAATTATTGCCTGATATGGATTGTTATACTTTATACTTGAACTATACAAAGTTAATGATTTTTCACATACATCCTATTTTCCAGAAGTCCGTTACTTATTAAAGTAATATTTTGGCTAAAACTCTAGGTTAGAGTTACGTAGCTTTTCATAAAACTTATACATGCATGTTACATGCAGTTAAAAATGAAATGTCTACATTTTGTTGTGAGAATGGGCAGTCGAGCTGAGTCTGCTCATAGCTATTTAGAATGTAGACTAGGTGCCATTCTCCAAAGTATATTTGCAAAACTTTTACCTAATGTCTCTTTGAGATAGGATGGAGGATATAAACCGATAAAATATAAATTCACATGGTACCGGTTTAGATTTTGAACCTCCTCCTAGAGCAACCACAGCCAGAGAGAGAAACAGGAGTGCTGTAATTAGCAGGTTCTTCATCCTGTTCTTTGTCTCTAAATAAAAAAAAAAGGATTCATATCACTTGAAGTTATGAAAGATAGTTATGTTTCCCCCCCAAAAATAAATAAATAAATAACTAAATTGGGAAACAGTTGTTCTTTGAGGACAAGTGTGATGGAGTGTACAGCTCTTGTTTGTTCGCACTCAGAATGACATCACGTTAAAGTGTCTGTGTCGTCAGTTCATATTAAACTCTAGCCTCTCCTAATGTCCACAGTATCTAAACTTATTCTTCTCTGTTTCTTTTTCCCTGCGACTTCTGCCTGCCCCATGCCTTGAGTTTGGGGACCTCTCTAGCCCTATCCCTCCCCTGAGTTTGGGGACCCCTCTAGCCCTATCCCTCCCCTGAGTTTGGGGCCCACTTTAGACCTATCCCTCCCCTGAGTTTGGGATCCACTCCAGTCCTGTCCCTCCCCTGAGTTTGGGGTCCACTCCAGTCCTGTCCCTCGCCTGGTACAAGTTCATGTCTTCCCCCAACCTGGAGCCCCAGATGCATCACGCTGCTCCTCCGGATATTATACATTATACTTTCATTTGGACTTTCTGTTTTACCAGTTAATTTATTGCCTCAGCTGTAACCTGTTCAACCCATTTGATCATTTGGCTTGAGCTGGGGAGCGACTTACACAACTTTTTACATTTACATGTACATTTAAGCCATAAGCCATAAGCCAAATGGCCATAGCGTTGTACAAATTAAATCTCCACACTGTTTGGGTACACTGAATGGCTTATTTAACATGATTTTGCTGTGTTTCAGATTAGGCGGCACGCATAGAATTATTGGGGACAGCCCATATTAGCATATTAGTGACTCCCACTGAGTCAGTCCTCAGCTCAATTGTTAGCTCCACGTATCGATCATTATAATACATTTTATTCAAGGTTATCTAGAAGTCCTTGTATTGTATTTGAATGGAAAATGAATGAAGTATTTGTAGTATTAAAAAAGCATTCTGCTGTTCTCTTGTTCATAGCGATTTCTAATTGTGCTGACCATTAAAACTGGAATTGAATTTCAAGGCACCCATTTAAATCTCAATAAAAAATGAATATTTCCTTTGATACCACATCTCAGTTAAAGAACCTAGGAACTAGTTGTAATTGTGATCGCTGAATTGTTTGTCATTTCCTTGGGTGAAATTTCTATGCTGGTGTAGTTTGGCTACTCACCTGAACTCTTGCTACACAAGTATCTGAGACACCAAGCAGTACCTGGGTGTGGAAGGAGGGAGTAAAACATAGTTTGGAGAGTTTAGCATGTGGATATTCTTATTTTAAAAACACAAGCGATCCTACATTTACATATGTCACTATAAATAATACTGATACAAGTATCAAGGATTAAATCTTTCTTGGCATCACAAACCCAAAGAGGTTGTCATACTTATATAAGTAAGCACTTCTATCATTGTTTATTTTCAGTTGTTTAAACGAACTTCTATTGAACTTCTGTCGTGAAATTAGAAGTTGCAGAAAAACGGAATAAATTCCTGATGATAATGATATATCTAAATATTTAAGTACACATTTTTCACATGTAATAAACTATGAAGACAACGCTACACTATAAAAGTGATGCTTTACAGTTTGCAGTCGAATTAACTGCCAATTGTTAATTCATCAGCATTTTTTGTTTTTTGAGTAAAAAAAAATAACTTTTAGTCAACAACATATTTGGATCTGTCCTGAAAAAGTAACAAATTAGGAAAGAAAAAGCCAACATAGTTGTAATTTTACTGAATAAATACAAATACGAATTACAATTCAATGAATCAAATACATTTTGTAATGTAATGAATCAAGAAATATAGAGAGAAAGAGAAGGAAAATTGAGCGATCACACACGTAACGTCTTACCTGAGGTTCAGGAGACAGGTGGATGCAGAGCCGTATGGAAGAGGTGCTTTTAAAGTCCTGTCTTATCAGACTCCATTCAGATACCCTGCTGCTCCCCAACCACCACCCTGCCTACAAAGATGTTAATAAGCACTTTAAACAATATGTGTGTTTGCTTTTTGCGATTAAAGTTTTTAATTTAAAAAGGGAGCAAGGGCAGAATGGTTAAAGGTGACCACACTTCAGAAAATGGCCGTTTCATTTTCTCACTGCTGTGGGTAAGATAATCCCAATTGGAGGCTGGTTGGGGTATAATATATTGGTTAAGTAAATTTTGACAGTAAGCTCCTTTTGTGTTGGGCACAATGTGCTTTTCTCCCCTTTGCATATGAGAGAGTGCAATAGCACAGAGATAGTGAACCACACGTCTCATTTCAGCACAGAAAGCCAAATTCCATGCAAAGTGGGGTGACTGAACAGTGAGGTCATGGATGAGCAGATCTGCCTCACTTATTTTGTTGGTTCCAGGGTAGCCCAACTCAGACTGATGTGTCTGTGAGGTGAGCAAGACAGAGCCCTGTGAGTTTTTGTTCCAATTCTGGTGATTATTAATTTGGGTAGAGTGGGGTGATAGGTGAGCTCCCCCTGGCTACCCTGTAATTTAAGCTATTTTTCTTTGTCCTTCACAACTAGTAATTCACAAAACTCACAAAAACAGAGACTAACCTACTTTAAAGGTGCCCATAGAAAGAACTGAGGGCTCTGAGGTTCTTGAGGTTATGAGATCGTTTAGGACAGAACAGTGGTGTGGGACAGTTGTGTGGGACAATGAAGTAGGACAGTGGTGTGGGACAGTTGTGTAGAACAGTGGTGTAGAACATTAGTGTGGGACAGTGGTTTGGGACAGGAGAAAAAAGAAAATCACACGTGAAAATGTCCAGTTCACATGTGGAATTTTCTTTTCACATGTGAATATTTTCTTCCCACATGTGAAAATGTTAAATGCACATGTGAAATTATGATGTTCTCTTGTGAAAAGACAAATATCACATATGATTTTTTAATAAGGATTACATGATTTTTTAAAATGATGTCAAGCCAGTCCATAATCTCACTTATCATGGGCACCTTTAAAGCAGGTTAGAAGAAGAGACCTGAGCCCCCTGGTCTGAGATAGCAACCCCCCCCCCCCCCCCCCCCCCCCCGCCCCCCCCCCCCCCCCCCCCCCCCCCCCCCCACCCCCCCCCCGCCCCCTGGAACTGGAACCCAGACTCACAGGACTCTGTTCTGCTGACAGCCACATCAGTCTGAGTTTAGCCACCCTGGCACCAACAGAGCAAGTGAGGTAGATCTGCTAATCCATGACCTCACTGTTCAGTCACCCCACTTTGCATGGAATTCGACTTTTTGTGCAGGTTCACTATCTCTCTGCTACTGCGCTCTCTCATACAGTATGTACAGGGGAGGAAAGCACATTGTGCCCAATACAGAAGGAGCTTACATGTTGAAATTTGCTTAACCAATATATTATACTCCCACCCAGCCTCCTGTTGGGATTATCTTACCCACAGCAGTGAAAAAATGAAACGGCCATTTTCTGAAGTGTGGTCACCTTTAACTATCTGCCCTTGTTCCCTTATTAAATAAAATGCTGTAATGGCAATAAAGAAATGACACATTTTGTTTGTAGTGCTGATTACCGTCTTTGTAGGAGGGGAGGTGGTTGGGGACTGTAGTCTGATTAGACAGGACTTTAAAAGCACCTCTTCCATACGGCTCTGCATCTGCTTGTCTCCTGAACCTCCGGTAAGCATGATGCGCTCTCTCTCTCTCTCTCTCTCTCTCTCTCTCTCTCTCTCTCTCTCTGTCTCTCTCCATCCCTCTCACATTCCACTTTCATTCTCATTTTCTCTCTCTCACACACCCCCCCCTTTCTGTCACATCTCCTTCTCTCTTTCATTTTAATTAATTAATTGTGAGACATTATAAAAACTTTGTTTTATTGAATTGCATTTGTTTGGCAAAATGATGACTGTATTGGCTTCTTCTGTCTTCTTTGAATGAATATATTTAATTTCATTTTTTGCAATAGATGTTTTTTCTATTATTTTTTTCTGAATGCAAACAAATTATTTTTTCAGTGAATTAACAAAATATGATATTTAATAATTCATTATGCTGTTAATTACCAGTGAAGAATACAAAATATTCAGAAATATCAAATATCATCAAGTTGAACAGGTATTTATTCAAAGTTTTTCTGCAACTTCTATCTAATTTACCCATAGAAGTTATATTATAGAAGTAGATATCATGATTGAGGTGGGGCCAGAGTGGAATTCAGAAAGCATTTTTCAAATGTTATTAAGACGTTTTCTATCAGTTTTTTCTGCCAAATGATATTATTTCAGAAATGCTGAAATAACTGCATGAATGAAAACATTTCATTGTAAATTAGACATACAAACGTGTTTACAGCTTTTTAAAAAAGTGATCTAGGGTGCAATTACCCTTCAATCGTTGATCCTTGTATTAGTATTGCATATATATAAATGTAGGAGCACTTCTGCACTGGAAAATAAATCTACATGCTAGACTCTCAAAACTATTCTCCACACAGATGTCAATGGGGGTGGGAGTAAAGAGATACCTTTCAACTTTAACCAGAACAGTTGAGAGCTTTTAATCTATTTTTCTTCTGTTATTTTAAAATACATTTTTACATAAATGCAGAGAAGATGAGGAACCTGGTAGCTGAAGCCCTCCTGCTTCTCTCTCTGGCTCTGATTGCTCTGGGAGGAGATATATTTAAGGTACCATGTATGTTTATCTGCCTATATTGTCCATCTACTCTCAAAAAGAAACAAAGTCAGATTTGTGAACACACTTTTGAGAATTGCACCAAGTCTCTATTTTAAATAGTTATGAGCAGACGCATCATTACTTCACATTCTCACAACAAACATAAAAGGACTACAGACATAACTATGAAGGTCTGGAAGCATTTCATTTGTGTGGAAGCATTTTATTTTTTACTGTTTATTACATGCATATATAGGCTTTATAAAATGCGACTTAATCTAGTTTTACCCAAAATGTTACTTCAATATTTAACTTTCCTCTGAAAAATATTTGTGAAAAATTAACCTTACATTTCAAATGTTGAAAGGCCTTACATATGCCTGCCTTTCATATCAAGTATATTAATATATATCAAGCAATAATCCATCACATGCATTTACATTAAATATACTGCATATGTTACAGAATTAGCTGATTATTTTGGTGTTAGGTGGGTCATAAAGTAAGGTGCCCATTAATAGACCAGTGCATTGCACAAGTGCTTTTAAACTGAGTACATTTAAAGGCCTTTCTAATTGTGAAGGGTTCCTGCTGAACTGATGCGGCTAAAGTCTAGATGCCAGGGGCATTTATTTATTTATTTATTTATTTATTTATTTATTTATTTATTTATTATTGCTGTTAATGTATTTGGTGTCAATGTGTCTTTGCCTTTAGAAAGAAGCATTCATACCAGACCCTGTCGTGAGTATTGATTATTGTATGCTGCTATGTGATTTAGCTATTTAAGTACAGATTTTTGGCAAACACTTTGAAGATAATAATTCATGGCTGCTTGAAAGAGAGTTTGAATCTACTGGCCCGATGAGAGCACATTTTGTCAGAAAGTAGCATATGTTAGGAAGCATACTTTTATGAGACGTCTACATCACATGTAAAGACATTGTGTCACATGTGAAAGCACTGCAGTGCAGATAAAGGCATCTAAAGGTTCTTCATCACATCTAAAGGAATTGTATATATAAAAAGGCAAACTGCTTCATTCTGTGATTCAAATGTCTATAGCCAAAGAGCTTCTGTGTTTATGTGTCTTCTTTGATCTGGTTTAACAAGGAATACATTTTTTTTTTTTAATTCCATTATATGCAGTAGTTAGATTATATTACAATCATTTAGCAGACACCCTTATTCAAGGTAATGTATAGCAGTGGAGAACACCAATGTTACAGCCAAGCAAAAGTGCAATCATACCAAGAAGATGCAGAGGCCATCCATATGCATTAAGTATAGGCACATTGGTGGTAGGGGGTGGGAGAGGGGGCGGCTGCTTCTGGATGAACTGCAGGCATCTGATGGTGGACATAGGGTGGCCAGCAAGGAGATAATTGTGGTAGTCCAGACAGGAGATGATCAGCACCTGGACTAAGATCTGGGTTGAGTAGGTGGTCTGGAAGACATAGATTCTATAGATGTTGTACAGTAAGAATCTGCACACCAGACAAACTGTGCTCAGAGAAGAACTGTTTGCTATCCAGTCCACTCTAAGATTCATAGCAGATGAAGAGAGTGACACTGTGGTGGATACAGGGTGAAGGACAGGTTCAGCACAGGGGAGCACTTGGTTGGGAGCAGAGTATCTCAGTTCTAGTCAAGTTAAGCTTCAGTGGATGATTTGTAATTCAGCTTGAACTGTCTTGTAGGCATGCTGAGATGTGAGCTGACTCTGAGACCAGTATATCAGAGGGGAGAAGGAGAGAACGGGTTGTGTGTCATTAGTTTAGCAGTGATATGACTGGCCATAGCCATAGGAAGACATGACAGAACCAAGTTAATAAAGAAAGAGAAGCGGAGAGGACCAAGGACAGAACCCAGGGGGACACCTGTTGAGAGTTTCCTTCATGCAAGGTTGGAAGCAAAGCAGTCAAGAGCTGAGCCACAAACCCCTAAGGTAGTAAGGGAAGACAGCTGGCAGTGGTCGTCAACCATGTCAAAAATTGTGCGTAAAACATAACAGGTTAGTACTGCTGAGCCTTTATAACTTAAAATGTGCCTTATTTATTTTATGTTTTTCCCAGGAAGAAGCTAATGCGACCGCAAACGTAAGTGCAGGCAATTCAATACTCCGCTCCTGATTATGGTTAGTTAGTAGATTAATTTATTGTGAAAGAACATGAAAGAAACACGAAGAAAAATTATTTTCACTTCCACTGTAGTATGTGTCACATAGATTTAAATTTTATTGCAATTTTCTTTTTTGTGACACAAATGTGTCACACATTCTGTACTGTGCATCAACCCCCCCCCCCCCCCAAACCCCCCCCCCCCCCCCCCCAATCCCCCACCAGCAACCTCCCAGCTGTATTTTCAGTCTCCCTGACATACACAGTACACATTGGAGTGATTTTAATTATAATTTGTATTTTAAACAGTTGTGATGTGCCATAACTGTCCAATGAAACAATACTAAATAATATAAGAAACAGGACAGTAACATGCTATGTTTTAGATAGAATGGATATTTAGGATTCAAAATATAATAAGAAACAAAACAGAAGTTCATTATTCTTAATGTTTTCTTTTTTATATTTACTTTTTGACAGTATGCATAAGTAATTATTTTTCTCACAATTTAAAGTTTACATTTGGAGACATGATTGCATTTCCTCGTATGGACAATTTTTTCCAGCATTATGGCATATTTGTTGGAAACTATTCTTTTAAGGAGAAAAAACCATACCAGGATTTTTTCCATTTCTCAGGTATTTCCATTTTGTTTTTTGTTTTTTTCTCTATAAATGTCACACACTCAAGCTGACCAGACTTGTCAATGAACATTTCTTGTGTGATTTTTGGATGTTTGAGTGAGTCAATCAATGTGATATGCAAAAACTAAATAGTGTAGAAGTTGTCAGAACAGAAAGCTTGATTGAGGGCAACCAACAAAAAAGGAGCTTAGAGCACTGAAACTTGATTGGAACCAGGTGTTAAGTACAAATGAGACCAAAATTGAGCTTGGTCACACACACTAGTGGTGAGTTTGTCTTTAGAAAGAAGTCTTATATTTACATGAAACACATTCAGTCTTATCCAGGCTGACTTACATAGATTACATTTTTATAACTGATCAATTACAGAGCTGGATATTTCACTGAAGCATTTTCGATTAACTATCTCATTCAAGGGTATATGAGCAGTGCCGTAGTTGGGAATCAAACTCATAACTTTTGACTTACGAGCGAGTTATTAAACCATTACACCACACTGCCTTCCCTGAGAGATGTTTTGAAATGAAACATCATGTCTACAGTGAAATACAGAGAGTGATCTTTGATGTTATGAGGTTGTTTGACATATAATACTCCTGGGGTTCTTGTTAAGGTCAACAGAATTAGGAACTCCAGCAAGCACCAAGACACTGTATGTAACATAAAAACCTGGTTCCCTTGACGAAGAATCTCAAAATCGGGTGCAAATGTATCTTTCAGCAGGGCAACAATCCTAAATATACACAATATGATCAAACCCTAACCCTTATACCACACTCCTCCCCGCAGTGCTTACATTGGATACCTTTAAAGGAGGTCTGATTTGTGAGTCATCAAGTGTGCTGGGTGGACACATCATAGAGCTCTCATGTTTTAAAAATTCTGATGCAAATATATTTGTCCTATCAAGGATAAGAATTTCAAAAAAAGTCTGAATTGACATATTAGATCTGTCTCTCTTCTCTGAGAGCTTTGGTTACTTTGGCTAATCGCTCATGAAAGAGTGAAAAAAGGGGGCGAGAAAGTTATGTTGCCACGTTAATTAAGAGCTTAAGATGTTGATCAGATGCCTTTTATTTATGTTTTGTTTTGGGTTATTTTGTATATGAAGTTTTTTTTTTTGCTTGCTTGCTTTGAGGCAAAATTGCAAACAGAATTGTCTGTTTTCATGCACGTGACACACACACAGAGACACACACACACACACTTTGTCTCTCTCTCACAAACACACACACACACACACACACTTTGTCTCTCCCTCTCACACACACACACACACACACACACATGCACACTTTGTCTCTCTCTCTCTCACACACATGCACGCACACAGTTTGAGTATTTCCTTAAAGTTTGAACCGGTATTGTGGTGATAAATACAGAACATACAGTTTGTGAAAACAGAACCCCTCTCATCAAAATTGCCATCGGAAATGTCCCAGGCAGAACATGCTAGCTAGCGAACGCTTTAGTTGTGCAGTGATACCCTCCGACCACTGAGCGACGCTGTGAGATTGAGGCTTATGCTGTCTGAGTGCCTGTTTGAAATGCCGAAGGGAGAAGAAGCCAAGCAGCAGGCATACACGGGCATCGTACGCATCAGCGATACTGCCATAGCATAAGTCCATTACATTTTCCCTCCTTGTCAAACTGTCCACATACTGCTGAAATGAAGGCAGAACACTGTCAAGTCTACAGATCTTAAAGTTGCCATCAATAAATACTGGGGCCGGTATACTTGCTCTCTCTGAAATTTATGACACTGTTCTGTACTGTTACAAGTTATACCCAGGTTTTACCTGCAGGGGGAGCTGCAGCACAGTGTAATCTTTTTTATTATGTGCACTGACCTCTCCTTCCTCTAAGCTCCAATCTCCCATCATGACTAAATGCACTTTGCTTCAGAGGACACACACAGGAGTACTGACCATATGGAAACCAATACACATACACACATGCACACAAACACACAGACACACACACACACTCTCTCTCTCTCTCACACACACACACACACACATACACACACTCTCTCTCTCACACACATACACTCTCTCTCTCACACACATACACTCTCTCTCTCACATGCATACACTCTCTCACACACACTCTCTCTCACACACAATTTCTCTCTCACACACACACAAGCACACTCTCTATCTCTCTGTCACACACACACTCTCTCTCCCTCTCACATACACACATATACTTACATACATACACACATACATTCTCACACACACACTCACACTCACACACACAAACAGGATTGCACATAAAATTTATAAGCAGTCAGCATTCATCACCTTATACACCTAGGATGCACATGTGTCATGAATCCCATACTGGTTTTTCATGGGGACATTTATGCAGATTTTTGTTCCAACCAATCACCACACCTGCTTATTTCAAGGATTTACACACCTGAATACCTGCATACTCTCGGCCCTCCATGGAACATGATTGGGCAGCACTAAGTTAGCAAATGTTGAGGACCTTTGGATGCGAGACAACCGTTACTATCAGAAATTTAGCTGGGCAGCTCGGACCAGCAAGTGGCAGCAGGACATTGTACATTAGCTGGAATAAACTCTCTTCCTGGAGATCTACTGTCTGTGGGTTTTGACTCCAACTCAAGCAAAGCACACCTCATTCAACAGCTCGAGCAGGACTGCCCAACCCTGTTCCTGGGGACCTACTGTCCTGTACCAAACAGTGCATAGAACAGGGCTGTCCATCGCTGTTCCAGGAGATCTACTGTCGTGTAGGTAAAAAAACACACCTCATTCAACACCTAAAGACCTCACTGAGCTGCTGATTAGTAGGGCCAGGTCAGGTATGCCAAATTAGGGTCGAAGTGAAAACCTACAGGATGGTAGATCTCCAGGAATAAGGCTCATCACCACCGCTGTACACTCCGTCTGTGTATCCAAAAGAATGAGGTCTGTTTAAATAACTACAACCCCCAACAGTGCTGCTTTCTCTCGGAAGACCCACTGCAGAAGATATGAGAGGGAAGATGTGACATATCTGTGGGAATGTTTGAGTTTATGTTGTTTTCAGACGGAAATCCAGCTCCTCTAATAAGGATAAGCAATGAGACAGCTGATCAAGCGACAGAAGTTCAATGAGGACCCCCGAGGTCCCGGAAAACACATCAGTCAATGTTTCTGGCTAGACTTTAATATTTCATTTTATTTTTTATTTTTGTGAACATGTATTTATTTATCTTGTTTCAAGAAGTCTTTGCAACGCAGGAAACTATGTACAAAGTATTTGAGGGAAAAAATTATAGTTTTCAAATCTATGTAATTTCTTACTAAAAATATCCATATCCACAATTGTGAATTAATGTAGTTACTGGGCAAATTGATAAGCAGCCCTTGTTTTTTTTTTTTTTTTTTTTTTTCTGAAGATTTTACTCAGCGCAGTTATCCAGTTAACTCAGTAATCCTGCTTCATGATACAGGCCCCTGTTCCAGGTTTTATTCAGCGCAGTTATCCAGTTAACTCAGTAATCCTGCTTCATGATACAGGCCCCTGTTCCATGTTTTACTCAGCGCAGTTATCCAGCTAACTCAGTAATGCTGCTTCATGATACAGGCCTCTGTTCCAGGTTTTACTCAGCGCAGTTATCCAGCTAACTCAGTAATCCTGCTTCATGATACAGGTCCCTGTTTCGGGTTTTACTCAGCGCAGTTATCCAGCTAACTCAGTAATCCTGCTTCATGACACAGGACCCTGGTTGAGGAGGCGTTTCCACACATTTGGTTTCCTAGGAGACCAGGCCAGCTCCCCCCACGTTGTCGTGCTTCCCGTCCCACAGACACGATGCCAGCGCCTTTCAGGTTTTTTTTTTTTTTTTTGGCGAGACGAGGCTACAGAATCGTGGCGGTGGAAGCGGCTTTGGACCACTGTGCACGTGGGCACAGTCTCCGGCGTCCCCACAAGAAAAAAAAAAAAAATATATATATATATAATATTTGAGTCTGATTCACACCCTCTCGCTCAGTACACCCACGCCACAGATATTTATCTGAGCTTATATTCGTCCATTCAGCCACTTTAGAGCCCTGTATAGAGAAATGATTGGGCGAGGAGTGGAGATAACACCATATCATCAGCATCCCAGCCAATAGGAACAGTCAGCACTTAAACATGTCATCAGCATTCCAACCAATGGCAGCAGTCAGTACAAAAACATGCAACATACATTTGAATGCCAGAATAGGTGGATAAGGAAACGTAAGAAGTTAGGCCCAATTTATTTAAAGCTCTAATGTGTGGTTGCTCTGTCAAGGATATTCCAACGTGGCCCTCAGATCTACGCATATTCCTGTCTCCTGCCCAATGCATTTTGGGATAGGCTCCAGCACTCCCCGCGAACCTGGCCAGAAATAGGCGGCTTAGATATAGGATGGATTGATGAACAATTCAAGGGACAGAGCGTACGTCTAAGTGAACACACAGCGAGCAGAAAACAGCGCATCATAATAACTTAACACACAAGTCCAAGTGTGAGTGCATAGTGGGCATGTGTTCCGTGTAGCGTTAGGATGGACTTTCAGATCTAGAGAGAGGGCAGTCATGAATACAAGAGGGATAACCTGAGCAGGCAAGGATGCCTGGGACAGACAACTTCACACCCCTCAGATTACCATATACAAAGCTGTTCCTGAGCAGTATCGGTCCCCACACACCTGTACCTAACCTGTCCCCACACACCTGTCCCTCACCTGTCCCCACACACCTGTCCCCACACATGTCCCCCGCACACGTCCCCACATACCTGTCCCCATACATGTCCCCACACATTTGTCCCCCACCTGTCCCCACACATGTCCCTGCATATCTCTCCCCCACATGTCCCCACACACCTGTCCCCTACATGTCCTCACACATGTCCCCATACACCTGTCATCACACACAAAGTATTAAAAGAACATAGCGTGCGAATGAAATGTAAATCAAAGTGAAGTGGAAGGTACATTCACCCATTAATATAATGACCATTTATTTTCTATAGGCCCAAACAATTTAAGTTAAAATACGCAGTAAAAATGTAAACATTAAATACAAAAACTTGCTGCTTCTGAAAACAGTGATTATTAGCGATTATATGGTAATACAGTCATTATTAAATTAAAGCACTGATTGAGAGAGTACTAAATAAACAGGAATACAGTCTTAGGTACAAATTGTACGTTAGTTCCCGTGAACAGTCATTTATTAGAGCTATATTTTCTTTTGCAGCAAGTGACAGCATCACAACATGCCAAGGGATGCACAATACACCTGTGGTTACTGACAAAAGCATTTACAAATGCCCTTGTAGTGCTCATAAAGGTGCTATGTAGAGGTTATGAAGGAGTTCCATAGAGCTTATGAAGGAGTTATGTAAACTCTCAGGAAACACAATTTATTAGAAGTATTACGGTTTGTTTTTATGGCACAGTAAGTCTACCATGAGATAAGCACCTGTGTTTGAGATGCTAGCGCAATGTAGGTGTGGCCATGCTGGAAGGGCCTATCTGTTTAAATAAATGAATCATGAAAACAGGTAAACTTGAACAGTCAGATTTCACCCTCTCATGGGCAGGAGCTGGAATCCACTTCTTTTCAAGTCTCGCCCACTTTTCCTGTGTCCATGAAGAACACGTGGTGAAATAACTAAACGGCAATTCCAGGTGAGTTACCACAACCTTCATCTGCATGAAAGAAAAAAAAAAGAAATATATATGTATGTATATACATACAGTATATATATGAATTATCGCCTTATTTTCTTATGCACAACAATGTCCAAACAACAGTCTTGTTCTGGCTCTTTAAAAAAGGTGATTCAAACACCGTTTGACAAACGTTCAACAAGCAGTTCCATAACACATTAGACGTGTCATTTCCACTGTCCGAACTTAGTCACAGTTCAGTTTGGCCGTCACCTGAACATTCCGTTTGAACAACAACGCAGAACCTGCTCCTTATGTCAATGGACAGCGTAGGCTTCATTCTAGCAATGCTGTGAATGAGCATCGTCGTACCTACACGAGGCGGTCATAGTATCCGGGCAAACTTTGGACTGACGTGGCGGGTTGGAGTGGTCGACTGGGGAAAAATGGGCGAAGGATGCCTTTTTGGGGAGAAGAACAGCGTATTCAGGAAAACAACTTCACACAGCAATGCCATTTAACTGTGACGCACACATGTGACTCCATTTTGTTGAAACTACATAATTTCCTGTGCAATGCTGACAACTGTCCAGCTACAAGACTGGAAGAGCGTTAAACATACCTGGACTTCTTCGATTCCGCACACCTGGTGTTGGTGCAGCCGTAGTAACTTCTGGCACACAATAGCCGTACCTGTGGAGAGACAAGCAGGTACGGCAGTGGAGCTTTCCTAGTATATAACCCAGTAATAAAGAGCCTTTCTTTTCTCCCTGTAGACTACAGCTTCCTTATAGGACAGCTCTGGATCAGAAGCATTTATTTTATTTAATTTTCCTATTTCGCCCCAGGAAGAAATGCACAAAAACGGACTTGGAATTGACTGAGCTCTGGAAATGAAGGGCTTGGGCTGCAGTACTGTGATGAACCACAACAATAGGCTGAAGATGTTTTATTCTCAAAGTGCCCTTTCGATACAATTACGCACACACACGCATACACACGCACACACTCACATGCACACGCGCACAAACACACGCACACACACAGACTAAGCAACGCTAACATTTAGCGAACTTGGGCTAGAGCTCCGGGCAGGTGCCCAGAGCCGAGGAAGACAAGAAAAAAAAAAGAAGAGAGAGAGAGAGAGGTTTTTCTAAGTATCGTGTTTAATGTACTGACCTCCTGGGATCGGGAGCGGCTGGGATCGCACTTGCGGAGCCTCTCTCTCTTGTTCTGTCTTGTTCTGAAAGTGTAAAAACACAAACTCACACAATATTTATCACATTACATAATTCATTCACTTTTTTTTCAATCTGCCTGTATTACAATCATTACACTTGTATGCAATACTAGCAGCTTCAATGATCTCACCTTTACCTAAAATACACTAAAACGTACCATATTCTGGTGAAAATCAATATTTTTTCATCCAAGCCATGTGGAAGATACTAGTTAATTTAAATTACCTAATAATGTTCTTAAAAACATAATTTATTTCATGATATAGCCACTAAATATATCAGAAATGTGCTAAACAGATATAAAATCTCAATTTAAACTGAATGAATAAATAAATAAATAAATAAATAAATAAATAAATAAATAAATAAAAGTTTTTAAAAAAACCTTAAACTTGTTGGTTTAACAGATATTGGTTATTGATTTGTTCCATCATATTGCATGCTGGGAAAAGCAGTTTTACAAATGCTCAGTCAGTCCCTTGGCATAGATGGTAAGTTTGTACATTTGTAGTAACAGAACGTTTAGTTGTGTGTATCATTTGTTCAGTGTGTGTAATACCCCTCCCCTGTACTCACGGTTCTGAAAATATCTTGTCATTCTGTCCAGAACTTTGCTCTTCAGATTGAGCAAGTATTTATCCACATCCGTTTCTTCTGGAACCTTCCCAGGGTTCTTTGCTATGAACTGAGCCCTACGATATCATTCTAGAGTCAGGCTTCCGTATAATGATGATAATAATAATAATAATAATAATAATAATAATATATTAACTGTCTGTTTGTTATGTTTTTTCAATTCCCCTTCATGTTCATTGCTTTGAGTGTTGACATTACAATAATAAAATGCATTACAATATCTACTACTACTACTGACAATAATAATAATAACAATTATGATTATTATGATTATCATGCTTGTTATTATTATTATTATCATTAAAAGGGGATTCTATTGCTCTCTTGTGAGCCATTCCATAGTTTAGGAGTCCATACAGTGAAGGTTTGACCTGTTGAATGATATAATATAACATAGGGTTCATCATTACGAGGAAAACATAGTGATGAAACAATTAACATACCTTCTCTTTGTGTCCTTGTAGTTCTGAAATGAAGCCCCAAACATATTGATTAAATAAACATTAACCAACAAATCTAATTCATCTACACATCAAAACACATTACACATTAATACACTCAGGGTATGTGTATGACGTGTTGATAATGACTGGGAATACATATTCTTCACAGTTGGCTATTCATTCAGCAGTGTATTGTACTTGTGAGTTATTACAGATTATCAGCTATTGTAGATTTGTTCCCTCTTCGGTTTTGTGTTTGTGCTGTAAATTTCTCTGGATTAGAGTGTCTGCTTGGTGACAGCATGGCGAAAGATGTCATTGGTGCAAGGTACTAAAGTTTTTGCCTGACTCTATTTGAAGAACGTTGTAGTCTGTGGTGTCCTGTGCAAACCGCTACAGAAGTTACCTTCAGCAACACCATGTCTTTGGCTCTGAGGTCCTGCTCCATGGCTTTGATCACGTCTGATAGGGACTCTATGTCGTCGCTCAGGTCCTCCGTCATCCTCTGGGCCAAATCTGCCTTGTCCCTCACCTCTTTCCTCAGGGCACTGATCCTAGACTCCTCCTCGTTCCGCAGAAACCGGAAAAGTTTGTCAAACTCCGCCCGGATCTGGTTCTCTGTGGACTCTTTTTTGCTCTGTGTGAGGGGGCGGTTGTTGTTTATCAAACTGCATTTTTATATTGAGATATGAATCACACAGTTTTCACAAGTGATACTTTTTTTGGTTCATCCTGCTCACCTTGAGGTTCTGTTCTGTACTCTCGCAGGTCTGCTTGGTTTTCTCCAGGACTTTAAGGTTCTTATCCAAGGATTTCAAATCCGCTCTGATTTCCCCCTGTAAACAAAATGTGTGTGTGAGCGCATGTGCGTGTGTGTGTGTGTGTGTGCGCGCATGTGTGTGTTTTGCTTACTGTTTTCTGTATTTTTCTGAAGCACATAAGACAGATTTCTGAATGGTAATGTGCTATACAAACACAATTATTATTATTATTATTATTATTATTATTATTATTATTATTATTATTATTATTATTAGTAGTAGTAGTAGTAGTAGTAATAATAATCGTAGTTGTTGTAGTAGTAATAGTAGTAATGCATCTTATTAATTATGTTCACACTCACAGCACTTTGCGGGTCAACGTGAACAGAAAGTGAACGAAAAGCTACAGACAGCCACTGATTTCTTACCCTAAATGTCTGAGCGGCCTCCTGTACGGGCCGGAGCGTGTGATTCTTGTGTTTCTCTGACGCCTGGCAGACGACGCAGGCGGGCTCCTGGTCCTCCAGGCAGAAGAGCTTGTGCCTCTTCTGGTGCAGGGGGCAAAGCTCCTCGGCCCGGGCGGGATTCCTCCACCTCCTGACCGTGCGGACGGCCTCGCTGGGCTCCGTGGACGGGGCGCTGGCGGCGGCGGTGGTGGGGGCAGTGCGCCTCCCTCCTCCCCCTTTGAAAGCCTCGCACAGGTTCCTCAGGGCCAGGTTTCGGTGGGGCTGCTCGCTGCTCTGCTGACGACAGACGGGGCACCTGTGGATCTGGCGGCTCCCGCACTGCTGCAGGCACAGTCTGCACAGGGTGTGGCTGCAGGGCAGGAGGAGGGGGTCCTCGTAGATCCTGTAGCACACAGGACAGGTGAGCTCTTCTTCCAGGGGCTCAAACGCCGCCATCCGCTGTTCCCTGTTGCAGAACTGCCTCTCAGCGCATTCAATGAGTTCTAATCTCCGCACGTAGCTTTACTTTCACTTCAGCTACGGCGAACCTGGATTCTCTCTCAAATTTAGCCTTATTATTCTTTCTTTTTTGCTGATTTTTTTTTTTAGTTTCGTCTCAGTTTGTTTCCTTTTAGTTTTTTTTTTTTTTTTTTGCTGCCGTTGTTGGTCTACAGCTGTTATGTTGAGGTCAGTATAATTATCACCTCCTGACTCTCTAATTTACTTTGCCTCCGCCGAGCGTATATGACAGACTGAGCATTCTGACTCTTCACTCGCCTTAAAACCTTCTGTTTCACTTGTGTGTTTTCAGGTCAGACATTGCTGAAACTCGTCCAAGTTTTTAATCTTCAGACGGGTATGTGCCGAAAAAGGTGGGCGGGGCTTTACAGGAAAGAACCCCCAGCAGCTTATCTTTTAGAGGAAGGAATTCCATTGTGCCAGTTCAGGTGACGTCTCTGAGATTTACTGACATAGCTAGAGCACTTCCTGAATGGCCACACCCGGAAGCGCACACCTGATCTCACAGTATAGCGGAAGGGGTACTGTAACATTAAAGTAGACTGTATCACCGGCTTTTTACCTAGGTCGATTAAGGTATCTCAAACAATACTCTTATACTCAATACTCGGTACTTATTGAGACTGAAAAGGAAACGTGTCATGAGGTAATTGACAGGGATAAGGTAACTATTGTGGCCTAATATACAGCAGGGCTGCTCAGCTCGACATCCTGCGGGCCTACGGGTCTTTTTTGCTCCTACCATGCGCTACACCATCAGATTTCAACTATATTGGGAAAGTGGCTTCAAACTCGTCTCCCCCCCTCATTCCTTCCACCCCCCCCCCCCTTTCCTCCACATGCTTCTGGGTAGGAGACAAGTGGGAGTGGAGGAAAGGAGGCTAGGAGGGAAAAGTAATGAGATGCACCCTCAGCATTTACGAATACAACAAAGCCAGAAGAAAATGGTGGACAAATGGCGGTTATGCTCCCTGAAGGCCACCCAGAGAAGCATGGTCAGAAAGTATCCACCAATCCCATTCAGGGTTATTGTCTCTTCTAGTTTACTTTGTGATTGGTGGAGCTCCTTTCTGGTTTCCGGGCAAAAATTGATCACATTAATGTCCCATCCCTAATTTATTACCCTGGCCGATGTCCGAATCAGTGCACTCTCCCACTATTGAGTATACAAGTCGTATAAAACTTTCATGTGACTTATATACTCAATAGTAGCCGAGTGCGCTGAATTAAGGCACAGCCCCTGGATTTGTACAGGAAGTGGATTGCATCAGTGACCAATCGTGGAGCAGCTGCAGAGGTGACATCATTCAATCTCCACCATAGACCATGGCAACAATATCTGACCTCCAGAGTGAAATGAAGAAATATAAGTTCATTAGGAATTAACGACTGAATGCCTGCCAGCATTTTGCCATTTATCATGCGATAGTTTCACATGAAAAATCATTTAAATCATCAACCACATTGGATTTTTGATAATTATAAAAATGTGCATGTCTGATTCTTTAAGTGATAAATGATCACTTATTTATTTCGACAGACTCTTTTTTTTTTTGGGAACACAGCCAAAGAGGAACCGCATAAGAGGATTTGTTCTTCTAATAAAAAAGATCAATATGTACCTTATACGAAATCACTGCACTATGATTTTAGGCGCTACACTGTGTGCCTGTTTGAGTGGTACCTGTGAACAGAAGAGAGTGCAGTCCTGTTGTTTTGTTTACTGCATTCTAATGTGCACTCCTGCTTTGTGACACACATAAAGTACTGTGTGTGTGCGTAAGTGACACCTTCACTCAGATATTGCTCATGTAAATCAGATGAATGCACTTATCTTCTCATACATTGTATCTGTTTAATTAATGTAATGCATTTAAGTGCATTGGCTTGAATCTCAGAGGGTTCAGGTTTCAACTCCCAGGCGGTGTACAGCCATTTTACATTTCAGCAGCATAGGATTTAATTTCTGAAGTGAACTGAGCGTAATGTTCAGGTGTAAAGAAGGTAAAATTAAAGCTCTGTATTAGAGGCCATGTTCCAAACCACAGGTGCCAGGATCCAGTCTGAGAGGGCTGCAGTGTCTGCAGGTTTAACTCCAGTCCTGGAGGGGGCGCTGTGTTTGCAGGTTTAACTCCAGGCCCGGATGGCCGCAGTGTCTGCTGGTTTGATTTCGGTCCTAGAGGGCTGCAGTGTCCGCAGGTTTAACTCCAGTCCTGGAGGGGGCGCTGTGTCTGCAGGTTTAACTCCAGTCCTAGCAGGTGTTATAAAGGATATTATTTCTGTATAACAGGACCTAGCTGAGATCTGACTTGAAGTAACAAGTATTGGAAGAAAGGAAAACTCATTTTTTAAAAGCCTTTCATCTGAGATCAAACGGACTATGAAACAGTCTCATGGGGGAAGTACAGTCATGGGTTTCCCTCAGCAACTGATTTAAACAAATCATATTATCACCCTGTCAAAAATAAGCATTTTTGATTGGTTGACAGTCAGTGATTGGCAGGGAAGTTTAGCGCCGCCTATTTTGGAGTTCTATGGAAAGCAGGGGCAAACTGAGGGACCACCCCAAACTACTCATTTTGGGGGGCTGGGCAGAGGTGGATGAGAAACAGAGAAGTCTTGGGGTGAAAAAGTCACTGCAAAAAATTGGGGGGAGTGGGGTGGGGGTTGGCTAATGTGTGCCACAAAACAGCTAGCACTGAAATATTTTATGAACCCTTTGAGGTGTAAGGTCACAAATACGTGATTAGAATGTTCTGAACTGAACATTCCAATACTAATGTAACAATCACTACTGGTGACTGACAGCAATGGAGTTCTAGAACACTGACTTCGGCGTTCCAAAAAAAAAAAAAAAAAAAAAAAACACTACTCTTGCAGGGGTTAAGCCCCAGATCAGCTCAGGCGGGAATGTTTTTGAGGACACGCTCGGTTCTGCGGGTTTAATTCCGTCCCCGGAGGCGTCTGTCTCGGGCGCGCTGGTTGCCACTCTTGGCGGGCCTCTGCAGAACTTTTTCATTTATTTCTTTATTTATTTTAAGTGTTTCTTCCTCCATTAATTCGCGGAGGAGCCGGTCGGCTGGTCCGGCTGGCAGTGGCGGTGGCAGCACCGCGCATGCAAAGCGCGTCTCGTTAAGATGAATGAAAACCGCCACGGCAGGCGGGCGGGCCGGCGGGCGGGCGGCTCGCTGTTCCGCAGAGCCAGGCGCGACTCCACGCCGGCGGTAACGGCTCCGCTGTTTGCCCGGGTAAAGGTCACTCACACGCTTTTAAAAATTTTTTATTTCTTTAAACGTTACCTTCCTCTCAACCTTCCTCTCGGGCTACTGTGGTTTAATGAGTCTAGGAAGGAATGCAGACAGGTTTTTTTTTTTTGTCAGTGTTATTTAAGTGGAGGGGATTCGTGTTGAATCCGATTGAGTCCCTGCACAGGCAGGTGAGCGACTGTCTGACCTTTTCCGCAGCTGACAGACGAGGCTCAAAGATTCAGGACGGACGATTCATCGCCGATAAGTGACTGTAAGTGCCATTTGGCAGGCGAGGCACTTTTGGCAGCAAAAATTATTCTGTCGTGTCGTTATGATGGAAACGAAGAATTTCTCACAAGCCGGCCGCCCCTGTTCAGCACAGTCATGCCTTTCTGGACTTACTGAAAAACAAAATTTATTTTAAATGTTAGGTTTTATTTATTTTTATTTATCTGTTTATCTCATGAAAATACATACCCCGCATCTCCCTTCTCAATCTTTTCCTAGTTCCTCCATAGCATGTTTCCTGTGACCTGATTACAATTTCCTGGTGAATCTGACTGCTTCCCAACATTTAGACAGTCATTTTGATGTATGAAATTATTCCTCATATTATTAAATTAACTTGTGATAACGTGTAGTGCGGATGACAGTTTTCCACTTTCCGTACAGCAAACCTCCATCAGAGTTTCAGGATTTTTAGCGAGCTTATTCAAACATCACAGCACAGTCCTTCAAGGTTGCAGGTTTATGACACCATTATTTGTGCTGAAAAATACAAAAATCGTTACTTCCTCTGGCACGTGCTAGGAGAGAAATCCTGGTTTCCTGTGCAAGATTTTCGTCACTGTTAAGAGAATGCATCTGTTCTTACAGTTCCTGTTTCTGGCCACTAGATGCGGCCAGTTCCCCAGCCCTACTTTTTGGCTGGACCGCAACAGCGGGGCCAGCCCTACAAACACGAATGTCTGTGACTGAGTGATTGAGTGATGAAGTTACACCATTGGTCAGCTGAGTTATGAAGTTATGTTGTTTTGTTTCCTTGTTCAAAGTTTTAGTGAAGTTTTACTTCAGTTACCTTTCTCTCCCATGTTTGTTTCTGCATTGGGAGCCAGTGGTGTGAGCCTTGGGATACGTTCATTTTCCCCATAAATAACAAAATCATCATCAGATGACAAATGGGAGGTAGAACACTGAGACATTTATTTAACTAAAAGAAAAAAAAAAGAAAAACTATGAAAAACTAAACGTAATCAATTTTTAATGGATTTTTATGAAGTACCTTGCGCACAGGTCAACAGCAACAATGCCCCATCAGGGAATTGAACCCATCAAGCTCAGAATTACAAGCCATCACCAATATAACACAGAGGGCCCTTTGACTGGGCACAGCATTAAGGGGCAGCCATGTTCTCAGCCTTTAAAAGCAAAACTTCCCTAAATACCAGTCATTTCCTCTAGACACATTCTGAAAATCTTATGCCTCCACACTCATTAATTAAATTCCTTCCGGCCAAATGTCTTGAAGGCATCCCTTGTAAGGCAAATAAGCGCTCTATAAAAAAGGGAGTACAATCAATGGTAGCTTTAAATCACACAAAACCAAACTAATTCCCCCTGAACCCACAATTCAGGCTAACATCAGTTTTTATTTTTATTTTTATAAACTGCTCTCAAATTAAACAGCATCCTTTTGCGAACTAATAATTTTGTTTCCAAACCTTCACAAATATATATATTTTTTTTTCCACATTTGACCAAAAAGTACTTAAGAGAAATAATTTTTAAAAAAAAAAAAGAAAACAATAAAAATGTCCTGGATATTGTTTTATATATAGGCCTATATATTTTTTCCAACAGGTGGACTTGATCGACTCCCCGAGGCAAGACCACTTGCCAGTGAGAAACGGCGTTTGGCGTCCTTCAGACGGAGAAGCAATGCACCCTGGGAAATCGCACACCACTTCCTGGTAGGGTTATGGGAAGCGGCAGGCGCTGCTCTGCCAAGCGCCAGGCAGCCTTTAATCAGCGGCAGAGACGAGCTTCGCCAGGGCGTTTTCCTTCCTGCTTATTCAGCCACTCTATTAATTTGAGCAGATTTAGTAATTACTCCCGCTCTCCTATCGATTTTCCCGCAGCTGGGCTCGGAGGGAACAGGCAGGTATTAAAGCAGTTTTAATGCCACTCTGAAGACGGACTCAAACGCATCGGACTATCTCTTCGCCAACGTGCGCTCAAGATAATTAATTGCCCCGGGGAACGCATTGTGAAATTCACTGCACACGGACGTGACTGTCTCTTCTATGTATGGCAAATTGTGGTCACTCACTCACTCACTCACGGACGACCTGAGAGGGACAATTGGTGGGACGCATGCGCAGGTGGTGCTTCGTTAAGTAGGGCGCATGCAGCAGGTGCACACATGCACTCACATTCACACATTCATACACACACAAAATCAGTCAGTTGAAGAATAAAAAATTAAGCTGTCATGTTCAATTAAAGAATACCACTGGCTCAGAGGCATATATATATATATATATATATATATATATATATATATATATATAATACAGAAACACAGCCAAAAGCCTCCAAGATAAGGTGAAGAGTCACATGAGGGAATGTTGACGCAGAAAATTAAATAAGATGAATGTTCCTTTGTACTCAATCGACATAAATGAATGTTGTGCGCATGAAAATTAGTTTAATGGACATTTGATCGAGCTGTGCATGGAGGCGATGGGAATATTACCAGCTTACTCTGAACCTTAATTAAAATATTCTGACACATGAGTTTGGCTGTCGCTCAGATCAACAGGTTGGGCTTGATCAAAACCAAATATAATTGGGGTATAATGTGCAGAGGAGAGGGGGATAAGAGGACACGTCCTTAAAAATGCACAATGTGTGCGGGGATCCCAGAAAGGCAGGCATATCCATGGCCAGCTCTGAAATTCAACCTCCTTCTATCTTGGGTCAAGTTGAGGTAATGAACAGAACTTTTATACGTGTGTGCGTGTGTGTGTGTGTGTGCATGTGTGCGTGCACGCATCTGAGTGGGTGTGTGCGTGCGTGTGTGTATGTGCGTGTGTGTGTGTGTGCGTGTGCGTGCGTGTGTGTGCGCGTGTGTGTGTGTGTGAATGTGTAAGTGGGTGTGTGTGTGTGTGTTTATGTGTGTCTGTGCGTGCCTGTGAGTGTGTGTGTGTGCGTTTGTGTGCATGTGCGAGTGTGTTGTGTGTATGTGTGGGTGTCTGCGCGTGCCTGTGTGCGTGTGTGTTACCGCTGTATACTGCTCATTAATTGGTAGGCTCTGTAGGCTGAATGAGCCCTTCATTGTGATGTGCTCTGTGATCTTTAGATGAAAGGTGTGTGAATCTCAGCGGGCAGCCAGACAGTCTGTGCCGTGGGGGACCAGTAGCCTGTCCTTTAAGGACTGACACAGTCTGGACTGTTGTTAGGTTTTGATCTATTGCACTGTAGTTGGGCCTTTACATAACTGTCTGGCTATCTGTAAAAAGTGCAACCAAGCGCCCCCCCTCCCCCCCAACGTGCTTATCAGAGAGTAGTCAGACTTTATCTCCTAGTTGTGGTCAGCATTGTTGTACTGGTTATCGATGTACTCTGTTTCTGTGTTCCTTATGACCTCAGCAGCCCGCAGCTCTGACACGGGACCTCAGAGTTACAAGCTTGGAGCGTTCCCGTGGTTACCGCGTAGTGGCCGTTAGTACTGTAGCATGGCTGCCGGCTGGAACCTTGTCGCCAGACACTTTCTGAGCCCCAAAAGCTTCAAAGCTGCTTTGTAAGCATACGCCATTCATTGGGAGCAGTAAAATGGATTTCAAAAGTAAATCAATAAACAAAGGCACCACCACAACCATGACTAACTAAACCAACACCATCCCCCCAACACCACACAAACCACCAACATCACACCCTAACCGTGACTAGCTACACCAGCCCCACCCAAATTGTCAACACCACCATGATATCCCCACCAAGACCACTTCCAACAGTACTGACACCACTTACCGACATTAACAACTGAAACACCACCTACCCCACCCCCCCCCCCCCAAACAAATACCCCACCAAAAAATAAATAAATAAATAAAATGAACAGAATGAAACCATGACTGTGCAGAAGAGAAGCCAACTTTTAATCAAATCAAACCGGAGAAGAGAAGGAATGCTTAGTTCTGCCTCCTCTGCTAAGAGACTGCCGTAAACATTGATTAAGGGTTAAAGGCAATTAAAATAATGGAGAGATGGAGAGAGAGAGAGAGAGAGAGAGAGAGAGAGAGAGAGAGAGAGAGAGAGAGAGAGAGAGAGAGAGAAAATAAAAAATAAAACCGGGAGACTCTGCCAAAGTGTTCTTGGCATCAGCGGGCATTCACCGTGAAGATGGTGGGCGAGTCTGATTTAACAGCCCTGGAGTGTCTTACAGGAACAGCACTCCAATATGTCTTCCGTCTACGAGGTGGAGGTCGAGCGCTGAGCCAAGGCCGGGAGAGGCTTCGGCTAAAAGGAAACCGACTGAAAAAAAGGCTTAGTAAGTATTTAAGAAAATGGCTTTTCCTGACAATTAAAACCCTGGGTAACACGGAATAAACAAGCTAAGCATTTCATTTCTGTCTGGTCTGCACGTTTCATCACTCACTGTTGTGCGAAAGCAATTTAAATAATGATAATGATAATGATGATAATAATAATAATAATAATAATAATAATAATAATAATAATAATAATAATAATAATAATAATAATAATAATAATGAGTCTGTATAGTGACAGTTAACTCTCCAGGGTGTATTCCTGCCTCTTACCCAATGCACGCTGGGGTAGGCTTCAGGAGCTCATGTGACCCTGACCAGGATGGATGGAGGGATGGATGGATGGATGGATGGATGGATGGATGGATGGATGGATGGATGGATGGATGGATAGTGATAGTGATAGTGATGGTTGCTTTCACAGTTCAGTGGTCTAGCTGCAGATATGTTGCAGTTGTACAGCTGTGGTAGCCTTTACTCCCTGGGCTTTTTCAACAGAGCGTTCTCAGAGCCTGCAAAAGTATGGGGGCGTTGGGGTTGGGGTAATCTCCCCCTAATCTTCATGATCACAGTCGCCCCTCTGCCCAACGGCGATCACATTTTCCTCTCCAGCTCTGTGTCTGCAACCCCCCCCCCCCCCCCCCCCCCCCCCCCCCCCCCACCCACTCAATCTCAAGCTGTGAATGTGCTCTACTTGCTGTACAGTACTAGCCTGTGCCTGCCAGTCTCTGGTGTCCTGTGGCCTGTGGCCATAGATGCCTTTGATGAGACAGACGGCCCTGACCTCTCCTAATGCTGGCTGCCTTTGATCTCACTGTCTCATACCACACAGATACCACTCACCTCAACACACACACACTCACACGCACACATACACACACACACACACACACACACACACACACACACACTGTACTCACACACATACTCACACACACACACACACACACTGTACTCACACACACACTCACACGCACACGCACACACTGTACTCACACACACACTCACACACACACACTGTACTCACACACACACTCACACACACATACAGTACTCACACACACACTCACACGCACAGATACACACACATACTCACACACACTCACACACACACGCAGAGAGAGATGTGTCTAAGAGATAGAGAGAGAGCTAGAGAGGGAGAGAGAGAGAGAGAGAGAGCTAGAGAGGGAGATGGAGAGAGAGAGAGAGAGAGAGAGAAGGCGTGCCAAGGTTCATTTAAAGTCTGAACAGAAGGAGGAGACCGTTCAGGGGTCTAGCTAGGCTCTCTGGGTAATTGCCGACATTAGGCATTTTGCCAGCGCAGAAATCAATCCAATAAATGTGCTTCTGAGGCATGCAAATCTGTCATCTTCTGCACTGTCATGCCTTGGACCAGAGAGAGAGAGATAGAGAGAGAGGTTGGTTGGCTGGTTGGCTGGTTGAGAGACAGACAGGTTCTCTAAAAGCGGAACAACACTTCATTAACAAACAAGAATACTTACAACAAAAGAGTAACAATGAAGTAAGCCGATTAGCATTGTAAGTGCAAATCAACCAGTCAACCAAACCAACATACCAACCAAACCAACCAACCAACTAACCAACCAAACCAACCAACCTCCCATTGGCTAGCCCATCAACTGAGAGGAGAAAAAAATACAGGCTTTGAAACAGCCTAACTACTGCCTCCTCAAAATATATACCTTCAAGTGAACATACTGCCTACTGTTTAGAGAATATTTTTTAGTATGCGATGGGCAGTATGCAAAAAAATTTTTTTTAAATCCATACTTTTTTGAGCAGTACTGCAGTGTTGTAAGATGCCCTGCTGTTATAGTTAGGAGGCTCTGCCTCTTCCTCTCTGATTTATGGGATCAAGAGATGGCTCCGCCTCTTCCTCTCTGATTTATGGGGTCAAAAGATGGCTCCGCCTCCTCCTCTCTGTGGAACCTCCTAAAAAGTATGGTTTACTTCCTGAAGTATAGAGGCCTCTACCCTCTTCACACTCATTATCATGTTCAGGGAGGGTTAAACCAGGTCATGGAGAGCCTCAGTGACTGCAGGGATCCCCAACCCTGATTACAGTAGATCCCAGAAACCAGGAGAGGCTAGTGAATACAATTTAAGTGCAGCTGTTTTATTAGTAAATTAGTGAACACCAACAAAAACCAACCAACACTGCCTGTGGCTCTCCAGGACCAGGGTTGGCCAGTAAAGATCTTGTTCATTAACCTTCTTAAAATATTATAACATTGGGGTACATAGTAGTACTAATGTATTTTTTCATCTCTGTGTTTGCTTGAATTTCAGCACAAGGCTGTGTGGAAATCGAAGACTTTTGACAGCTTGGAAAGGCCGTGGGCTGGTCACGACAAAACCGAACCGCGGTTCTGGCTGCATCTGGAAGGGATCTGTCATCGGCTGAGCCTCTCGTCTTTCTGAGAAGGGACGAGGAGTGAGGCTGACAGATCACCCCCCCCCCCCAAAGAAAAATGTTAAATATCAAAACGCCTTCCGCGTCCTCCCACTGTAAGATGTTCTTGTGGGCGCCAGTTCCATCTGCTGCTACCTCCACCGAACATCTCGGTAATTAAACCAGAAGCCGTCACAGCTCAAAAGGCGCCAGTAAAAAAAAAAAAAACCACATACTTCTGATCAGGCTAAACTACAAGTTCATTCAAGGAACATTAATAACACACCCATGTACACACACAAACATGCACACACACACACATAACGCACACACACGCCCACACACAGTGATTCTGTTTTTTGCAATGCCCGTGACATGTATTTCTACATTACTTAGTGCTTGTAGTTAAAGGGTATTTATTTCAGTGCAGGCCAAAGCTGAACCCGATTAACATTCCTTGAATGAACTCGTAATTTAGCCTGACCAGAAATATGTGGTTTTTACTGTGGCCTCCACTAAAACATCATGATAATTAAAGCAGAAGCTGTCACTGTTCAAATGGCATCCGTTATCTCCACAGAGTTATAAACCCATCGTTTCTATGACATATGACTACAATGACCGCAATTATTGATCTTCACACTGAAGTCAATAATCAAAGTAAATCATCTTCATCAAACGACTGCAGTGAATTTACCACAATTTTATTTGCGAAATTAGTTTTTCGATAGCGGTGCACCCAGAAATTTGTATCAAACTTATAGGCCATGGCGCCAATATCCTGGACCAAAAGGTGTGTCGATGCTGCGTCTATAGTGGGCCCATATTTGACCTGTATTTCACCAATAGTAGGCCTATATTGGGTCTATAGTGGGCCTATACTGGGCCTATAGCAGAGCTATAGCAGGCCTATAGCATCTCTGTGTTTCAAACCTTGGTGGCCTTTCCTAAAATCTTTAATGCTGTCTGACTTCAGCCCTGATGGGTGGGGCTTAAGGATGTGCAGTCGCTTAAAGCCATATGTGCAAGTGAACAGGCATGACAATGCTACACGACGCACACTATCAGATAAAGAGAGAGGGAGCAATGGAGGAAAGAAAGAGAGGAACGCCTGCTTTCTGGCACTCTGCTCTCCTGCAGGTGTTTTCAGTTTAACCTCCGCATGCCGAACAATGGGAACCATGTTTTACATGGGGGGGGGGGCGGCAGGGGGGGGGGGGGGGGCGGCAGGGGGGGGTTATGCGCAGTGATGTTTTCTTTGTGTTTTTACAGCCTGGAAGCAATTTTTAAGCTACCAGGCTGCCCGTATAATCTCCGCCCCAGCCGCCCACCCCTCCACATTCTGAAAGTGCATAGGAAATCCCAGACAACTTATTTCCTCTACATTTGTCCAGGCATTTGAGGAATCTCCCCCTCCCCTCCCCTCCGCCTCCCGCCACCCACCCCGCCCCCCCTCCCCAAACACTACCCCCCTTACCCCACAGCTCTCAGCTGGGCACACGGCTCGGTTCGGGTGCAGTGCAGTTCGGAGTGCTGTTTCTTATTTGCTGTAACTGTCTAGATCCCAGCCCGGGTTCTAACCCAGGGTGGAGAAGGGGTGCCGGGGGGTGGGGGGTGGGGGGTGGGGATGGCAGTTTGAGCCCGGGTGAGAGATGCTGGGTGAGGCTGCCAGCAAGCAGAATGTCTAGAATGTCTGAATGTCAGTGGGTCTTGGCATGAATAAGGGGCTGCAGGTGACTGGGGGGGGGGGGGGGGGGGGGGGGGGGGGGGGGGGGGGGTGCTGCTAAACTGCCATCTGAAAAGGTGAGCTCGTTTTTTTTTTTTTTCTTTTTCTTTTGAACGCTGCTTATTTTTGGTTTGTCAGCGATTCATTCTACAAATAGCCAGAGACCTGGGGAAATCTAGGGCACTGTCACAGCTGGATTTCAGACAACGGCAGTCGTTTCAATCCAATCGCAGCAAGGCCACGGTGGCCCAGAGTGTTAAATGAGTCCGGCCGGTAAAAAAACAAAAGACAAACAAAAAAAACATCACCTAGGAAAAATGAAATATCTGGACTGTACGTTCATATAAATACAGTATATAAATGTATCGATGCAATCAAGCTCCTTCTCTATCTGTGGGAAAAAATCCCTGCCAGACTGATCACTAAGTGGAAATGGATTCATGTGTCTTTACTGTCCATTGTTCACAGAAATTGGCCGTGTCACTGTTTTTATCTCCACAATTTATTGTTTTGTTTTTAATGATAATGACTATAACATTGTTTTTTTTTTTTTTTTAAATGTAACGTCCTAAGAATACGTTAAACTGACCAAGAAAACATGTCTCATGCGATAGTGATCACATTTTCAATGTTTGTGAATGTAGCATGCTCTGTTCGCATCATTAAACCGTGCTGCAGTGACAGCTGTCTGTGTCCGATGTCGTCCGATTCGTAGACAGTCACGTGCTTCCACTGAGGCAAAAAAAAACGATGACAATTGAATTTTTCAGCAATACTTTTATGCGCCGTTCTGTGGTTTCAAATATATGCACCGCAAGTATGTTCTATCTATGCCTAAAAAACTTAATTATCAACACTTCAAAATATTGTAAGAATATTGTTGAGAATATAGATTGTGAGAATATAGAAATTACTACTGCTTTTAGACATTACAATATATTACCCTGCTGTGAAATATTTTTATCATTATATTTTAATATGAAGAAAAATATATTTCCAATATATTGCATTCACATAATGCAGTGGAGGAGAGAACTGAGCCTCTGCCTGCGTAGCGTGTCTTCGTTGGATGACAGTGACCGCTTCGAAATATATTTAAAACAATATTTTTAGAGAAAGCCCACATATTTCCATTATATTGCAGTATATTCCATTTTCACAGTGCAGTGGAGGGGAAAACTATCCCCCCCCCCCCCCCCCCCCCCCCGCCCCCCACCCTTTGCATAGTGCATCTTTCCTGGGTGACAGAGACAAAATAAATCTCCCGAGGGCAAGTCTTTAATTACCTGCTGAACGAGGGAGACTCAGCCTTGCGTTACTGAGGCCGAGGTGCATGTAGGTCAGTCTCAGCCCCGCCCACCATAAATCTGGCCAATAGAAGGGAAGCTGTGTCACGCAACACTGCCCAATTGATTTAAGGCGCCTCTTGCCCTTGGCCTGGAAGTAGGCCGACATTCAGGCAAGAGTTTGGTCATGCGCTGCTTCTCCATGTGCCTTTCTTCCCCCCCCCCCCCATTGTCTTCTTTTGGCTTGTGTTTTCAGGGCTGAAAGTGTGAAGCAGGAGCTTTTTTTCAGTCCTTTAGAAAAGATGAGGTGTGCCGGACCCTATTGTGCATATGTCATTTATACAATGAGCTCCACATTGCGCCTGGAAATGGGGGGAGACCGTACGTATAAGTGCTGTCAATTCTACACGGTCAAACCAAAGTGTATAAAAGCACTCTTTAATAAAAGCTGAGAATCGGAATTCATTTTTTATTATTGTCGTTTGGAAGGGAAATTACACATTTCTTCCCCTCTGAGCTTAAATTGGCTTGACTTGCAAGACCTCTTACAGTCCATAAAAAAATAAAGTGCTCGTGTCATGCTCCCCGGACCCCTCGTTTACGAGAGTTTTCGCCCGGAGTTTAAAATGAGCCTGGCGCTCCCAACGAGCTCACGGCAGGTAACCCAGCAACCGTTAGAAGCCTCGCCGTCAGGGCAGAGCGCTGGAACGCGATCAGAGACTGAGGCGAGTACTGGAGGCGATCGATCGCTCAACTGCAGTCCTGTGTGCGTAGCACTCCGCACCACTAGATGGCAGCAAAACGGGCGAGAAACCACAGATCTGCTGACAAGAAATTTCGGCCAAACTTCTGCAAGATCATCTGGTTCCTTCAAATAATGGTGGCTTCCCTTAGTTTGTTCTCTCAGTGTTTGATCCTGAGCCTGCCAGAGGTCGGTGGGCTCCCCCAATTGACTGTAGTTCCACTCGAGGATTCAACCCATTTCCCCCCTAGGCTTGGTTTTTCCTTGTCACAGTGGCTCGCTAGGTTTGCTTTTGTGGGAGTCTAAGGCCGGGGTCTGCTGTGAAGGGTAGTGTCACAAATACACAATATATATCATTTTGATTTGGCTTGATTTAATTTACAAACTTGCCACTTTTTGAGTGAGGGAACGACCATGCGCCTGCCGGGTTTTACCCCTTTGAAAAATGTTCTAGAACTCAATTTCTTTCAATTACCAGCAGTGATTGTGACATCAGCATTGGAATGTTCACTAAAGAACATTCTGATTGCCTATCCGTGACCTCACACCTCACAGGGTTAATGAAAGCCTCATTGCTCCCACTGAGTAAACGGTAGGGAAGGAGAGTGTGTTTGCAGTTGCAGTCACACAGATGAAATGAAGTCTGTTAATGCGCAGGATGGTGGTAATTGAAGGGGGTGGGAGTGTCCTCTCTTTCTCTGTGTCATTCAGCCCAATGACACGGAGAACTGCCAAGCCAGTACTGTGGAAAGCGCTGGGCATGGTACCAGCAGCTCACTGAGGGAATGAGGCTCTGGAGTCTCACACACAGATACCACTCACCTCCACACACACACACTCACACACACACACATGCACACATACACACACACGCATGCACACACACACACCTATACACACACACACACACATGCACACACCTATACACACACACACACACACACACACACATGCACACACATACACACACGCGCACACACACACACACACACACCTACACACACACACATACGCACACACACACACACACACACACACACACGAAGGAGGGGAGAGAGAGATTGGGGACAGAAAATTACAGAGAATGAAAGAGAGAGAGGGGAAAGAGTTGGGTAGGAGGGAGATGGGGAGAGAGGAAGGCAGTGAAAATGAGAGAGAGAGAAAGAGAGGGAGAGAGAGAGACAGGGCTGGTCAGGGAGAGGATGCACACGTGCGGTTTCTTCAGAAGCAGATTGTGGTGGGAGGGAATTGTCACATGCCAGTTGCTACGGTGACCAACTGACAGCAGCACTGCCACTCCTTCAGTGACCATTGGAGACAGTCCATCGCCAAATGGGTCGTCTGCAGACAGTGTGCGGAAACCACGCTCCCAAAGCCAAAAAACTCCACACATGCAGGTGACATCAGCGTCCAACACACTTCTGCTCCGGAAATCACATTTCAATATTTTCTGAAGGAATATTAACGTGAAACTCCAGAGGGATTGATTCTCTCTCGGTCAAATGCAAATAAATTGTGTTAACGGGGACACATTGTAACCGATTGAAATGGATGATGTCCTTCTCTTAAAGGTGCATGGATTTAAATTCACTCGGATGACTCAAAGGATTCTGCACCAAATGTGATGACAGACGCCAGTCTCTGCCCCGAAGCAAACAGTCACTCACAGCCCTGATAAGAAAAGAATAACAAAAATGCAAAAATCATTTCGCAAGAGGCAAGCTGACAACAGATGCCTCATCCTCATTCCAGAATGCCAGAAAATATCTTCTCAATGACACTGAAACCTGCTCTGTCCTCTTAATGGTACTGAAACCTGCTCTGTCCTCTTAATGGTACTGAAACCTGCTCTGTCCTCTTAATGCTAGTGAAATCTGCTCGGTCCTTTCAATGATAGTGAAACCTGGTCTGTCTTCTGGATTTTATTGAAACTTGCTCTCCTCTATCAATGTTGAGAGCACAAGGGGGTTCTGGGGTATGAAGGGTGCACAGGGTGCAGAAAAGGTGGAGCGCAGTGCACAAGAGTGAAGTACAAGTCAAATCGGTGAAACCCAGATTGCACGTAATGCGCTGCACTGAAGCCAAGATTACACTCCACTGTAACAGAGATGCTTATCAAAATAAAATCCGCCAGAACTTCGTTCATACTCTCGATCGTTACAGACAAATTACATAAATAATTAAGTAAATAACTAATAATTGAAATAAATCGTTTTTCACGCCGGCCCCCTGGGTGTGTTCCTATAACACCTCTGGCGAGCCTTGCTGCCCGTTGGTAACGAGGGGGGGAAATTCAGAGAGGGGTAAGCAGACCGGCTCCACGCGGGACCTCGGCCGAGGGGGAAGGGAAGCCGGGAGGAGAGCGCGAGCGGAGGAACGCCGCCGGACGACGTCACCGGCGGTGGCTGCGGCCGCACCGCGCTTCTCTCCCGCCTGACGCGCGCCACAATTCCATTACCCTCCTCTCCCTCTCGCTTTCCCGCCAACCGGACCGTCAGCGGTGCGTCACCGTGGAGACCTGCTCTCCAGCGGGCTTCTCAAATTTCCAGATAAAAAAAAAATTGTTATTTAATGCGATAAAAAAAAAAAATCTTCGGTAAACAACAGCTTTCCTAGTGCATCGCTCCTTTATAGAGGATGATCAGTGCCCCTAGACCCCAGGCATCACTGTGATTCAAACACATGATCATATTCCTTGTTCAGCCGCATTGGATGAATAATGTTTTTTATTTTATTATCGGTAAACTGAGGGTGAGTCTATTTAAGGTCGTCACTTTTGTGCAACTCACCACTTCAGATCTACTGCACTGGAATCCTCATTTACTGGAAAGTGCTTAGCCATGAGGAGATGATAAGAAGTTGTTTGACGGCGACTGAAACACAGAGATGGGTTCGGAGTGTTTCTCCTCTGGAAGTAGTGACCTCATGCGGTATCAGGCATCATTAATGGTTGTTTATGTACAAAACAGATGTTATTGGGTAACAAAGAGATAGGCCCTCTCAGATAGGATAGACACGCATACCCAGTCAAGGCCCCAGAGGGCATTTAAACCAGGCTAGAAGACCAGTGCGATGTGGGTTGCTGTGAACTTGTGTTGTGCTTCAGTGACCTTCCCGCTGGCCAGTGTGATTACAATAAACTTTTTACTTTCTTCAGTGAAGTGTTTGTTGTCTTGGTGAGTTCCTGCATTGTCCTGACTTCGACTCCACGGGAAGAAGCTTGGTCCTAAAAACAGCCCATGCAGTTAGTGCTAATAAGTGCAATAAGTAGAAGTGCACCAATAAACACCTCCCTCTCCAGCTCGGGGAATGTACTGCGAGTGTGCTGGCACAAAATGGCTGCCTGTCAGTGCTGTTTGAGGTCAGTTTCCGCCCTTCACTGCAAAATGTTCATTGGAGTATTCAGCAAAGATTCCCAAAACAAATTTTTTTTCAGACAACCCCTTTCTGCAGTTATTTTCACCTGCACTACCTGTGTTCCCCTACAGGTGTAAATTACTAGGTACCCCTACTTCATTCCCATTCCTGCATTTCTGGCATCCTTTCTCCTTCTTTACCTTTTACCTCTCTACCTTCATTTGTATTTGTCCTCAAAATAATAACCAAGTAACAATTTCATTTTTCCCTCCTGAAATCAATTCCAACCTAATCCGCCAACGTTCTGTGTGAGTTAATTCGCTGCGCAAAACACTGTTCCTTTCCCAAAAATAGCACGCAGCACTCTGGCCCCAACCCCCGTCCCAAACTGATGTCTGTAAATGAGTGATCTAATCTTCTGATTATCCCTGACCTAGGGCATCCAGGAATCAATACGACAGTGTCTCTGTTCCCGGTTTCCGTGGGCACCGCTGTATCAGAGAGTCACAGGCCCCAGGTTTATGTACCTGTAGGCTCGGATAACAGCCAAGCCATTTTCGGCCATTTGTGGCCGTGAACGAGTTTGGTGGGCTTCCAAGTTCAACCTTTTAAAGGTGTGAGATCACAGATATGTGATATCATAATTTGCTGGACATTCCAATGCTGATGTCACAATCACTGCTGGTAATCCAAAGCAATGGAGTTCTAGAACAATGGTTTAGAATGTTGAAAAAACATTCCGAAAAACCTACAATTCAAAAGGGTTTTGAGTGCTGAACCAAAAAGTTAAATCTTTTTTTTTCTATATACAGTAATTCTTAAAAAATGTGCAACACATATTTTTATAAAGATAATATCAAACCTAATGTTCAAGACTTTATATTTCTTTTTGTAGTGTCATGTGACGTGTGTCACGTGTCATCCGATGCTGGAGTCCACCGCATTTTGAACAACTAATTGATTAGAGACTGATTTAGACCAATTTAAGAAAGTGACTGATTGGCCCTGTTAGCCACCATGATCCCTGTGCATTAGATTCCATTACTTTCACTACCCATAGTGACATCAGTTTTACTCCAGCCCCCTCCCCCCATTGGATTTGGGTGCACCTGTGACTCAGTTCTGTGTAGGGGGAGGATGTACACACTTCCTGGGGAGTGCGGGTCGGCATGGCGACACGTGTGCGGGGACGGCGTGGATCGCGTTGCTCCAGATTGCGCTCCTGTCTTCTTCCTCGCGTCCGCCCACTGGTATTCCGGAACACAGCCAACCCCCCCCCCCCCCCCTCCCCCCCCCCTCCCCACACGTCCCCCCTAAAGAAGAGGAGATATGACAAATCAGATGCACTGACACTGTGGCTGATACGGCTCTGAGCACATGCAAAAATGAGGCACCACGCTGTGGCTCATTCAGATAAGGCCCCACGCTGTGGCTCATTCAGTTAAGGCACCACGCTGTGGCTCATTGGGTTAAGGCCCCATGCTGTGGCTCATTCAGTTAAGGCCCCACGCTGTGGCTCATTGGGTTAAGGCCCCATGCTGTGGCTCATTCAGTTAAGGCCCCACGCTGTGGCTCATTTGGTTAAAGCACCACGCTGTAGCTCATTCGGTTAAAGCACCACGCTGTAGCTCATTCAGATAAGGCCCCACGCTGTGGCTCATTCAGATAAGGCACCACGCTGTGGCTCATTCAGTTAAGGCCCCACGCTGTGGCTCATTCAGTTAAGGCCCCACGCTGTGGCTCATTTGGTTAAAGCACCATGCTGTGGCTCATTCAGTTAAGGCACCATGCTGTGGCTCATTCAGTTAAGGCCCCACGCTGTGGCTCATTCAGTTAAGGCCCCACGCTGTGGCTCATTTGGTTAAAGCACCATGCTGTGGCTCATTCAGTTAAGGCCCCACGCTGTAGCTCATTCGGTTAAAGCACCATGCTGTGGCTCATTTGGTTAAAGCACCATGCTGTGGCTCCACATTGGAGGGTTCAGTCGGGGAGCGGTTGGCATTTCATCGCTATCTAGTGACCCCTGCTGGTCGTTCAGGGTACCCGTAAACTGCACACCAATGCCAAAATTAGACAGGTCTTCCTCACACTCTCGCTCTACGGCGAGCTTAGCTGCCGTCCGCGGTGCGAACACAGGCGGCAGTGACACCGCGAGGTTCACGGACGTCCACGCTCCCCCGAATCGGCAGCGGGTCTCACCCATGAGCGCGGTTGGACTTTCTAAATTCGGGTGGAAATTGCAAAAACATGAAGCCCCTCGTTGGGTGCCAAAACAAACAACAACAAAAAAGAGAGGAACAGCTAGCAGTACCTCTCAGACTATAAGTGCTGATCCAGGGTCAGTTTTAGCCGTTTAGCTCATAATAGACGAGGGAGAAACAGGATCCCAGATCAGCTCTGCTCTACAGCCCTACGAATGTGGGCCCAGGTTGACTCTGCTTGGTATCGACTGGATTCGATCTGTTTCTATCCCAGTCAATTGTGACAGACAGCTGCCGGAGTAAGATTTTAAAAATGAACATCCTTGCTAATAATTTGTTTTCAAATCGATAATAACTCATTAGGAAACTTTTCTTTTTTTTTACTGTTGTGTTTTTTAATCCCAATAATAAGGTGCATGGACAGAATCGATGCATCAGAATCTGAGTGATTATATTGGTGTGTGTATGAGTGTGTGTATGAATCTGTGTGTATGCGCCTGTATGTGTGTGTGTAAGTGTGTGTGTATGAATGTAAGCGTGTGTTGTGTGTGTGTATGCGCCTGTGCCTTTGTGTGTGTGTGTAAGTGTGTGTGTGTGTGTGTGTGTGTGTGTGTGTGTGTGTGTGTGTAAGTGTGTGTGTGTGTGTGTGTGTAAGCGTGTGTTGTGTGTGTGAGTGCGTGTGTGTGTGTGTGTGTGTGTGTGTGTATGTGTGTGTAATCGTGTGTGTGTATACACATGTACATATGTGGCTGTGCCTCAATCTCAGTTTTACAGCACATCATGAACTCCCCATTTTTTTTTACATAAAACAAGTGCTTGAAATGATATGGATGGATGGATGAAAGAGGGGACGGAACGGAAAGCTGCGGAGCGTGCGGAGGATGTTCTCTGTCTGCCCTCTCTGCGGCTGTGACTGATTCAGTCCTAAATCAGCCCAGGCCCTCCACAGTCACATCCATTCCCCATCTGAAAGCCTCGTTCGCTCGGCATAATGGTGGGAAAGTGTCCGCCCCCCGGTGGGCAATTACAAACAGTACATTTCAGCACAGTGACACAGATATGACAAGAACACAGCATTTACCCGGCCAGCTCCAAATTTACATCGCTGTCTTTAAAATGCACATGCACGCAGACAAACACACACACACACACACAGGTACACATGCTCACACACATACCCCATACCCTCACACACACACACACACACACACACACAAACCCAAACACACGTGCGCGCACACACAAACACGTGCAAACCCACATACACAGACAAAGACAGACACACAGCACACATTTGGTTAAACAGTACGGATTCCAACATTTCTCGACTTTAGCGAAGCTGTTTCAAACTCAAAGACTGCAGCGACTGCAGGTTTTTATACTTCTCCTACAATCAGCAGCCAATTTAGACCTTGGGAAAAAGGGTGTGTGGACTCTTTAGCCAATCAATGCCTTAAATTAATCACATTGGTGCTGAAACAACCCAAAAAAAAAACCATCAGGCACTGAAGTCTGACACCACCGTTTTAAGACAGTTTATGCACCGAACTTCTAACCCCTGTGATTTTAAGCGGGTCAGATTTATCCTCCTCTGTTTAATTGGATTGTTCATGCACTCACTATATTATATATAAAATAAGTCTCGGTTTGGCCATTTTGCTATCACCAAACTGCCCTAGGCCACCTAACGCATCCACAGGCCCACAACTCAACAATTTTCTGCCTCCTTGAGAGAGAAAGAGAAACGGACAGAGAGGGAGTGAGAGAGAGAGAGACGGACAGAGAGGGAGTGAGAGAGAGAGAGAGAGAAACGGACAGAGAAAGAGAGTAAGAGAGAGGGAGAGAGAGAGTGAGATATATGGACAGAGAGAGAGACTGACAGAGAGAGAGAGAGAGAGAGAGAAAGAGACAGACGGAGCGAGAGGGTGAGAGAGAGTAGAGTCATTTGCTTCAGATGCAGGCTGCAGCGTGTGAGATTGGTACCAGAAGGCTCAGGTTTCCGGGCCAGGCGCACACGGAAGCTCCTCCCCAGGACTGGCGAAGCTGGGCGTAACTTCTCCTGCGCCAAACGGCGCACAGATCCAGGCTGTCTGCGTATATAATTACCTGCTCATTTTCTCGCAGGGAAACAGCACCACATCTGTAAGTCACTTGGCTTACAAACGCAGCAAAGCACCCTGGGACAGTCTGGTCCTCCATGAGAGTGACTGTTTTACACCCTGCAGGCCACACACAGCACTACATGAAAGCCAATCACTAATTACCACCCTACGGGTCACACACAGTACTACAGGAGAGCCAGTGACTATTGTACACCCAGCAGGCCACACACAGGACTACAGGAGAGGCACTGACTATATAGCCACCCCACCTTCTTATGTTTCCCCTGAGTAAACTTTTTTTGGGTGGGGGTTGGTGTGCATTTACCAGAAATGCAGTGCTGTGCAAAGATAAATCTCTATATATTCGGCCCGAGAAAGAGAGAGAGAGAGCTAGAGAGTGTGTGGGAAAGAGAGATAAAGAGAGTGAGACCAAGAGAAAGTTAGAGAGAGATGAAGAGTGAGAGAATGTGAGAGAGGGACAAAAAGAGAGAGAGAAAGAGAGATAGCATGGCTCCCTGCCAGCTCGAAGGAGGACGGTTTCGTTTTATTTTTTTTTTAATCAGGAGCAAACGCAGCACCTCCTTGGACTCGGTCCATTTCCAGGAGGCCTAGAGCTGGGCTGAGACCTGGCCGGGCTGTGGGGGGCTGGGGGGGGCCGTGGGGGGCGGGGGGGGGGGGGGGGGGGGGGGGGGGGGGGGGGGGCCGGGGAGTGGGGGGGGCACAGCTTCAGGCAGAAGTGCTCCGGCCGAGTTCACAGACCGTGAAAGGAAATAATTAAGAAGCCTGAAAAAACAGAGAGAGAGAGAGAGAGAGAGAGAGAGAGAGAGAGAGAGAGAGCAGAAAATGGAACAGAAGGTAAAGTGCCTGTGGTGACCCAGATGGTGGACCCCCCTACCCTCTACCATCAACCCCCCCCCCCACCAACCAACCCCCAGGTGGGGGGGGGGGGGGGGGGGGGGGCACTCCTCATTGCACCTATTTGTCTTTTCAGAACTGTGAAGTAAAACTGATCCCATCAAGTCTGGAAATAACACTGGCACTCATGGTTAACCCTGATGAGGGAACAGGATTAGGTCACATCGAGTAGACGTTGCGGTGTAGCATAGTAGGATATAAATAATTTTCTTATGTTTGCGCTAAGTGCACTGAATTTCATCTGCATTGAAAGTGAGAGCTAGGTCATCTCCCTACCTCTCTCTCTCTCTCTCTCTCTCTCTCCCTCCTCTTCACAAACTGTAAATAAAATATTGACACCTGTGCACATGAGGTTGAATTGGCAAAAATCTTTAGCACTATGACAAAAAAAAAAAAACAAACAAACAAAAACAACCAAAAAAAAAAAAAACCAAAAAACATTTTAATGTGACAGCTGATGAACCTCAGGTGCCCCCCCACAGCTGAGGCTCTGAACGGCGCCCGTGATGTTTTCGGAACAGAATACACAGGTGGAGACAGGAGAAGACAGGTGAGGACAGGTGAGGACAGGTGAAGACAGGTGAAGACAGGTGAAGGAGCGAGGCTTGGTTCCTCCGCTGCTCGCGTCTCGGTTTGGAAATCTGACTGATGGCCGAGGTGCAACCCGCCAGAATTGATTTCAAAGGAAAATTGTATAAATTCCAATAAACTAGATGTAAAGTCGCCTGCAGCAATTGCCTGCGTGGAATGACGGTGTCGTTCAGACTGATTTACTTCTCGGTTGTTCATGAGCCTTGTAGCAATTCCAGATATTTATGGTGGGAGTCAGTAATTGAATTTAAAATCCAAATGAGCATTAAGTGAGCTATTTTGATGTGTATGTCACAGACCGGGAATTATTTCATCGGAACAGGATCACATATAGAATTGCAATTCATGTTATAATAATTTTTTGTCATTTTTGTCTTAACAGCTATATGTAACAAAGGTACATTCATTCATTAATTAAAACTGTGGCGCTAACCCGTCATCACTTACCCAATGAACCCCTCAATAAAGAACACGACCCTTGAATTCAGATTCATCACTGCCCTCTAGCGTGCAACGTGAGCCTGATTTGCAATGAATGGCCTTGCACTTAGCGCTCGTGCGACCTGAAGTGTGCGGTGGACTCTGGTGGCGACTTGCGACACGAGAGAGGGGATAAAAAATGGGAAACAAAATGAATGAACTTAAACCCCCATGCAGTTACCAACCACATGTAAAACAGCATCATACTGCTACTATCTATATCTATATCTATATTATTATTATTATTATTATTATTATTATTATATATTATATATAATAATAATAATAATAATAATAATAATAATAATAATAATAATAAATAATAATATCACGCACGGACGAATCTGCTCTCGAGCGTGATGGCCGCTGATATTCTCATGTTCACGGTTCCCACCCTTCCCACCTATAGCTTGGTTCGCCAGCCAAGATTCCATGACGCGGCGCCGCGCACAGTCCAGAAGGGGAGCGCTGTTATATATATGCGACCGTGCCGCGGGAGTGCGGAGAGCGCAGGCGCCGTGCTGCGAGGTATGGTTGAAAACGAGCAGCGATGCTGCTGAAACACAGGAGCCTAGCTAAATGTGACTGATCAGATAATCAAATCTTCAACCGCGGTATCGCATCAGACGGAGGACAAAAGAGAGGGAAGCGACGAGAAGAAAACATCGGTGCATCGTATTCCTCTGGATTTTTTCTCCTCCTCCCTGTGTCGATGAATTCATGACCTGGGTACCGACATTCTCTCGACCGATGTTTTTCTCCTTCTGATCCGCGGGGATTTATTCCATATCATTTTTTTATTGATATATATTTTTTTAAATAAAATAAACAAAAACTAAACGGGTCATTATGCTTTTATTACCATTCCATGATAGAAGACGCTTGACTATATTTTATCCAGGGGCGTTGTGCTTGCAATCATTTCTATGGATTTTATGTACCGCGCGCGGAGAGGACCAGCCTTTCAGTGTGGAGGTAAGACGGTGCAGCGATGCTCTGATGACAACATTCTATGCAATATAAATATTTATTAAAAACAAGCTGAAGTAATACACGTATGTGTCTGTGCGAGCTAGGAACTACTGAGGAACGTTTTCCTCCTGAGCGCGAGCAACATCCTTTTTGTCTCCAGCACCAGCCGGGATCCAAAATGACACGAAGTCGTGTCCGGTTCAGCACGGCCAGGCATATTCCTCGATCTGGGACCAGAAGAGCTGGCCACCACACTCGACCAAACAGAGGACTGTTGTCCACATTTTACCTGCGTTGCGTCCGGTGTAGTATAACCCCAATCTGTCACCGTCCGGGCACCGCGGAGATATGTTCGACCCCACGATGTGTTATGGACAGCGGGTTGAAAAGGTTAAGGATTTCGAGCGTTCAAATGTCGGGGGTCGGGTTGCAGGCTTGTCCTCTTTTGGTAAGGGTATGCGTTTCGGTCGTTTCCATTTTAATATTATTTTTTGTCGGAATTCCTTTCCCTTTCCAGTTCGGAATGACAGATTTAACTACAGTAGGCTACACGGGGCTGCGTCTGCAAATCAAGTCTGTCCAAGCTGCTAACTCTAACTAGAATTAATTTACACGATGTCAATCAATGTACGTTATAGTGCGTGAATACTTTATAAACTGTTTCTCGTGCGGCAGTTTTGCGAATGGCATTGACGACTCGGAATAGAATACACATTTCTCTGAATTGCTCGTGCATCACACGAGATCCTGTGTTCCACTAGCTTAAGCTATTTTTATGTGCATGTGAGTGCAGCTCTCTTCTTGCAAATTGAACAGAGTGCATTAGCGTTGCCCACGACGTGTAGTGCTCGTGCAGCCGGTTGAAATGATTAGCCCATTCACTACTGTCTCATGAAAACTAGTTGAAGACGCACATTGCAATCAACGTAGATGCCAAAAGGCACTTTTTTGTTCAGTGTAAAGCAAACTTTTATCGGTTGCCTTTATTGGTTCTAATGTTTATTATTTCTATAATATGAACCCTGTCACCCAGAAATTAATAATTTCTTAAGACTACTTGAGCAAGATCACTGAAACCGCAGTCCCCGACCGCCAGATCAGCATTTCAGGTTCACAGTATTACGGAAAACGTCTTGATCGCGTTTCCGTGTGAACGGCACCAAACGACCGATTCACAAAAGAAAACTTATGGTGAGCCCACCGGTGCCGGTGTGGTTTATCGCGCTGAAGGTACACTGTCCAAAGCGACACGATAGCATGATTATTAATAATAATCACAGTTAAAACGATGGACTAATGTGAATTGAGAGCAGTATCTTATTACAGCTGCTAAATACATAACCTTTCAGTTGTGCTTGACGCACTTATCTCTTGTATAATTCTAAAAGTCTCATTCAGAGTTTTTGTTGTTGTTGTTGTTATAGCTATACTATGAATACCGTTGTACCGTGTATGGCCACAGCAGCGCGAGTGTTCGTGTCGGTCAGTTGACAAGATTAATGTAGCCTACTGTAGCTACTGCGTGGAAAAAAAAATCAAAGAGAGGCCGTCAGGAGGGCTAGTCCCATCTCTCTCTGTTTTGTAGTTTACAATGGCCTCACGCCTGCAGTTGAGACAGGTCTAATGTACTGTAATGTGTGCTCTCAGGTGCACACAGATGTGCTTCATGACGAGGCTGACCACAACAGTCACCAAAGAAACAAACAAACAAACAAACTGGGGAAAATAGCAGTGACTGGAGAATTGGAAGGAGGAAATCCGGTCCTTACATCTCCCATTTTTTGAGTAATTTCAGGAAGGAAGTAAGCTGCCTGTTTACTTTTGCTGAAGAAGTCTTGAAGCCAAGGGCCAGTTGCTGTGTACAGCATTTAGGGTATTTTTCCACAGCGAGTTTGGGTGTTCAGCCCTTAATAAGCATCTGGGAGGCAGTTAACTTCAGTTACGTCCAGACTTAACTGTTTGGGGCAGTTTAACTGCAGTTACTGCACCTCCAGGAAGACTGCACTGTTGGGGCAGTTAACTGCAGCTACTGCACCTCCAGGAAGACTGCACTGTTTGGAACGGGCTCCTGTATTTAACATGCCAGCATTGAAAGCAAGAAAATGTAAGAGGAAGATAAAACGCCCTCTCTCGTGTAGCACGTGTGTAAATAGACATCTCTGAATCGCACTGTAGTCCGGTTACTGTAGCCAGACACTGACATTTAGCCTGTGTTCTTGTGTCAAGAAGGCGTTGTCCTTATTTTGTGCCTGTTGCTTCTTATTTGGATTTATCTCTCAAACCTGTGTCCTTTAGCATGGATGAAATAGCTGTTCTTCTTTTACTCTGTGTGTGTGTGTGTGTGTGTGTGTGTGTGTGAGAAAGAGAGAGAGAGAGAGAGAGAGAGAGAGAGAGAGAGAGATGCATGTTGTTTAAGCCACAGCCTTATCCAGGCTCTTGCCCTATCACAATTTTTTATTTTCGTTTTTTGGCCCAGCTGCTAAGCAACACAGACTCCACACCCCCCCCCCCCCCCACCCCTTCCCAAAGCCCCGCCCTGCCCCTTATTGTTTTGTTGCCTGTGAGACTGGCTAAGACTGCTGGCCCAGGGGATGTGTGATCTCTCTCTCTCGCCTGCGCGCGTGGCTGAGAAACGCATCTCGCTGTGTGCCGTACGCGAACCCGTGCCGTACGCGAACCCGAGCCTCGCCGTCCTCAGCCGCGCACTAAAAGGGTCCCGACCCAGCTGAGTGGAACGCAGGGAGAGGCTCCGCCCCCGCCTCGTGTCCGGCTGAGACGCCGTCCCGCATTCAATTCGGAAAACTTGCCGTGCTCCCCCGGCTCGACCGGGAACGACCCCGGGAACGTCGGGAACCGGGTGCCAGCGATGCCTGTAACGGCCGTGGGTGTGAGCTAGCGGTAAAAAAAACAAGAGACATTCGACAGAATAAGACTGGCCTTTTTATCTTCTTTGATGATCCAGTATGACATGTGCATGAAACTCTGGTACTTTACAACCGGCTCTGTATGACAAACTGTATAATAAAACCAGCTTAATTCCCCTCAGCCAGAGGACTTCTTCCCTCACACCACAAACATATGTAGAAGAGAAGAGAAAAGTAGCAGACAGAGAGATGGCGTATAAGACGGAGAGGATAGTAGATGAGACGGAGAGAGAGGGAGAGAGAGGGAGAGAGAAAGAGAGAGAGATGCTTTACTGAATGTGAGGGGAGGATTGCGGATGAGAGGACACGGAACCAGCTGAGACAGCAAGAGAGAAAGAACAAAGCTGAAACAGAGGAAGAAGCAGAGGGAGGGTGAGGTCAGGAGGATGGGGTGAGGGAGGGGGTGGAGTTTATGAAGTTGGGGTAAGGCCGGAGGTAGGGGAGGATTTTCTGATGTGGGGGCAGAGTTTATGAGGTGGGGGTGGAGTTTCTGATGTGCGAGTGGAGTTCATGAGATGGGGGTGGAGTTTCTGGGGTGGGGATGAAGTTTCTGAGGTGGGGCAGAGTTTATGTAGTGGGGGTGGAGTTTCTGATGTTGGGGGTGGGGTTTATGAGATGGGGTGGGGTTTATGAGGTGGGGTGGAGCTTCCAGGTTGGGGGTGGAGTTTGTGGTGGGGGTGGGGTTTGTGAGGTGGGGGTGGAGTTTCAGTGACATCACAATGTTTTGCTTCACCTCCCCTTCATGGGTCTGTAATCTTCAATGACATCACAGTGCCTTTGCCTCATTCCTAAGCTTTTTCTTCATTTCTTTGGTTCTGTCTGACATCAGTAATTATCCATAATGGACAAAGGAGGCATTAACTGTTATGCCAAAAAGCTTTCTAATGCGAGAAAACTCTTGCCAAAAAAGAAAAGATTTGTATGAAAGGAAGAACAATTAGGAAAGGACAAAGGATTTAATCTTTCTTCATTCTCTCTCTTTTTTTTGTCTGTGTCTGCAGTATGGGAAGGCTGTTATCAAAAATATAAATTCTGCAAGACCTGAGGCAGCAATAAACTTTCATACTATAATCCACAAGCGGGACTGACTGTTGAGTGGACCACAGAAATCACCAAAAAAACGTTAATGAATGGAAGTCATTTTTTCATTACCTTCTTTTAACATTTTAACATCTTAACATTTCTTCCGTTGTAATTGCTGTAATTAAACTTGTGGCAGAGATGGCATGGAATGAGCTGAACTTGGTCGAATTGTTTAGAAAAGTAAAAGGAAAATCAATTTTGATGTTTCAATTGCAAGTTTTAGTTGATTAAGGCTCTTGTGCTGCACGTCCTCCCCTTTCCTGTCATCGCTGATGACAATGCCTGTGGCTCTAAAAAACAGAGGACAAGATGAAGTGGGTGAGTGGCATCGATCTATCGGTCAGCCCGTCGTTCAGCTCGTTATGAAGTCCGTCGTTTGCAGGGTTGTTATTTATTTTCAGTGACACCCGGCAGATTCTCTTGAAAGACTGGGGCACAGACTTTGAGGAAGATGGAAGTTGTCTGTAGAAAGGCTGGCAAGATGCCATAGATTAACCTTGAAGTAGTAGGCATTGCCCTGTCTTCAGTACTTGAGTTACGAGGAAGGCAAAGTTGAGAACTGCATCGAACGCTTTGTGCACTTGTGAGCACACGTGTACACTGTGCGTGTGCACGTGTGCGGGCACGCACCCACACGCACAGGTGCATACGCATATGCGTGTTCAAACACAAGCACATATGCATTCACCAACGTGTCTATACGCGTACGCCTGCTTACGCACACACAAGCACACCAGACAGAGAGACACATACGCGCGTGCACACACACGGACACACATACACACATGCGCGCGCGCGCACACACACGCACACGTATGTATATATGTATACGTGAACATGTATGCCCACGTGTGTGACAGTTACTGCATCCGTTGCCTTTGATGAACTGCAGTCATGTTGCACTGTTATTTCTTTGTTTTTTTGGACAGCATCTCACCATTAATGTTTAATGGCATAATGGGTAGAGAAAGAGAGAGACGAGAGAGAGAGGGAAAGAGAGAGAGAGAGAGAGATGCGAGAGTGTGTGTGTGTGTGTGTGTGTGTGTGTGTGTGGGTGGGTTCAGGCTGGGACACCTCCCCCCCCCCCTCCACTCCACCCCCCCAAAGGCTGTAGCTCCTTCTGCCAGATAATCAGACTCTTTCAGCCGTGATCCCAAACACAGGGCATGAGAGAGACGGACCAACCGGAAGCGGTGGCTGGAAAATGTTTTCCTTCCCCCCCTCCTCACCCCCCCCCCCCCCCCCCCCCCCCCACCCTCACCCCCATCCCCGCAGCACTTGTGGACATTTTTAACCGGTCCAAGCTGCTGCCGTTAACTGGCTCCGGCCGCGAGGGTAACAGTAGACTTCGGCTGAACTCCGCTCGGGTTACTGCCGCCGGTCCCCCCCCCCCCCCCCCCCCCCCCCCCCCCCAAACCTCCGTCGGCTGCCGGTACCCCCCCCCCCCCCCGCCCCCTTTTCCGGTCTCCCGGCCCATCGCCCACCACCCCCCATCCACCGACCCGGTCCCCCCCCCCCCCCCCCCCCCCCCCCCAGACTGAATAATTGAAAGGCAGCGCGGGCTCGGAGGATTCCCGCCGTGCGGATTCCCGCCGTGCCGTCGGCCCTGGGAACGGTTCCAGCGTTCAGGCCCGCCTGCGTCCCGTCTGCCTTCCGGTAAATTAACCGGGCCGAACGATCCCGTCACCTCTCTCTCTGTGAGAGGTGACGGGATCTAACGTCTACTCCCACCGGCCGCTAAGTATACTGGCCACAGCATCCGGCTACCAGCACCAGTGACCCTCTGAGCTAAACGTTTACTCCCAACAGTGCTAAGTATACGGGACACGGTGCTGGGACAGCCCCCCCCTCCCACGGCGCAGGGTGAGAGGAGACTCCGCTCTGGCCTGACGGAGTCGGCGGCGGCGGCGAGGCGCTCAGCTCGTCTCTGCTCACGCTTTTATTCCCGCCGTGGCCTGCTGGCGTGGACGCGGCGAAGTTTGCGGAGGTTT